>JAEAOA010000884.1:415000-530000 GCA_016746295.1 Potamilus streckersoni
CCAAAAGATTCCTGGCTATAAAGCTTTGAACATTATTCTGTCAATCTGTTAAGAACGTCTCGCTCCGGTTATAAAGCTCTGAGCAGTATTCTTCCATTCTGTTAAGAACATCTTGCTCTGGCTGTATAGCTTTAAACAGTATTCTGCCAATATATTAAGAACTTCTCGCTCTGGTTGTAAAGCTTTGAATAGTATTCTGTCAATCTGTTAAGAACTTCTCTCTCTGGTTGTAAAGCTTTGAACAGTATTCTGTCAATCTGTTAAGAACTTCTCTCTCTGGTTGTAAAGCTTTGAACAGTATTCTGTCAATCTGTTAAGAACCTCTCGTTCTGGTTGTAAAGCTACGAACAGTATTCTGTGAATCTGTTAAGAACTTCTCTCTCTGGTTGTAAAGATTTGAACAGTATTCTGTCAATCTGTTAAGAACTTCTCGCTCTGGTTGTAAAGCTTTGAATAGTATTTTGTCAATCTGTTAAGAACTTCTCGCTCTGGTTGTAAAGCTTTGAACAGTATTTTGTCCATCTTTTAAGAACCTCTCGCTCTGGTTGTAAAGCTTTGAACAGTATTCTGTCAATCTGTTAAGAACCTCTCGCTCTGGTTGTAAAGCTTTGAACAGTATTCTGCCACTCTGTTGGGAACCTCTCGCTCAGTTTGTAAAACTTTGAACAGTATTCTGCCAATCTGTTAAGAACCCCTCTCTCTATTTGTAGAGCTTTGAACAGTATTTTGTCAATCTATTAAGAACCTTTTGCTCTGGTGCAAGACTCTTTCCAGCCTTATCCTTGATTGTGGTAATTCTCGGCTGTTTCTCATTCGTCAGGTCTTTCACAACTTGTATGCCTTTTTACTGTTATTCTTTGTCAAGCTTTTCTTGATTGCCTTACATTAGTCCTCTAACCAGCTTTCCTTCACTCTCTTTTAGCTTTTCGTAATCATGTTCTTAGAATTCCTGTAGTTTTCTGCTCTTCAAGGACTATCCACTTCTTCCTCAGTTTTCTCCTCATATCACAGAGATCGAGGATATCTACTGTTACCCAGAGTTTCTTTATTCATAATGTTTGCAGATCTCTCGCTGGCTGTTTCTATTACTGCCATGTTGAACGTACTAATTAATAAGTCTAGGTTTATTTCTTCAGCACCCTGAATTGTTAGTGGTCTATTGTTGTCTTAAATGCTAGTGCCATGCATTGATCTATAAGCTGTTCAAGTTTAAACTTGGTCCTAATTTGTCTTGCCGTTTTGATTTTCTTCAGAAGTTTGATGTCATATTGAGCAAGTCATGATCGCTTTCTATGTCAGCTCCTTCACCAAGATTTAGTCAGTCTGATATTGGTCTTTTCATTTTGGACTGTATCAAGTCCATTTTCTAGACAGTTTCATCAAAGGGTGTTAGCATTGGGCTATTGTAGATAACAACGTCCTGGAATTTCTTTCTCATTGGTCTGTTATTACAGTATGGACCAGAGACATCTTACCAGACTGTGCGTCCTCGACTATCTTGATACATACACAATACAATTCTTCTTAAAAACACCTGAAATATATACTGCAATGGACATTTTGCCTTTATTTTTGTTCATAATCATGATGTAAAATTTGTTCTAACTACACCTGTAATATAATGGCAAAACATTGTTTTATATCAAATAAATCAAATATAGTCCCTGTCTGGTAAACCTATTTAGAACATATGTTATCCATGTTGGAGAAAAGCATAATAAAACAAAAACGTATTAAATAATATATTAGGACAAAAATGGAATTATTATAATTATTCTATAAAACTGATGTTAGCTTAACTTTCAAACAACAACCAAAAGGAAAACCAATAAAACTATTACTCGAACTACAATAAAGTATCACTTATGTTAGCAAAAATTTGCATTTTTGCGAAATATTCCAAAGCAGAAAGCCAATATACACCATGCTAGTAAAGTGGGGTTTTTTTAGGAATCATGTACTCAACTTACTATTTAAGTTAGACCAGTCTGTTAAATACCATAATATAATTTAATACATAGATGAGCAAGAAGATTATTATATGAAAATAATATCAGGCCATCATTAAAAAGGGTAACTCTTCTGGTTTGGGAAAAATTTATGTGCCAGTCATTTAAAAAAAAAAACAATATCTGGTAGTCCATATACTTAGTTATGTCAACACTTGTTTAATGACTGACATAACGAAATTATTGCTTGATGTTGGAATAACTGAACATATTACAAAGAAAATGACCACTTATGACATTACCCGATATGGTTTTATATTTAACTAGAAAACATTGACAATTATCAATTGTTTTGTCTGAGCCAGATGATCAACCACCGTATCTTCTGAAGGAAAACAAAAGGTGAACTTGTTATAGAAAACTAGCATAAAAAACAAAGGACATATTTGTACTCAAACAAAACAGTTAGATTTGCATTCTGAGAGATTAAAATTAAGTTATCAAGTTCAAACTCTCTCTCTCTACCCATATTGCTACATAACATACTCGACATGCTCCGCCTATCGGACCCCGATTAATACAATACAAATGTGGATGCAATGTTCTTTTTTCAACGGTCATTTAATTGTTTTAATCATCATATGTTCTTTCAACGGTCGTTTATTTTGCAATACAAATATAAGGAAAAACCAATGATTCCCAGATTAAGTAACTTATATACTATATATTCATTATTACGAAACTATCCTTGTCCTGTCGCTATAAGTGTTGACTGAGTGGAAGATAGCATGTGTCGCCTCTACTGCCTATGATTGGAAATATGAGTTTACACGTGTGACTGATTACAGTCGATCTTTCCATTAGTACACTGAAACTTTTGTATGATTAGTAAATTTTTTAATAGAATTCTAATTCTAAAATTTCGCTGTCCTTGCTAGACAACTAGGCAACTAGGTTACTGGAGTTAAGTAAATAGTATTATTTTATTACAGGAAAGATACGCAAAGAGACCAATCGAGCATTTCCGATTCTTGTGTATTTTTGTTTTTAAAAAAATGTATCTCGTCTTTGCTCTTCATTTGTTGTTTATTCGTTTTCTCATTATTAGCCGTAATATTATACTTTATATAAATTTATACAAATTAGGTAACGCGACTACTTAATAAAATTTGTATGGGTCAACTATTCTATAGGCTGGGATTTCTGGCCAGCGCATAAATAAATCAATGACAAATATATCATAATAATCGAACTAGTGAAAAAACGAATTTAAGCTAGACATAGATGAATTCAAAGTTTCGAAATGTTGAAAATAGCTTAACCATGCATAGGACTACCACAGAGACATGACGTTAGCATCACCTTCAAGATATACATCAAGCAAATTTATTGAAAGCTGTATAGACAGCTACAATACATGTTTGAAAACTTCTTGATATGAATATTGCTCTGTCATACTAGTTTACTTGTTTACAGATTTACTCCAAAAGTAAATAACAAACCCACTAATTCCACAACAAAATCTTTAACGTGGTCAGCTAGTGATAAAGCGTTCTGTTCACTACCAGGAACTGCAGTTATAACATGTTTCATTATAACAGGGATATAATTAGATACTGTTGTCAAGCTATTTTGGTATGTGTCAATAACGTCTTCGCCTTGAACACGTGGAGAAGGTGGAGGTATTGGAATTGGTGAAGTATGTGGAGTAGAAATTTAAGAATAAGAATAGGAAAACTACTAATTTTACCACGTCTTATAGATAAACCAACTATTGATATAATCATTAAATCTGCTGTAGCTTGAGAAAAAACAACAAATTTAACACACTTTTCCTTCAACATTTTAATCGAACTGTCACCTCAAGGTAATTTTAAATAACTTCTGATTTGTGTGTTTTTTTATAATGTTTTATCTGAGAACTCGTGCAAGATGAGTTAATATCCAACTTACTGCACTGTTTGACGATGCTTGCTAACAGTTCTTGCAATTTAGCCGGCTTGGTTGCAAATCTCTCTTTGCCTATGCGTTGTTATATCCTAAATCTAATTGTAACTCATTTCCAACATAAGATTTTATATGTTGTACTTTAAATTTTACATTTATTTTCGAAAGCTTATACTTGGCTCCTTAGTTATATTTCCTTCTCATCGCTGAAAAATGTTTAAAATAGCTGGAGATATCACTTTTTTACATTTACTGGGTGATTTTTTAACTAATAGGTAGATTGTAGCACATCAATAGGAACACTAATTTATAGTCTTTGTTGGCCTAAACTCAATGTTAACAGCAGCCCTTTTACAGTCCCTACAGCTTTAATTATATATGGTAGCATTCTGTTTGCGTACATAATTTCATTGAGATCTAATCCTCTTTACTACAGCTATTAGCACAAAAGATTGTTTCATTATGGTAAAGCTAACCATTTTTAATTGATCCAACCCTTGTTTCTTTTATTTCATAATTGACCAATTTACAGACATGCTGATGAAAAATAGTAAACTTTATAATATCGTCATCGGATTTCTGTGCAACTACTGCATTTGAATTCGTGCATCATGTACAGATAAATGATTTTAAAAAGAACATATTAAAGATTGTTGCTTATAGCTGCAAAAAAAATTTCGGTTATTAAAATATCAAATAAATTGACAAGATGCACAAATTCCGGCACGACACAAGTGTGAGAAGGAAAGGTTATTTATTTATTTTTACCTCAATATTTCTTATGAACTATAAAATACAAACTTTATATGAATAAAGTCAAAGAAGGAATGAGAGCAAATGGTGACAACGAAGAAAGTATTATTATTAGCTGTTTCATGCACAACTCAAAACTTACTAAGAACAATAATAACACGGTATGTATAACCAGTATGACCCACAATAGTCAGACTTCAATAATCAAATGTTTTAACATGAATCTACTGAACCTTATATAGATTGTGAACATTACAATTCTGAACAGTTCTAAATTTATGTTGACCAACTCCTAAAACGTCAAAATATGCTAGCAATGACCTATTCTTCAAAATCATTTTAATTTTGGTATCCTCATTTCAATGTCACATTCTTTAAAGCAAACACTGTATTTATCTAAATTGTATTTTGATGGTCTATCGGTATGATCACGTGGTGGCATTATATATTAATTCAATTTCATGAATGAACAACACACATTTTTATAAGACACTGAGAAAAATTTTGCACGAGAATCCTCTGAACAATTTCTTTATATTAATATGCAATATTAGAAAACCATTTCTAAAAATGTCGTCTTTTTACTTTTACTTATTTCCTTTCCAATCTTGATATGTAAATGTCTGAATAAATGTTGAATGCCTATATCTTTGTCACCTATATTTAATATATTTAGAGTTATGTTAGAAATGTGTATACTTATTTTATATTCACTCGTGTGTCTTGTCGTTAATACTTAGTGTAATTTACCTGAACCAATTTGTCTACGTTGTTCCGAATGATGATATTCTACAAATAAGGTTCTGTGTCATTGATAAATTCATACAAAGGTTATGTTCGTTTGAATTGCGATTAGATGAATGTCTAAGCCTTGTCATTATGATTTTCTTTACATTTTGCTTGTTCCAATTGCTGGTCTTTTATAGCTTTGAAGATATATAAAGGATGGCTGTAATTTTTCAAAACATGATTTTAAATGGGTAAAAAAATAAGGAGTTTCATTTTCATCTATGTAATAAATGTGTTTTACTATTTGCATTTACGTATTAAAAATGTAAATATATATTTCACCATTTGAATATACATAAGACAATAGTAAGGAAAGTTAAATTTTAATGCTTCAATATTCATATGTACCTATGTATAAATCTTTCAATATATATTGTTTTTAATATTTCCTCATTTGTTATAAGCTTGTTTAAGACCTAAACAATATGCGGTGTCATCGATGCTCAAATCGCATCATGTACACTAATAAATTTCTTGTGCTTGTTCTGTTAAACTTGACCCTCAGTTGTACATTGTAACAGCTGTTACCGCATTTCTAGGTCTTGCAATTTCAATGAAATTATTTTCTACTGTTTTATTCATGATTAATCTAAATCAGATAAGATTATATATCCTTGTTGTAAACATCTGCTCATTACAGACATAAACAATTATTCTGTTATTCATAAGTGGCATTCATACAATTCCTCGTTATGTTCCATTGGCTAGTAGCCAAATCCTAAACACACAAATCTCTAGATTCAATACTGCATTTAGAAATGCTAGGATTTTTTAAATAAAAATATCGTTTTTATCCCAACACGATATGTAAAAGATATAAGAGTGGTTTAGGGTCTTATGTGATGAAAAATGCCCTACATTTCTCTACCAAATCTTGCAACAATGTCGACGGACGTTGGGGTAATTTTGGTGTTTTAACACAGAGTGGTTCAGCCATGTTCTTTCAAAGTGATGCAATATTTTGAATTTCAGAAGTAGCTAATTAACTTAAACATGATTAGACTGATTAAAACTGGTTAAATGGTCCTGGATGGTAGCATATGTGATATTTATTGCATATCACAAATATAAATTTAGCCTTGCTGATCATACAATATTAACTAGTCTACGGTAAAGTCTCATTTTGTGATAGCAACCCGGTGCCCCGAGCGACTGAGTGAATTAATGCTTTCGTCTATACAGATCACTGTCATTATACTGCTGTTTATGTGGATTAGAATCTCGGTTCAGACAAGATATATGGTAAAGATTGCCAGTAGCCTTTTGTAGGTTATTTCCGGGGATTTTCTGTGTTTATATTAGATATTGTCGGTTTTGTATGTGTGGGTGACATCGAAAACATACATACATACATACATACATACATACATACATACATACATACATACATACATACATACATACATACATACATACATACATACATACATACATACATACATACATACATACATACATACATACATACATACATACATACATACATACATACATACATACATACATACATACATGTTTTATCCGTACATAAGGTGGTGTATGGAGAAGCAGTTTCATACATAAAATATCCTTGTTCTTTCTCTTTGAAAATAGTTATTGTATTTATGCAGAATAAGTGCTTAATGAACGGTATTGGAATACTGAAATTACACATCAGTTATAAGCCACATTGCCAAATTTTGGGGATTTTATTTGAATGAAAATGTTTACTATTACCGATATTGTTTAACGTTAGCAATTGAACTAGTGGCATTTAATTAAAGGGCAATTTTTGCACTTCGCTTCTTGACTATTAAGAATAGGGTAAAGTTACAAATCAGTGTTTATAAACATGAAATATTTATAAATCATTGAACAAAGAATCTTCCACATGAGTTCAGATACTTGAGAAACTTAGCCAGCATTCAGTTAAGGTCTTCTCTAAATACATCGGCGAAACGCATCAGCTTCATGCGTTGTTCTCGTGTTTACATTGTCTCGTAATCTTATTTTTTATCTAAGGAACTTCTTTATAAGAAATTAACTCTCTGCATATATTATGTAAACTTAATGCCGACAACTTTTCGACCGGAAACGCGATAGACCAAAAAGATTCCTCTTACACACATTCTCTACAAACGTCTAAACATCTGTTACTGCATATTAAAAGGCGATATACTGAAGACTAATTAGAACCTTAACCCCATGTTTAATCAATATCACTGCTCTTATGGATCCCTGATTTCACATCACTAAAAGTATGCCACATTTTCAGAAGAAATTTCAAAGCTTTAATCTCTTTTCCATAATTTCAAGCTACATATGGTGGAGAGAAGATAAAGCAATGTACTAGTGAGTACAATGTTTTAGGACTTTTTGTTCTAGACTTTTTATCTTCAGCATTATGAATCATTGCTTCAAGTTATAACTTTCTTTAATATGGCATCTTTATGTTTCCTTTTGCTCTTTAAGCTTTTCCTGACCTAAAAAAATCCATGTTTCTTTGTTTTCTTGTCATCACCAATGAAATTGTTTTTCTTCCACTATAACTTTGTATCAAAAGTCTTGTAATCCGTTTGTCCTAGACCGCCTTATCTGCATTATAATTTTAAGTGTTACATCTTTGTTTTTATTTTTATTGTTATTAATTTGAAGTTGATGTATATATTTTTCAATAGACAATTCAATACTTTTGTGAACATTTGGTTAATATGCCAAATTATAACCATCTATTTTAAAGAATTTTATTTTAACTTTTTACATTATTTTAAATACCTTTCAGAAACGTTTAATTTTTATATATTTGTCTTTTACATTGCAGTACAGTACTGTGTAGGGGTTTTTTGTTAATCAAAAATGGTTTATCAACCTCAATTATGTTTCTTTGCCGCGGGGACGGAATAGTCTTTATCATTATACATTTATACCTTTTTTTTTTGACGCCTTATAACCAGAATTCAAGTGAATTTTATGATAAACGATATACATACTAACATATACAGTCTATTTATATTAAATTATTTATATTATCTTCCTATTTTCAAAACCAGTGTTTCATTAAATGTTTGTATATTACCTATACATATAATTTATAATTGATATAACAAAATATGGGTGCTTGTTCCTCGCTGAGTTTTGCTGACGATGAAAATCCCATTTTTGACGATGAGAACGTGGATGGTATTCAATGAGTACACGTTTAGATTCTTATTCGACTGCTTGGCCGAACTGAGTTTTGAAAATATATAAAACTTTATCAATTGACGAGATGTCCAGCTCTAAATTAATATCCTGAATAAATTCTCTTGTCATAAATATTCAGTTTGTGATAGACTGGCACAATTTTTCCATGTTTTTACAAGCCAGATTTGTTTTGTCAAAGTGTTGTTTTACTGCTTTGTGGAGAATTTCTACGACAAAAGTGGTTTTATCCGTGGCAGTAATGAAAACTTATGTGCGATAAACGATTCAATTCCAATAAGCTTCATGGTCTAAATGTATAGTTTACGGAAACGTTTTATTATGAAACACAGCAAACTATTGATATAAAATACATCCCAAGAACCAGCACTATAAACGAAACGGTTAGCCACTGACAACCCGAAATAATTAGTCAGTTACTAGGAGTACACGTCACTTAGAGAAAGTGTTAGTGAGTTTGCATGATGACATGGTCAATGAGTAGTGAATTAAGACCCAACACGCATGACTGTCCCATTCATAATATTGTCCCTATTAAAATCTATTGATGTACATTGGTGTTTTGACTGCAGTGACAGTATTTAGGGAAAACAAACGGTAATGTGCACAATGGAATAAACAAGAAAGGGCTCGGCTGATACCATTTATGTCCCCATGGTGGCAAATGTGATGCCGTTGTAGTGGTGTGATGTGCCTTAAAACCATAGATTGACTGACCTAAGGTGGCGTAGTTAAAATAGTTCCCTGCGTTGTAGAGTCTCTACGGCGTGTTGTTGTTGTTGTTGTTGTTGTGCTTAACGCCATTTTTCAGCACATGATAGGCTATTCATGGCGGCCAGTATTAATAGTGGAGGAAGAAACCGGGAAATCACCGGAAAGAACCACCGACCCACGAGAAGCTACTGGCAAGCTTTCTCACATATCCACATTCGCCAAATCCTAGACTCGAACCCACGCAGACAGAGGTGAGATGGCAGTGATCCGTAACGGACAGCGCTTTAGACCACTCGGCCACTCGGGGCCCCCTCTACGGCGTGAACTGCTGACGTAACGGAAAGTTGATGAAGTGAAACTTGTCAGAAGTGCGGTTGATAGATATTTGGCAAGTTTGGAAATTTGTTGTCTTGCATTGATTAGTGTAAAATTTATGTATAGAATGGACATGTAGTGCTTTCTAATCTACAACTGAAGTTGTATAGAAGTCTGGAAATTTGGGGTAAACTTATGACTTCTAGCGGGAATTGCGCCAAGGTTTTGACACCGCTCGATTAAGCAAATACCCCTGGTTTGTAACAGTATGTAAATTTAAGAGTAGTCATTTTTGCCTCTATAATGATTGATCGGGGTTCTTAATTTGCTAAAGTGTTGTTTTCTTTTTCTTTTCTTCACCTACTCTGTATCATGAATTGATATAATGCAGCCAGCCTTCATAAAATTTGTGTAATATATTGTTTTATATTACGGTAAATTCTCACATACTGTCAAGCCATTTATTTTCATGGGCATCAATTTGTGGATATCGATGAAAATAATTTTTACTTAAAACAAATTGTTGGCTTTGAGAAGCGATGCTATTTTTACAATAATGGGTCATTATTCGATAAATTTTTATTTAACAACCATGAATTTAGGAACACTTTTACCCTTTGAATGATAGTTACGTCACTGTAATTGCTTCCTTCAAAACAACCGTCCGCCATTTTGTGGAAAGTACTTATACAGTGTTGTAGCAAGCAAAATAAATTAATATTCCTAACAAATATAAAGGTTGGTGGGCCGGTTTTGTGACACAACGGATTAACTTGTAATTTATGGTAACGTATGCCAATAATACCCTTGTTAACATCATTTTACAAGTACACAAGTTTGCTGTTTGTAAATCAGTCAAATAATCATATGTTCTTGCATAATTAAAAGGCACTTTTTACATAAAACTCAAAATCTTTTTATAAAGTGCAACTCTTTTACGAAATCTCATCAAATATACTTCAAGAACAAAAGATACAAATACATACATATAACAGAAATTAATTAAAGAGAAAAATGTCTTCCTTTATAACAAAATACAAAGCTTAATCGCCCACATTTAATGAGAAGTTTGCTTCACATTTTCATCAAATCAGGACATGCCTTGAAACAAAGGAAAACGATTAAAAAGAAACGAATTTTTCGAAAGCATTAAACCTTACGGTTATTGAGTGTAAATGAAATGCAATCATAGCAATAAAGAAAAATGTCACATTTGGTTAGTATATAAAATCAAAAGATGATTTATTTGTAAAAATCCTCTTTTGTCTTAAAACATTTTTGAGCTATGATCATTTACATTTATTTATAGTAGAGTTAATGACAATTTGTAAATTTTAGGTCTATTTTGTTTGGTTTTTTATGGGCTGCCATTGCCTGTTAGAAACGTTACCTGAAGCATCTCT
Source organism: Potamilus streckersoni (assembly GCA_016746295.1). NCBI lineage: Eukaryota > Metazoa > Mollusca > Bivalvia > Unionida > Unionidae > Potamilus > Potamilus streckersoni. Next base: position 426,051 of record JAEAOA010000884.1, read on the forward strand.
TAACTTAATCCAATTCATTAAATATCACACATATTTCAATAGAAACAAAAGAGGCACCACAGCAGCTGCTATAAGAAGACAAATGGCCATAAGGACTGCAATGTAGGGGACAGCATGCCGTCTCCTCTCTAGAAATAAATGTAACAATGAAATATCTGTAATTAAATGAGAACTACACGTTTATATTAATGATATTAAAGAATACATTTAATAAGTAACTTAGTCCAACAGCTGATCTTATAAGCATCGTATGTTTATGTTGTGTGATTAAAATTATATCGCGAAAAGAAATACCCAATTATTATTCAATTAAATATTTTGAACATCTAAGGTTTTAATTGAGCAATGATGCAAAGTAAAAATCGATGTCAAAATGTCGATAAGTCATATACAGTAGAACTTCGATTATTCGTCAAAGGTGCGGGACTTTGACCATGACGGATACGAGAATACACAGATAATATAATATGTACCTTAAAAGTATTAAACAATAGACCGGGTCATCAAAAATCATAATATTTACATATATACATGTAACTGTTTTTAATATTGTGACGTACAATGCCATGACAGTCAACAGATCGGGTGCCGGATAATCGAAGTTCCATAGTACTTTCAAATTGTGATTTTCGATTCAGATACAGTTAAGTAATTAAAGTAAGAATGAATCTTTAAAAGTTAAATAGGCATTTCTCGGATTTCTGGACCAAACAAAAAGATATGATTGTTTGGTATTAATTATTTGCTCTCTTAAAAACATTTTTCTTTGTATAATAATTAAAAGCGAGCTATTAAGACTTAACACCAATTTGACACAACGCATTAAAACGTCACTTCTAAATCAATTCCTCTGACTATATACGCTGTTGAACGATAAATGCTCCCCCAGTTCCACTATAAAAAAGTTGAGAAGATGATATCTTTATAATTTCCAAATAGAACATAATGAAACATTTTAATGTTTAATGTACAATTATGGCATGAGTATTTTCCGTTAGTATCTTTTTTGATGGAAAGGGGATATTCCCGGTTTCTAAAATTAGAACTACTATCAAATGAATAAGAATAAGCTAGTGGTATCATAAAGATCACTATTTCTTCATATCAATGCAGCGTTAATTATAAAGTTAAATATACTGAACTCAAGAGTTCATGAGGTCACAAGATAAATGTAAATGTGTCTGGAATTTTTTAGATCTTTCTTGTTTGCTAAACAATTTGTTCCTCTGTCAGACTTGCATAAAAGCATCGCGTGAAAAATTACGTGCATGTGTGATAAATTAGACGTTGACATATGAAACACAAACAATTATTAAAACTAGTTGTAAATTTAGTCAGTCCAGATAAAGAATGGTCTCCTTTCAAATTGTTAAAAAAAAAATATTCAATGATTGTGGTATATGATGTTTCAAAAGAGATATTTTCTTGAGTAAAATATCGCTTTAGATTTTCCAGCATTTTTAACGAGATGGCGTCAGATTAGAAGCACCAGCATTGAGATATATGCCACCAGTTTGACACGCTGAACGTTCGTTCAGAAAGATTGAGCCATGAACTTACTTGAAATATATTTTCTGGCAACAGGGGACAGTATGATGGTAAAGAGGACCTTCTGTAAGATATGGAAATTTAACATTACATCGCCATATTGAAAATATGGCCCTACGTCGGTTATATCAATTTAATGTTGAAAAAGACCATAGGATTAAGAGTGTGGAACCATATGTCAGTTTTAGGAATTGAACGCCGTGGGTCACTAAGGACAATATGAATTTAACATTCGCATACTTACTAATCAATACCTATCTTAACTAAAAAAAACACCAACAACTAGTACACAAACCAACTTTGTACTGACCATTACTCAGACCTACTAATCAACACCTGCGCCATAGCGCACGATAATGGCACCGACTGACCAGCACAGACTTTCTACCGATTACTCTCATTTACTAACCAAAACCAGCACCTACTGATCTACAGACAGTCTTAATAACCATCACCTACACCTACGTATAAAATCTACGCCTTCTGACCAACGCTCGCTACTGACCAGCACAAGCAGACTGACCTACACACTTAAACAAATAGCAACCACACCTACCGACCTACACAAAGCCTTACTGACATTCAGCTACAGTTATTAACCACGCCTACTAATCTAAACTTACATTTGCTAACAGTACTCACAACTCACATGCTTACTGAAAGGTATCCCCCACCCACTTAACACCTACACACGAACACTCATATCTAAATATATAGGATGCAAAGAAAGATTCAAAACTAATACCCCATGCTCACCTTTTTAACACTCCCCAATTTACAAAACAAAGAGATGATTGGTAAAATATGAAATATATAATTGTCATTGACACACAACCATGGAGTATAACGCAAGCCATCGGAAAGTTCTACCAAACCTTCAAAACAAGCACCAAAATGGAATGAAAAAATATATCTAATCCCTAATACACACAAGTATAACATCACACAACACCAGACCATGTTATATACACCACATGTGCTGTGAAAAGGATAAGAGTACTGGTAAGTAAGATCTTTTGTTGGTCAGTAGGAGTATTTATGACTGCTCCGCTGGCTTAGTTTGTAGAGTAATCGCCTCAGATGCGGGAGGTCGCGGGTTCGAACCCCAGCCGATTCATACGAAACACTTATATAAAAATAATGCTAGCAACTGCCTCACTAAGTGCTCAGCATTAGCGTTAGGTCTTGTCGGCCTGGTGTCAGGATAATGTGACTGGGTGGTACATCATGCTGCATATCTGCGGCATGATGCTAGAAATCACTATAAACTGTCACACTTCAGACATCGTTGCGATACGGCTAAATGCCAAAAAATTATTAAAGCTAAGTTAAAATTCCAAATCACAAACACGCACACACATGCACACACATATACACACAGGTCTGTTGGCGTTGTTCGATAGGTGTGAGTGATGATTAGTACATCCGTATGTTTGCTGGTTAATAACTGAATGTTATTGAATAGGTGCATGATCGTCAGTAGGTGTGAATGTTGGTCAGTAACACTGTTCGTAGGTCTGTAGATGTGGTGTTAGTTGATATGGGCTTTTGTAAACATGGATAATAGCAGGAATTTGTTGGTCATTAGGTGTGGGTATTGATGAGGGTCATCATTTGTAGCTGATGGTCAGTAAAATGTTGTGTTACACAACAGGTGTAAATGTTAGTATTTAAATTTAATGGTCTGTTCATCTGTGTGCTTATCTCTAAGAAAATTCAGTGAAATACTAAATGATGTTTACGAACTTCAATATGATGAATTAAAAGCTAATAAATTCATACTTTCAGAGTTTTAGAACAAATAAATATATAGTTAGTGAAAGCGTAAATAAATATGAAAAACATGTCAATATAGAAGTAGGACTACCTTTGAATAACGGATCAGTTGTCTGTGTCATGTTTCCAGAGGAACATATCACTTGAGAACACTGATCAACAGCGTCGATGCATAATTTATACTCTGTGTTCGGTTCTAAACCAGTAATTGTGTAACTTGTAATCCCTGGCGGTACGAAAATCTCGTTGCAGGAAGAGTTATTCATCTTTTTACAACGGATGATGTATCCTTTTAGTGCCATATCTTGACAACATGACGTCCAATCGAGAAGAATTGTTGTCTGATCGATTGTTTCTACAACCAGTCCATCAAAGAATTGCATTGCTGATGATCCAATTTGAACAGCCTGTTCTGTTTCTTTGTGCTTATTTAGTGAATCTATGGGATTACACTCTGCAATAAAGAATACAATGTTCGATTTGATGTTATTCGTTGAGACAAGAAAAGTTATCTGATAGTCAACCATGAAGCTCATAATTTGACTCTTCTATAGGATCATTCATGCATGCCCTTGTAAAATCAATATATAATTCAGCTTGATATGATCATTACGTTTTGATATGATAAATATGTAGCCAGCCGCAGCTTATATAAAGCTTATTACGTCTCATCGATAATATTGTCTTTGTGTGTTTATGAGGTGTGTGTATATGATTGTGTGTAAAACCGTTCATTCACTAAGATACAGTGTATCTATGTGTATTTGATAAGAGTAGTATGTGATCCACAACCTGCAAATTTAATACAATTATAAATACGCACTCACCTATTATTTTATAGACAACTGTTGTCAGGGTATATATTCTCGTACTTCTGCGGTTAACGGATCTTACTTTGAGGTAGATATTCAGCTAAGGGTAGCGCTGTAACCAGTCTATATCTTATAATGTGAGTTTGCATTGCTGGGATGCATTATAAATATTTAAAAGGTTAAAAACTTAGACGATTAATAAAAGATCATCCTTGATTGTTCAAGTCTACAACCAACAAGTTAGAGTCAGTTTTATATCATTTGAATCTTTCCATACTTTTGTATGACATGAAAATTAAATGCAAAACAACGCCATATTTAAAAATGTATTCTCAGTTAAAGCTTATAGACTTACATAAAAACAAGTGCAAACGTTTTTTGTGTATTTCTAACATGCAATATTTTGCTGTCAGAAAAAGCATTACCAGCTTTGAATAATGCAGAACAGCTGAATATATTGAGAAATAAATTAACTTTAAAACCATTATCTTTTTAATTAAAGTCGAGCAATGTTATTCATAGATCACATAGCTCTAATCATTATAATAAAATATGATTAATGTAAACGATGGACATTATTGTATGTCTTATTTTGGAAATATCTGCTTAAAGCCTGCGTCTGATATGCTTAATGGATCAATAAGAAGATTTTGTGTATTTGAATTCCATCTCAATTGCATCATGAAATGAATATTGATTTCTAGAGAAATGTTTAATTTTAAAAGTAATTTCTTCTTAATCTTATCTCAATGTTTAAGGACAAATATGTTATATTTCTTGCAAGAAGTAGCGCTTCACATAAATTTCATCATGGTGCTCAACCTGTTCTGAACTGATTGCACAGGCCAGTCAAAAGAGTAAAATGTAACTATCTAGTAACGATTTCGGACCGTATCTGTGTAGTCATTGCGTATTGGAACATTTATCTGTTTTAATGGAGGTTAACCTTTGTTGTTCAAATGCCGATGTCAGTGTCAGAGTTGCTACAAGTATACTCCTCAAGAAACGTAAAAGACCACGTTATATATTGATCAAATGTGCTATTTCTTCATTAGGTTTCGTCGTTATAACTGTATTTTTTTTAAATCTACAACAAACGCATCTTTACTGTGCTACTTGTAGATTCATTTTTAAAATGATTAAGAGTCTTACATCGACCGTGTTGTTAATCCAGATGTTTTATTTGATTATCAAAAAATAGGTCAGAGTATCCGTAATCAGATTAACTTAACCCTGACAAGACGCCATTTCCTTAATGTATGTATTAGGATATTTCATAGGATTTACTTTTAAGCTGGACTCGGTGTATAAATTTAACAAATTCTTTGTGCATTACACTATGAACTTATACTCTTCAATACAATGTCCTTTTGCCATTGACAAGGAGGTCTTATTGTTCAAAAGTATGGTATTAAGAGAATCACAGGCATTAGGGAAATTTGAATTATTAAAAAAAATTACTGAAATTTAGTTGGTGTCTATATAAAAAATATACATAAGTCAAAAGAGGTCACATCGCAGTTTTGGGAAAATAAATATATTTGATCAGTCAAAGCAATGACATTCATCAATAATTCAAACTCTAACAATATGGACTAAGATATGGTAGCGTTTGCAAAAACTTTAACACACATAATAATATTATAAAACTGACAGTTAATAAGGATAATATAGAACACTACCACATGACAAAAGAATCATCATGACAACGCTATATTTAACAACTTTAACATTGTTATCCCATGACCAGAAGTATTTAAGACAGTTTTATACAAGTAAAGATAATGCTGATTTTGAAAATCTTTGCCACTTAATAGTGCATACATTACTGGACCTCATCTACGCCGTCATAGCAGCTAATGCATGAACTAATACGTTTGTCATTGTCATGGCTAGAATTCACCTAACATCGTTTTTATAAAAATGTTAGTGGTTATCAAATTTATTCAGAATGGAAAACTCAAATCTTGAAAATAAAAACAAATTCGATGCATTAGTTAGACTGATTTCATTAACGTGTACAAATAGGAATTGTTGAAAATCCAGACAGGATAGAAGAGAGACAACTTCATCGGTAATGTCAGCTTAATATTCTCTCCACATTATATATAAGATATGGTAGAAGTCATTCTAATATATCCCAATATATGAACTGCATAAATAATCGATGACAAGAATATTAACGTAATATCTTCAGAGTATACATACCTTCATTGTATACATGACGATGAAACTTTTCTGCTAACCCCTATTTAGCTTACAAATGGACATTTTAAAAGTTGTAATCAATCAAAATTTACCCTATATGATTCCCCGGCTATCACACGTTTTACCAAAAAATGATTAAACAAACATCAACTATTTAAATGTGACTTTTTTCATTATTTGCTTTTTTAATTTATTTTTTTTTATTAATTGCATGACAATGAAATCTAAATTTAAATTTAGACAGCGGGTACGATTCTAGACGTTCTATAATAGTATCTTCATAAAAATAAAAAGGATAAATTTAATTTTTTTGTTCTCTTTCTTTCTGTTAGAACATATAATGCATCAAGATTATGGTAAATTCAACAGTTGATGAGTAATGGCTTTTCAGATTTACTTAAAATAAACAGTAATGTAGACTTTAAAAATCAAAGGCGAGAAATTCATATGACTTTTTTTGTCTAATTAAAATAAAACCATCTAATCATCACATTCATCTCTTAATATATACGTATAACTCTTAACCAACCGTGCTTAACAAACAAAGTTTCGAAAATAGCATCGCTGTTGTTGGTACAATGAACAGGTGTTATTTTGTGTGATTTAGATTGTTAACGTAGTTTTAAAAACATTTTCGGTCATATCGCTACCATGTCTGAAGTGTGACTGTTTATAGTGATGTCTAGCACTGGAGCATCATGCCTCAGACATGTAGCATGATGTCCCACCGAGTAACATTATCCTGACACCAGACCGACCGGTCCTAACACTAACATCTTAATCCTGAGCGTCAAGCGAGGCAGCTGTTAGTACCGTTTATTTTTAAGTCTTTGGTACAACTCGGCTGGGGTTCGAAACCGAGACCCCCAGCATCCAAGTCAGACACTCTAAACCACTAGGCCTTTGGAGTGGTCTGGTACAATGAACCAATACATGATTTATATATATATATATATATATATATATATATATATATATATATATATATATATATATATATATATATATATATATATATATATATATATATATATATATATATATATATATATATATATATATATGTGTGTGTGTGTATGTGTGTGTGTATGTGTGTGTAAAATATAATATAATACAAGCAAATTATTATTTACGTACTAGCTTGCTGAAAAATGAACGACCATATTAAATAAAAGATATTTTGTTATGGAAAGTCTCCAACCTGGTACAATAAGAATGAAATCATGAAGTGTCCATCGACTCTTTCATTCCTGACTTTATTTTAAAAATCAACCTGACCCTAGCATCATAAGCTAAAGCAAGCTATCCTTCTATCAGTCTTCTTTAATAGGAGTTTCTGTTTGAAAATCTTTACCATTCACAATTGATTTCCACGGTTTGGAAATAAAAAGAGATTAGGATTATGTCAAATTGAAATGGCACAATATTTGCCTTTCTCTTGCTTGATTTGGTCGATAAGGTTTTCCACAGTCAAATTATTGGGAATTTCTTTGGTCTAGCACTTTTTTATAGAACTACAAGTTGTTATAGTTTTGTCCTCAACACGATATAACTAAGGAATTTGGTTATATCTTAGTAAACTGCGTTATTCCTGTAGTGCTATTAGTAGACGGCAGTAGACACTTCTAACGTTATTATTATCTTTCTTCGTCTGATAATCTCCACTTTCTGAGAAATAATGTGATCTTAGAGCGACGGCGCTCCAGTGAGAACGAAGTACTAGCAAATTAATTTAAAAAATCAATGATGAATTGAATAACGAAATTCGTTATTTATCTGATTAATGAGTAATTTATTGAATAAAAACAAACTTGTCAACAAACATATTAAATATATATTAGTGTGAGCAGTTTCTCCTTCACCACTTCATATGCGATCAAACTTTCTCATGGAAGTGAGGGGATATAGATTCAAGACAACATGATGTGTTAAAAATTCTTCGATGTTTACAAAGACTTTTCAATTAATATTTTCACCAAATATTCTTCGTGAGAATTGAGAGTAAATAAAACTTTTGCGACGAACGTCCATCCAATATTTATGTGACAATATATTTCGTACGTTTGACTCAATTTGTTTTTAATTTTCCGAAGAAAGACTATGTTCTATTTCCACAACAGCATATTTTATACAGAGATTTAACGTTAGACTTTATAACCAAAAGCTATTTTACAAAAATAAAAATAAACTTTGATTCTAGTCTCCAAGTGCACATTCACAAATGATCAAATATATTAATTAGCATTTTTCTAGATGCTAAATATTTTTATCACTCTTCGGGTTAAGTTTTTTTAAATGATTGAGGTGTGTGTTTATGTTGCAAATAGAGTGGCTCTCAAATGGGTAATGACTTATTATTGAACTTTTTAAACGTGTCCAATTTACCTTTAAATGGACCTGATATGTCATGTATATAATATCATCATAGGAAAATTGCAAAAGCAAATAACAAGTAACAATTTCGGTATTGCTTAGCTGATAGCAAGTGTTTGGTATGGGAGTAGAGTGGCTCTATGCCTGTAAGATGGAATTCACCCTATATATTATGAGTGGCATAAATGCTAAATTACATATGAAAATAAACTCACCTAAATTCACAGAAGAATGTGGATATAAATCGGGCTCCCAACTGACAGTTTACTTTTCTAAATTAAATATTTCAAACATCAGGTCACAAATACGGTAAAGTAAATATGGGAATTTCTGCATCCAGTTTGAATCCTTTCACAACAAAATCGCAACAATGTAACTTTTGGCTGTGAAAGTGACACTTTAAGGTAGACATGGACAGTCTACTGTACTCTAACCGCTACTATATGAAACAATGTGACATGACACGCATTGAACATTCTGTGTTGAAAAATGACCTTTTGTAAAATGTTCTATTTATTCGGACGACACGTGTTCTTTGATTTATAGTTTGTAGAATAAGGTATCATCTACTTTTAACTTTGGGATTATTTGTTACGCACAGCCAATGAAAAGTGCAACGCTTGTCAAAATCAAAGAAATTGTTCTTTTTTCGATCTAAATAATTTCGACTTAAATAAGATCTGTGTGATAAAAACATTCTGCAATCGACATTGATTTATTAGTAAATTTATGACATTCGTTGAATAATGTGCAGCTTTTTGCTCACCAAGGCTCGCAAAGTTGTCATTATTCAACTCGTTTCATAAATTCATTACCCGTGCTAAGATTTAACCTAGCAGTAAGCAGTTATCTCCGGTGCAAATTACCATCAAATACACACAACAAACTGCCAAAAATACTGACAAGCCACGAATCTCCCCTGATTATAGGACCTGATATTATAAAACAGGTCCTTATTTTCTTACTTACTTCTATCACTCAGTTTGATTATAAAAACACAAATGGAAAATTACATCGGTGGATCTATGATTTTTAAGTAACGAGGGTATAGTTTAAACGATTGTTGAGGGGTCGTTTTAATTAGTATGGCCAAATTTCCTTTTTAACTGAAAAGTGTACCATTTGCCTTTTAAAAGGGGTTCTCAAAACATATATAGATCTGCTACTGAATTAGATACTGAACACGTATACTAACAAGCATCCTGGTCTAAGAACATCTACGGCTAAATTAAAGCACGCTTTTGTTTGTATATCGTATGTACTTAGTCACTAATATTAAATTCGTGGAGGAAATAATAATTATTTAATATTAATTAATAATAATTAATATTATTAAGAAATACTATGAAAGTTGAAAAGTCTCATGGATATGAATGTATTTTACTAGTATTTTGTCAATGGCCTAAACATTTAGAATTTGTTCTTTAACATACTTTATATTTTTGGAACTTAACATTTTACTCGGCGCTGTATTGCTCTCAATTTTTCTAAATCCTATACGTATGCAAGATTTATAGGTTTGTGGCGACTGGCAGTTTATCTTCATTCCGTCTAATGCAATGTTTACTTTGATAATATCCTAGTATAGACACACAACATGCACAGAATAGTGAAAACTTCCTTTTGTTGAACTAATCCAATATTACATTGAGAAAGTAGTATTAAGAAACAGCAGATAATAATATTATAATGATTGATGTCGCGCATCGGGATCCTAATTTTTGCTGATGTCAATATATTATTGATGCTACTCTCAAATATTGACAAAGGAATGCAAGATACTGTATGACCTAAACATGATTAAAACTTCACGGGGAAAAAGTAAATCATGTTTTGCTGCTGTCAAAGTTATATGCTATGAATAACCAAAAGGTTACGCCAAACCATTTATCTAAGATCTGTCTGGAAAGCCTTGCCTTATTAGTTTCCGTCAAAAAGCCCACGATTTTTCAACACTGTGGCACGCTATTGATGTCAAAAACTCTTTTGGTTTCAGAAATGAGTAAAAAAGACAGAGTAACTGGACACCTTAGTATGACACCGCAATCCTTCTTGTGATACAAGTAATGATTAACAAGAAGAATGATTAGTGTGTAACGGGTTTTTCTATCTGAGCTCTTCGACAATAATTCAAGAGATCATATAATATAAACCGTCAGACATTCACCTGTTCGGATAACAAAATATTCAATAGTTTTAAAAGTAACTGAAGATCTGGACATGATTTTTAACACTAGTGATTTTAGCCACTGTTTAAGTTAATATTAATATGGTATGGCATAATAAGATATTTTATTGCTCAAATATGACATCTTGCAAGAATATTTATAGATTTGAAATTGTCAAAGGATTAAAACTGCAATTGATTTCCTTATATGAAATCCATCTAGAGGATAAGATAAAATCTCCCGTAAACTCTAAATCTGAAATACGTGTCAATTTCATCTGCGTAACATGAGTGATTTTGGCAACTGTTAAAGCATAAGAAACTGGAAGCAGGACATTGCAATGTAAAAATAAAATGATCGACAATATATATCCATATATGGAACATATAATGACGTTATGTGTCTATTACAGGTAATACGTTTTCTTCCATAATGTTAAGAGACTTTTCGACCCAACTCAACAACAGTAAATACAAAAAAAGCTAAGTTATTTGTATCCGCTGAGATACAAAAGAGTAGCTTGAACATGTGTGTTTTTGTTAAGTGGTATTGTATAAATGGTGTTTTGTGTTTTGGATTATTGTTAGTGGTCTAGCTTTGAAAAAAGTCTAAAACTTGTCATGACTGTTCCGATATAGAGAGAATCTGCGGATTGCACTCTGCGAAAGTTATCATGAGGCGGCCATGCAAGAGGATAATCATGCTAGGTAAATGACTGTTACCTAGATCAGTATCCAATTTTTAAAATAAATGTTATTGTGACACTATAGTCTGTCACTCGAATGCGAAATCACCCGATTGATGACACTGTCAAATAAGAAAATATTTGCTCAAATTTCACTGTATGTAAATCCACTATTCCGTATCTGAGCTCATAGTTACCGGTGGTTTTCCATTTCTGCCAACACGTTGTCGAACTAAAAAATGCAAATTATCTTTTATCGATGGCTATCGAGTACAGTCTAGTAATGGTATTGAGACTACTTTCTGCTGCCGCGAATATTTCTGAATAGAAACGTTTTCGTGAGTGAAGCCGTGGCAAACTGATTTAACCAGCACCGTCCGTCACCTTAGTTACTGTTGATATTGCTCCAACATTAATTCCAATTGGTGCACCTATACTAGCTGCACCGGTGGTAATTCCCATAACACCGAGACCGACTGTGGCTGCTGCCATGTACCCGCATATACTATCACACAGGTGTTTGTATTTACGAGTGACGCTATTTTCTTGGCGACTTCATCCCCTAGTTGCTTAGAATTTGTTTTTCTTTGCTTGGGAAGGGTATGTTTTTTCCGCCACAATTATTTTCTTACGTCTGTGAAATTGATGGTCTATCACAATACTATTAATAATGTGATCGCGTAGTATAATTACTTGACAGGCCGACTTTGTTGGGGTGAAACACCCCATTCTAATGTTTTGCTGGTACAACTGTGAATAATTATACAAAATCTCAGTCTGAGGAATTTTTCACTCTACTTTGATTGTGCGTTGTGGTTGTCTAGCACCATGTTCATATAGAACCATATTGATTACACCATCGAATAATGCATGAAACGACCATGCTCCTCTTCGCCTACACGCTGTTACCTAAGCAAGTGCGTCCTTGTTGAATAACAGTCAGGATTTTATTCTTCTTGATTGAGTCAAATGTTGATGTAACATAATCAACTAGGAAAGCAACCTGGTTTGATTCAGTCGCGAATATAATTCCTCATTGTAGAAACAATCTCTGATTACTTTTATGAGCGGTGTTGCTGTCAGGAATTGAGTGTTTTAAAGTGATAATACCAGTAGTCGAAGCTGACATTGACTTGATATTTATAAACCAGGGTTGTATCTTTCTAGTTGGCCCCTAAGAAGATATATTTAAGTGTATACGAGGGCCTGGCAACGCTTTTTTCAATCAGATATGCATTGACAAGTGGAACAAAATCACGAGCAATGTTAGCAACACTCGTCATATGATGGTACACGGAGTCAGTAAATTTCCACAACCTCAATACCTCAGTCAGCAAATTCCGCAACCTTATATGCAATGATACATCTAATCTTATGCATGGGTTAAATATAGCGGGTGACATGGTATTAACCGTCTTTGTTTAAGATTAGATTCATCGTTAAATTGATGTGTCCACAATTATTACACCGTGGCGCGATATTGATGCAAAAATCTCTTGTGGTAGAAGAAATTAAGAAAAGACTAAGTAATGTGTGGCTGGTTTTATTATCTTTCTTCCTTATTAATGTTATACGAGTCTGCATTTGTATATTACGATTAACCCGGTTCATTTGACGATTTCTACAAGCCTGCAAACTAAGAGTTTCAACTGACTTGTCATTCGGATCTGACCTGAACAAATAATCTTTAGATCATAATATATTATATTAAGAAAATCCGAATTTTCTTCGAATAATTGTCTTTATGCAACTAATTGAATGCCAAGAGATCACCATATGATAGCAGACAAGTACACTATAAGGGGACAATATATATCCGTAATTATCACCATGCCGAATATTTAAATACAACACTGCGATTAGAACCATCAATAATTATATGTGTTAGCGTATATGCATTTGATTTTTATTTTGGCACTTCATTATCCTTAGACTTTGTAATAATTTACAGCTCCCAACCACAATCTTGACATGATTAAATTATATGTACTTCTTTAAATATTTCGCTTCATCATCATTATCTACTGACTCCGAATCAGTTAAATTCTTTCTCTATTCATGATAACGTCAAAGCGCATTTTATCATCGATCTTCTTAACCTTTGATTTCGTTTTGTGTCGATCTGTTCTTTAAGAAAAAAAAAACAATAGAAGCTCCAAAGTCATTCATTCCACAGATTTCACTGACACTGCATGATTTTATGCGACTACTCCCCGCAACCTGTCAACAATATTTTGGATGTCCTCGTTGGATTTTCGCAGTTTTCCCGTTCTATCTTTAAAAAACGCAAGAAGATCGGGTCGACAACAACAATAACATAACCATCCTGGTAAGCTCAACCAAAACCGCTTAGGTGGCAAACCTGCTTAACTATTCATTAGAGCCATAAATATCAAAAGCCTTTTTTTTTAGACTGTAACAATCAATATGTATTTGTCTGTTTGAGCATGCAGCAAGTGCACGCAACGCTTTAACAAGAAGAAACCTGTATATTGACCGATCGAATCGAATTTCTAGCGGTATAGTTAAATTAAAGAGCAGTTGACATCCACTTTTCCGGTTATATAATTGACAATTTAAAGTGGCGGTGCAAAAACGTACTAATCAAAGCACAACAACTATTGAGCTGCTATTATGAATGCGACCCAGATCATGAAATCCCCCAAAAAAATTAACAATCCCTGTCTTCCACATTGCGAGATGAACAATCATAGGTCTTTCCATCATCAGACTTCTTTCAGATCCAACCCGGATGCAGTTCCGATACAACTTAGTGCAGCCGCTTTTGCAACCGCAGCTGTCAACAACTCTGTAATGGCCGCGAGAAATGGAAATATTCCACCAGTCTTTTGCAGTTCTATCTCTTCTTACCTGTATAACTTTAATGTGACTGAAGTGTTTATTAGTGTTTAACAACGGAAAGCTTCATGATAGGACATTATTATTATTTAAAAACATAAGAGGTATTAAATATGAATTTTTACAGAGTGTACATAATCCTCATTTGAGATTATCCCCGTACTTCATCTGTAACTGCCTGTGACGAGTAGAGAGGCACAGGAAGTGTCGGCAAGAATGGGGCTATTTATACCACGGATTAAGTCACCTCCAGGTGCCCCAATAAAAGTAATAAATCGGGTGCAATGTACGAAAGTTGTGTCAGGTTATTTGCAGACACGTGTCGTTGTTTTGATGCAGATCTTTGTAGGACCATAGCTTGTCGCATGGACGTTCAACTTGATTGTCATCAAAGGTAAGAATGCATTCTTTGGAAGGCTCCTGACGACCATTTAACCGCAAAGGAACCACAGACACTCCAAGTTTGGTAAATATCAATGCAATCTTAAATACTTCTGTTTTAGACCCATATTTTGAAATGATACGAACATGTATTTTTAGAGATGACACAATGTTGCCTACTTATTTGCCATGAAAACTGTCCCTGAATGTCGCTTCTTGGGGTGTGTATGTTGCGTGCTTGAGAAACGACCCCATTGACGCGGTTCCAGACTCCATAAACTATAAGAAAAAGTTTATGCGGCTTATGAAACAATTAGCTCAGGGAATTCACAATGTTAATGTTGCGACAACAACTTTGTCAGAAGGGGCACCTTCATCACGCCAATAGTAATCGTTGATAATCCTTATTCGTTGCAACATGCCTATATCTTGACCCAAAAAACAGAAGATATTTAAAGTCGTTAAATTATCAATAAACTCAGGATTAGAAAATCTTCATCATTGATATCTGCGTAATATGTTAAGCTATTGGCTGTTTAATACTAAAGATGAGTTAAAACAATATTCTTCTCCTGTGGTATTATATTTCAAAACCAGTGACATGTATAATTACCCTGTCTATGGTATTATAAATGTACGTCAGCTTTAGCAGCTGACGATTAGCAACACGTAAGAATATAATGCAGAGAGGGGGAGGGAAGGGAGGGAGGAAGGAATGAGGAATGGAGGGAGGACGAGACACTAGATGAAAAAGGTAAATTCGCTTCATAAGCAATTTTTAATCATGACAATCTCTTCAGAAATCTTAATATTTGAATGCACTTGCTACTGTAAAAATATTTTTGAATCTTACGTGTGCATTGTGTGAAAAAGAATCTATTATTTTGTCTTTATTTTTTTCAATAATAACTCACTAATTAGATATCTTGTGTCAGTCAGGAAATCAACATTGGTTGACCAAGAAGAATGTACATACATTTTATATATAAAACAAATGTGCATCCAGTGTTTCAGATCACTGAGAGGAAAATCACGTTAACTATGTTGCTAAGTTAAATGTGCAGCTGTAGAAGCATTCCCTCCCATGGTCCATAAACAGAGCAATTAAACCCTCTGAAAACATAACAGAGTCGAGTGTATTAAGGCTAATAATAGAAACAAGTCATCGTCCCCCTCGAAAAGAAATCCCAACTTGTATAAAAGGTATTTAAATTGTGCCCTCGCAAAGAGATAAACCTATTCCGGCATATTGCTGCATCTATATCCAGATTAATGTATTACGAGGATTCTGGCGTTTCAACACATACATATGTGCTTTGCAATGAGTTATCATCTTCATGAAAGACACATGGATAACTATATTTATAGGTTACTGCATTTGTATGGGAAAATATGAACAAGTTTTTTGGATGGTTATACTGCAGGAGTGCAGTATATAAATCAGAAAAAAACGAGTTCATATTTTTCCAATCAAATGCAGTAACCTTTTTATTATATGCTCATTTGTTTTCATTACCAAAGACTTAATAACAAAATTCACAATCAAATATGTTTAATAATAAAATGTATTATATTATTATTAAAATAATAAAGTGTACATTCATAGATTCCTTCAATAAACAAAATTAGTATTCACGCGCATATAACTCAGCCCTCCGACTTTTCACTTCATAGCTCATGTGCATCAAGCGCGAGGAGTACAATATGAAGGTGTTCAATATTGGTGAATATTGAACGATTCTGACAATGTGAAGTTAACAGAGAAACAACATGAGCATATAATAAAATCATTATCCAAGCACAGTCATAACTTGTAATAAACCTCAATACAGATCTTAAGCGCATTATTTAAGATAGTAAAATTCATTGCTACCAAGAATGTACTTTTCCACCGAATAAAATCATTATACAAGATGATGAGTAACATAGCAACAGTCCCCGCTACGTTTTGCCAATCTTTATGAGGATATAGGATTTTAATTCATTTTAACACGCAGCTGTCTATCGTATTTTAACTGCTTTTATTTCTTACATTATTGCTTGAACATTTCCTTAATTAGGATGAACACCATTGCTCAGTCGATTTTTCGCCAATCGAACTTTTGCCGCTTTTCCTTTCCAATGATGAAGTTTCTTGCCTTTATTGTTCTTTCATGTTATACTTCTTTTAAAACAGTGAAAGGAAACAACTACCTTAAGCATTCCTAAGTCCGATTCTGTGCAGAGAGGAGCTCCATGGACGCAATATTCAAATGCAAATTTTTCCTCTTAGAGGAGATGCGGCAATCCATATTTTATATAATTTAAATACGTATTCAAAGTTAATCCAGAGAAGCTAGCGCATATGGCTGATTGCCAAATGCGCTATTGAAGCTTTCCATTGTTAAAGTCTCCGTTCAAACAGTACTCGCGACATTGTCTCAAGTTATTAGCAAGAAGATTAAAAGAGGCGTTTAAATAAAAGAATTTTACAAAGTTTTACAGTTAAATTAGTTCTCTCTCCATGTTATATATTTGGCTAAATTCAACCAAGCAACTTTTGAATATTATCTAAAACTAAGATATTTGTTATTATATAAGAAAAGAAACATCTTACCTGCCATCCTTTCATGCTCAAAATTCCGTACTTGTTGTTGATGATATATATATCAGTAGAAAACCAATAATTCTTTGTCACAGAAAGCTCTCGCTCATGACTGGCATATCCAACGAAATGATTGAAAATATTAGACACACCCTTTACTTATTTAAATCAGTCATATGTGAAAGACCGAATCAATTTCTGAACTAAATCGTAATGAATGCATTGAAGATGATATTTTTTCCGAAGAATCATTAGTTAATCGATTAATTCCATCGATTGTATCCTGAATGCAAGTAACTTAACACTATAGGCGTGCACGAATTCTGTGTTTATTCTTTACAAGCTTTTTAATATTTTATTGATCGAATATCACCTTCCTGTTTCGATTTTGTAGCTCAATTCACCGACATTGCGCACGAGGTTTTGAAACCGTACATCAAACTTCAGTCTGCACGTACATATAACCGTACATATAACTTAAACTATTTACATTCACTATAAACAGCACATCAAAGTCAGTTTGTACATCGTGCACGAGGTAAAATATTTACATTCAATATAAACTGCACATCAAAATTCAGTCTGCACATCGTGCACGAAGTAAAATATTTACAAGATGCATCCTTGAATTGAGAATTGGGAATAGTTTTCTTACTGCAATGTGGGTAACAAATACTTATCCACAGAGCATTCAGTTTTCATCAGTAAATAAAATATGTTATTCAGTTTATCTTAAAGAATCCTTGTATTTTCTCCTAGGAAATGTTGAGGATTTCCGCAAATTGTACAAATTATTATTCTCTCTTTCCCAAAAAATTTTTTTTTTTCAGGAGATATTTTGAGAATGTTTCTGGGAGCCGGAAAAGATAATCAGAAATTTAGATACTTATCCAGACATTAGGTAGGCTCCTAGCAAATTAAGCTACATATCCAATCAAAACAGAGGTGACTAGTGTGTATAGTATGCTTATAAAATAGTTTGTTATCGATATCATGTGATAATGTTTGTTATTTATAACGCTCTGCTATACCCAATAAAGCTTAATTAAACTTTTGAGCAATATACACATTTTTCTCATGTGGCACCAGAAAATAAGTTCTTCTTAAGAAGACAACAAAGAACAAACTTACTTGATAATTACACTCTGCTATCTGTATATAGAAATAGTTATCTGAGTCTTTAATCTTCCGATGAGAAGCTGTTGTGCATCGATGTAAATCGATATCAATTGATGTGAATCTATGAAGTGTATATTATACTTGCTCACTAAAGAATGATAATAATATGCTGGCCATGTATTTTCCTAAACATTCAGACATTAATCGGTTTCTCTGAAAATTAATATGAGATTGCCTGTTACGTAAGCCACACAGCTTTTACAAACCTTGCTAACATATATATATATATATATATATATATATATATATATATATATATATATATATATATATATATATATATATAGATGCAATAAACTGACGACGAACAGTACGAAACTAGTAACTAACTAGCCTAAGCGCTTTCGACTCTTAATGAGTCTTTTTCAAAGGCAAATACAAAACATAGTTACGACAAACAAATAAACACAAAAACGTTGCGTTTGTAAACCTCTACATTTCTATCTTCACATGTGCTAAAACTATAAATACAACCAGCTTGTATAGACTAGTTGCGGAAACTGAAAACGTTGTAAAAAGTCTACAAGCCAAAGCGACATCTATTTTTACTTTGTGTACATATGTAACGCAGATTATATCCCGGATATTTGGTTCTATACCGGTTATTCTTATAGTAAAAATTGAAGGATAAGAAGATTTAGAAAATGTTAAATTCTACTAGTGCATAGTTTTCATTTTCTAGTCTTCTTGGTTTAGACCGCTTGATTTCAATGTTCTAAGGCGGCGTATCCAGTATGATTCCTTTTCCTTCCTGGTTTCGGAACTCCAGCTGTGGTTGTTGGCAATAGCGATAAGTATTATATCACTGAAAGTGTGGCCAGGGGAGGAGAAGTGTTCTGCGACCGGGCTTCTGTACAGCTTTTTTGTCATCCAATCAGATCTATGAAGGTTTATCCTTATGTGTAGCTTTTCAGTTTCTCCCACGTACTGAAGGCCACAGATCTTACATGTGATGAGATAAATCACATTCTCTGTTTTGCACGTTTTGTTTGGACCATGTATGTTTAGTTTTTCTTTAGTCACTGTGCTAGTGAATGTCTTGGTCTCTATCATATGTTGACAGGTTTTGCATCTTTTATCGCCACAGGGTCCAGATTGACTAGGTTGGTTTTGACTAGCGATTGTTGTTAGCTTGGCCCTGACTAGGATGTCCTTTAGGTTTTTTGGTCTCCGGTAAGCTACTACAGGTTTGTTCGGAAGTATTAGGTTTAGTATGTCTGACGATTGCACGGTTGGCCAGTGGTTTGCGATGATTTTACCTACTTTGGGATTGTCTGGGTGATAGGTCAGAATAAATGGTATCCTATCAACCTTTTCTTTCTGTCCATATCTGAGTAGGTCATCACGGTTTGTTTGTTTGGCCCTTTGGATTGCCTCCGCAATCAGGTCTTTGTCGTAGCCTCGGTAAATTAAATGTTTAGCCAGCTCTTCAGACCTTTCTAGGAATCTTTCATCGTCGGAGCAAATTCTGCGTATCCTCAGTGCCTGGCTATATGGAATGTTCTTAATGCAGTGTTTTGGATGACAGCTGGTTGGGAGAAGATACTGGTGTTTGTCGGTTGGTTTCGAGTAGATGTCTGTGTGTAATTTGTTTTCCACCAGTCTGGTTGTTGTGTCCAGGAAAACATGGTTTGAGTTGGAAATTTCTGCCGTGAATTTTATTGAAGGATGGAAGTTGTTTGCCTTTGAAATGAAGTCATCCAGACTTTCTCTTCCATACTGCCACTTCATTTCTATATCATCGATAAAGCAACTAATTTTTCTTAACCTATCCATTCTTAATCAAAGTTAACTGAGATGGAATTGAGCTATTATTAAGACATATATTTTTATTTCAATTTTATTTTTGGAATTCTCTTTCGCCATTCAAGGCCAACGAAGCGTTTTAATATACATTGGCTTTAAGTAGTAATTTTCTGTGGATATACATTTGGAATTTTCAAATTATGTAGAGAGCAAGATTTCAAAGATCCTGTAATGATTAAGTCTGCCGTCATGCTAAATTTTACAATAAACGTTTAGCAAGTTACTTCCCCTTTGATTTTCTTCAACCATTTAACAATTGATATGTTTAATCGTGTATCACTGCTTTCCGTTAGTGAGCCCAAAACCAAAATTACCATCCTGTCTAAAACTTTAACCACAAAAAGGTGCTCACATAAGATTTAGAGCAAACTTTTGTGGCAATAAAAAAATGGACTCGGATTGTATGCACATATATATTAACGTGTTTTATTCGCTACGGCTCTGTTCTTGTAGACTAACCTACATTAAAAATGTCGAGTGGTTGTTGGCAAGCAAAGTATGTTCTGAAAGACACTGTATGAATGAAGCTGGTTCGAATGGATCACAACTTTACATGCAAAATATGAAATCTCATAAAAATTTGTTCAACGCATCATTGATAAGCAATAAATCTTGATAACCAATAAATATCGATTATAACATCCAATTATCGCTGACAGTGATATATAAATTTGAACAAACACTTTTCTCATTAGCTCATATGGTTTGTTTCTAGCAGGGGTTTTTTACACTCCATCTCCACAAGATTATTTTATACCATCTTTGCGTGATAGTGTGTTTTACGTCAAATCTCTGAGAAGTTGTCTTATCACCAAAATTACGACGTATAATTTAATAAAACTAAAGTCTAAAAACATTTTAACCACATGCGTTATTGAGCGTGACTATCGTCAATAAGCAACACGTAAATCGGAGCACAATTCTGGCTCTTTTAATTGCAACATCAAACCTATATCCATACTCTCTTACCGCCATCTGCCAGCCTAAATCAAGGACCACAAATGCAAGTTTCTGCATGAACTCCATTCTTCTGCACTGTGCCATTTTTCCTGTCCGTCTTGTTAGGTCATCATCGAAATAATATCTAGTAAATCTTTAACGACAAATGTTACTTTCCTTTTCATTTGCCTCGCTTTTAATTCTTGTAACTTAAAAACTGCATGAAAAATGTAAATGCGCACTAAACAGATAATTCGTGATATTGTCAAACCATTTTAAAATCTTGACATCAATGATGATGTGACCATTATTACTTGACATTATTACTTGGCTAAATATTAGCGAGGTTACAATACATTTTGACCGTCAGAAAATGAACCTAGTTTAGCAGTTCTACCACAATGTTTACGCTTTTATCCAAGGTCTTTGAAGGCGATATGTTTATCCATGGCCTTGGGAGGCTACACGTGTGTGTATGGTCTTGAGAAGCTAAAAGTGTGTCCAAGCTATGCGTGTCTCCAAGGTCTAAGAAAGCTTAGCACATTTCCATGGTATTCAAAAGGCCACGCCTCTCTCTCTCTCTCTCTCTCTCTCTCTCTCTCTCTCTCTCTCTCTCTCTCTCTCTCTCTCTCTCTCTCTCTCTCTCTCTCTCACACACACACACACACACACACACAAATTAGTCTCTTCGAATGCTCTTCTTGGACAAATACTATCACATCAAATGTTAAATAGCAACTTCTTTATAATTACAACATAAACTTTATGGATTGTGTATTAATAAATATCAAGCCTTGTCCTCTCTATCCTGTGGAAGTAAGCATTATTGGAGATGAAGACTGATCAGATAGCATTCAGTAATTTTGCTTTGTCGAAATATATTGGTTCTCCATTCAGGACACAATTTAAAAGTCATGTTTGCACACAGTGTATATTAGCACATTATCGATATGTTAATGGGTCAGCTACACTAAACCTACACATAATGATCACTAAACGTTTGTGCCCTCGAACATTCCCAATTTCAGTTTATCTCTGAAGAAGTCTTCTGTCTTTATTATTCTGTAAACGCTACTGGCAGACCTTTCATTTCTGACACCCGTGAATCGTATTAATTTTTCTTCTTACAAAATAACATAAACATTATCAACGACTTCTATAGATTTATGGTAATCGAAGTCACATATTCAACAAAGTCATGACTAACACCCACTGTAAGCTTACATAATACGGTTTGTATCGATGTCATGCAAAGCTGTGTCCCATTTGTAACGCTCAGTAACATCTTATATTTATGGAAATAAATTTTTTATATTTTGGAAACTTTATTGCTTTTTTTTGTTTTACCTTGTCTCGTAAACTTAGTTTAAGCTCCTTACCTTTCACGGTAGAAACAGTTTGGTTGGTTGTGGTCAGCCGAACCTAATGGTAAAATGTGTGAAATATAAATTCTCAAATATTTTCTCCACGCAACATTGAAACTATATATATATATATATATATATATATATATATATATATATATATATATATATATATATATATATATATATAGATGCAATAAACTGACGACGAACAGTACGAAACTAGTAACTAACTAGCCTAAGCGCTTTCGACTCTTAATGAGTCTTTTTCAAAGGCAAATACAAAACATAGTTACGACAAACAAATAAACACAAAAAGTTGTGTTTGTAAACCTCTACATTTCCGTCTTCACATGTGCTAACACTATAAATACAACCAGCTTGTATAGACTAGTTGCGGAAACTGAAAACGTTGTATAATTCCCTAAAAGTCTACAAGCCAAAGCGACATCTATTTTTACTTTTTGTACATATGTAACGCAGATTATATCCCGGATATTTGATTCTATACCGGTTATTCTTATAGTAAAAATTGAAAGATATTAAGATATATATATTATATATATATATGCAATAAACTGACGACGAACAGTACGAAACTAGTAACTAACTAGCCTAAGCGCTTTCGACTCTTAATGAGTCTTTTTCAAAGGCAAATACAAAACATAGTTACGACAAACAAATAAACACAAAAAGTTGTGTTTGTAAACCTCTACATTTCTGTCTTCACATGTGCTAACACTATAAATACAACCAGCTTGTATAGACTAGTTGCGGAAACTGAAAACGTTGTATAATTCCCTAAAAGTCTACAAGCCAAAGCGACATCTATTTTTACTTTTTGTACATATGTAACGCAGATTATATCCCGGATATTTGATTCTATACCGGTTATTCTTATAGTAAAAATTGAAAGATATTAAGATTTAGAAAATGTTAAATTCTACTAGTGCATAGTTTTCATTTTCTAGTCTTCTTGGTTTAGACCGCTTGGTTTGAATGTTCTAAGGCGGCGTATCCAGTATGATTCCTTTTCCTTCCTGGTTTCGGAACTCCAGCTGTGGTTGTTAGCAATAGCGATAAGTATTATATCACTGAAAGTGTGGCCAGGGGAGGAGAAGTGTTCTGCGACCGGGCTTCTGTACAGCTTTTTTGTCATCCAATCAGATCTATGAAGGTTTATCCTTATGTGTAGCTTTTCAGTTTCTCCCACGTACTGAAGGCCACAGATCTTACACGTGATGAGATAAATCACATTCTCTGTTTTGCACGTTTTGTTTGGACCATGTATGTTTAGTTTTTCTTTAGTCACTGTGCTAGTGAATGTCTTGGTCTCTATCATATGTTGACAGGTTTTGCATCTTTTATCGCCACAGGGTCCAGATTGACTAGGTTGGTTTTGACTAGCGATTGTTGTTAGCTTGGCCCTGACTAGGATGTCCTTTAGGTTTTTTGGTCTCCGGTAAGCTACTACAGGTTTGTTCGGAAGTGTTAGGTTTAGTATGTCTGACGATTGCACGGTTGGCCAGTGGTTTGCGATGATTTTACCTACTTTGGGATTGTCTGGGTGATAGGTCAGAATAAATGGTATCCTATCAACCTTTTCTTTCTGTCCATATCTGAGTAGGTCATCACGGTTTGTTTGTTTGGCCCTTTGGATTGCCTCCGCTATCAGGTCTTTGTCGTAGCCTCGGTAAATTAAATGTTTAGCCCGCTCTTCAGACCTTTCTAGGAATCTTTCATCGTCGGAGCAAATTCTGCGTATCCTCAGTGCCTGGCTATATGGAATGTTCTTAATGCAGTGTTTTGGATGACAGCTGGTTGGGAGAAGATACTGGTGTTTGTCGGTTGGTTTCGAGTAGATGTCAGTGTGTAATTTGTTTTCCACCAGTCTGGTTGCTGTGTCCAGGAAAACATGGTTTGAGTTGGAAATTTCTGCCGTGAATTTTATTGAAGGATGGAAGTTGTTTGCCTTTGATATGAAGTCATCCAGACTTTCTCTTCCATACTGCCACTTCATTACAATATCATCGATAAAGCGTACCCACTGGTATGGTGTACGCTCAACCGATGCTAAGAGCTTTCCCTCAAGTTTTCCCATGAAAATGTTAGCATGCACTATGCACTAGTAGAATTTAACATTTTCTAAATCTTAATATCCTTCAATTTTTACTATAAGAATAACCGGTATAGAATCAAATATCCGGGATATAATCTGCGTTACATATGTACACAAAGTAAAAATAGATGTCGCTTTGGCTTGTAGACTTTTAGGGAATTATACAACGTTTTCAGTTTCCGCAACTAGTCTATACAAGCTGGTTGTATTTATAGTTTTAGCACATGTGAAGACAGAAATGTAGAGGTTTACAAACACAACGTTTTTGTGTTTATTTGTTTGTCGTAACTATGTTTTGTATTTGCCTTTGTAAAAGACTCATTAAGAGTCGAAAGCGCTTAGGCTAGTTAGTTACTGGTTTCGTACTGTTCGTCGTCAGTTTATTGCATCCATTTTAATTAATCCCTGACAAACGTGATCCCTTGGTGGATCCAGTACGCTTGAGAGGGTTGTTATTCGTCATATGATTTGTATTCTTTATATTTATATATATATATATATATATATATATATATATATATATATATATATATATATAGATATATATATATATATATATGTATATAAACGGTGGCAGTGACTAGCTATGCTTTTCAATCAATAACACTTTTTTCTTTACAATTTTCTGAATAATGGCTTTGTCTGATTAACGGTAGTATACTTACTTCATACACCAAAGCTCGGAAGGTGATGGTATCATAAATTATAGTTTATACTTCAGCAAAATATACTCTGTATGTCTTCCCTAATTGGCAACAAAGTACCTAGAATGAAATTCTTTTTAATTTCCGTGTCATGCTGTCTGCCACGCCAACCTATCGAGAATAATTCTTGGACCCTAAGTGCCATTTTATATGCAAACTGCTTCCTTGTTAACTCCAATCGATTCCATTTGTTTCAAGTCTGTCCTTTAATAAAGGCTATCAAAACGTCTTCTTAATGGACTTTACACAACAGAATTAAGCAGTAAAACAAGACCTATAATGGACTTCTTGCTAAAAAAACAGGATAGTGTTTAATTATAATGCTGAGTGAATGCTCTGTCGACAAGGAGAGTGAATCGTGTGTTTTATTTGATTTAAATGTAAACGGGCCAGACCTTGGTAAAGAACATTTCACCGTTAATTTGAGCACTATAGGGTATTTGATTTTGTAAATTTATTACGATAGGGCTTCTATTTAAACAAATGCTTTGCAATTATCAAGAGCTTATACATTGCACTTTTACCTTTTTGAATGGTTTGGATCCTATTTTCAAAACATCTCCACAAATATGTATGGATGTCACATGGAGACTCCCTTCTCGCTAAAATAAAATGTTTCAGTATTTTATATGTTTTTATATGCTGCTTTCATGCATTACCTCTTGATTTTCAATAATGTTGCTATAAACAATACAAAGGAGGCAAATTCATTTTGTAAACCATCATCATACAGACATGGTGTAATGGTTAACACTACGCTGTTGTTCAGTTTTAGCATCACAGAGAACAAGGAAGTCAGTTATTTTATTTGATGGATTAAGTGGTTCAAGTGTCCGCCTAGGATGCGGGAGGTTGCGGCTTAAAACCAAGGCCGAGTCATAACATAGATATAAAAATGGAACTGAGAGCTGCCTCGATTGGCGCTCAGCATTAGTAGGTTATTGTTAGGCCTGGTAGGTCTGGTGTCAGGATATGATGCTACATATCTGCTGCATGATACCCCAGTGCTAGACATCACTATAAACACTGCAGACATCGTAGCGATATGACTGAAAAAATTGTTAAAGCTACGTTGAAATCCAAACAACAACAACTTAAATACTTTCATATGTCGTTAGTGCCAGTCATATTGGCATTAAAGTAACATTTTATAAACTGTCACACTGCAGACATCGTAGCGATTGGACTGAAAATTTGTTACAGTTTCGTTAAAAATCCAGGTCACAAACACTAAAACTCGCACAAAGCCAAATAAATAGTTACGGCATGTTCTAATCAATTTATGAAACGTCAGTAAAAGGCCAGAATGTGTGGATAAACATACATATGCTGGCTGGCAAATACTTTTGAATCTACGTCTCTTTGCATCGTATTAATTTAAGAGTTCGGTGTTAATTAGGCTTTGATTAGTCTATTTTACGAAGGTTCTATTCTTTGAAAGATATAAGAATATTAACCAACTTTTAGTCCTGAACTAAGCTTGATGTAGATGTTGATGCATTCATGGTTGTTACAAGCACGACCGGAGAGAACTAATGAAACCAGAATTTGTAGCTTTGAAAATAAACATTATTAGGTTTTACTGGAAATAGAAAAATTACAACTTCTTGTAATACCTATAGGAGAATAATTTCAATTGGTAAAAAATCCTTAGTATACGAAGGCATCATTGTATTTGAATAATTAATATAATATACACATCGAGTGCATTATACATGTAAATTCTTTAAGCCAATTGTTCTCAAACAGTAGACTGATTATATATATATATATATATATATATATATATATATATATATATATATATATATATATATATATATATATATATGCGTCAAATATAAAACAGAAATCTTGCTAAGTTCACTATTTGGAGGAATCTTCAATTCACACAAGGTTAAGTACATGCTCAATTTTTTTAAATAATAGTAGTGTAGGACTGGGTGAAGAAAGACACCCTAAATCTATTATTATATAAAATTTGATTTTTCGACTCATTTATTCGCGTCATACTTGGATTAATTTTTATATTTATTTCAAAAATGGAACACTTTTTCCACCTAATCCGCGCACAATATATAATTTCTATCACCACCTGGGTCATCTTTGTTATTTGTGAAATGCCGTCTTAAAGTAAGACCCAACTGCAAACAACGTAGACACTAATCTGCCGTCGCATAAATCGCCATCAGTTTAGAGTCTATTTTATTTGTTCTACTTATTACTAATATAATGCGTTAAATAGGTCCAAATCTGCTGATATAATATGTGACTGCATATCTTGGTCTGTGCAATTAGCAGTTATTAACTGCTGCACTTATAGGCGAATATAAACGGGTTATATACACATTATAATAATTCTAAATAAATAGAAACTGTGAAAAGAGATTAATCTTCAGCTAATACTGATAGCTTCTGCGAGAAAAGAGCACACAGATGAAAACACGGTCTTTAAGTTAACGAATGGACAGACCTTAATGAAATGTCAATATTTAATGCAACTAATCATCTACCCCCTGTCAGCATCTCCTTGCTATATTAGTTCCGCTGACGAATGCCTTACATTTATATCGTATACCTTGGTACGTTATTGATATGAACAGTTTTGGTGGTGTCAGAAATGAGAAATTTGATTGATTGATGCGTTTCAAGATCCTAAATATAGCAAATATATTAGACTGGTTCGTTTTCTAACAGTAATTAAATGCCTTGTAGGAGCTGTACTACAGACTTTTTCATATCCAGTCTACCGGGGATGGGAATAAAGGGTATACATCGTAGAGCTTTAAATGTTTTTTATTGCATAGTCCCACCGACCAGTGAACACAAACCATGTGAAGACAAATGAAATATATATTATATCAATTCAAATTTGTTTTGCGTTCTCACAAACAAATAATGCCCACAAGAGCAAGTAACCAATGCGAGACGGATATTTGCCCATAATTGAAGTTTAAGGTCGAAATTGCCGCGCGGCATTACTGAAAACGATACTTAAAACATTCCGACTTGGTACTGGTGCTCGCCGTTGAGTTCTGCGACATTATAAACTCCTGCAGGCAATCCTCGTGTATTGGAGTGCATAATTGGCCCACAATTTTGTAATACAATTATTTTATTACACCATTATCTTACGAGATAGGTCGGACTATTGTGGGGTTCTGCTTCATATTGATACAAAAGTTAGGGATTTGCCACTGTCAAGATTAGTCACAAAACAGGTACGGCATCTATAAAATATGTTAAATATAAACTTGATAAAAAGATTTTCACTCCAAGTGTTCAAACTTGAAGCATCCATTGGCCTAACCTTTCATTATTGTGTTTGAAATTCGACTTAATTTGCCTTTCATTATTGAAAACCCCAAACATATGCGATGGTTAGAGAAAGGAACTAAGACATAGCGATTAAAAAGTTTGATTTTTTGACTGTGTTGTGAGCTTGACGAACGTACGTTGATAAATATTTGTACCAAAATCAGGGAAATTCATACGTTAGCTTCACGCAAACATAAATTTAAATCTCCAGAAAACGCATTGAAAGGACCATAAATATTCAGTTTCCTTAACATTAATCACTGTTAATGCTGTACACAAACTTCGGGAGAAAAAATCAATAATTACGTGCTACTGTTATTAACTAAACGGGAGTAGTTTTGTAATTTTCTCCACACAATGACTTCTAAATATTGTTGACACATGGAGGTATGACTAGTATATGCCAATTGTTAAACATTGGAGTTTTCTAGACGTACCTAGAAATTTTATGTTTGAGGGATGTCTTTGCTGCTTTTCTTGGGGGAGGCTTAAACGGGTGGGTGGGGGTGGGAGTGGCATGGCTTTCAATCAATACCCATATAACATTAAAATGACCATCACAGATAGTAACAGAAAATAACATTTTATTATGCGTTGAAAACGAAGAGATACTATATCAACTAATAGTGTTAAATGTGTGTGTATACACGGTTGTGGCTGTAATGAAATTCGACTGAATAATCTGGGAATTCCAAAAACAGAACTAAGTGTAGTTCAACAGAAACTCAAGAGTCAATCCGATTAAACGATATGAAGTTGTTTGGTCATAGCAAACTTTTGCAACCTTACATGTATGACGTTTCTTGAATTAGACTCCATATACTAATTACGCCATGCCAGTTTTCCTGTATCAAAACTAGATGACCAGAATCCAAACTTATTTTCTGTTTGAAAATAGCCACCTGTAACACACGTCTTTTTCAGTCAAAAGTTTTCAAAAACCCTTTTAAAAAATAAACATCTTGCATGATAGAGAAGCAGCTTTGGTCATGGAATTATAATGACCTTCAGTCGAACATTAATTAAATGTGTATCATACAGAGAATTCAAGGCGTGACCAACTGATACACATTGAGTTTCAAAAAGAGTTGCAGAGAGAGAGATAGAGAGAGACAGACAGACAGGCGGGAAAATGATGAAAGTACACAACTATAACATCACCATGCAAATGTTACGTGACTATGTTATAAGTGTCATATGAGTATACATGTGTACAAATAGGCAATTTCTGCTGAATATGCGATACCATGTGATGTATTCAAACTGCTTCATGTTGCGATTCCAACTTAAAACAAATAGTAAGTAATAACACACAAGCAATCTATCAATCTTGTGTGCGACTCAAAACGAAGTGAATTATCTTTGACTCATGCCTATGTCGCAAGCCCCATATCGCTGTTTTAAATCCAATGCTTTGCTTGAGCACGACAGAGAAAAAAGACCCTGCTGAGTCGGAAATATCGGCAGTTGTTATATTCTTGTAATTACATCTTTTCTTCAAATTAGTAAACCACAGGTGCTGGTTATAATGACTAATGGTGCCATAACCTAAAAGAACAACAAACTTAACCTTGTAGTATGTGCTTTTCTAAACATTGAACCATCAAAAGTATGCATCGTTATTATGAACCACCAAGTATACTCATTATTTATGATGATAGGAACATAATTCAGCTGAGGATTTGTTTTGGTTTTGGTTTTGTTTTGTTTCTGATTTTTTTATAAAAAAAATAAAGAAAAGAATAATATTGTAAATAAAATAAAAGTACACTTAGAAGACAGAGAAATTACACGAAACACCTTGTGTAACTGATTGGTTGATATGGTCCTTACGAAAGTGTGTAACAAATACACCACAAACTTTCAGATAAGCCAGATGGCAAACGTTGCATTTTATTGTTGTGGGAATATTTATAAAAATCACAAAATGGTCTTGTTCAATCCTGTTATGATCATATTTAATAGCTTAATGAATCCTCATTCATTTGGCGGACTTAAAATGTGCAGTCTTTTGAGATTCGTGTTCCATTCTTTCCAGCAGATAAATGTTGAGCTCGAGAATTGCACATGTTCTTTATTGTCGCTATATATTTTCAAATGATTTTCTGGAAAAACAAATAGTTAATCTCGATCTTAAGGATACCATAGACGATGCCTCAAATATAAGTACAAACATTGTAAATTTCTTCAATAGTAGAGTGCACCATATTTTATTACATCATTTTTCGTTCAATTGCTTTTGATCACGAACTATGCCCAATACTTGATTGATAAGCAGACGGCTGTAAAATTGAAACAATTTGCAACGCAAGCAGACATCAAAGTGAAAATTAATCAAACAGTGACTACATACAATTCTATTATTTTCAAAGAGAATTCAAAAGCTTTTTAGGGATATATATATACAGTGCATTTGATTTCTACAACCTTTATTCGACTAATCGTGACTAAATTGCTTTGAAGTCATTTTCTGCAAATACATGAATCTTGTGAACCGATCTGTTTTAAAAGATGTGAAAAATTGAACTTGTCTTCATTTTTATCGATTACAATCAGTGTGATCCGATTACATCGCGCGTATGTGTGCGTGCCTGTATATGTATGTATGTATGTATGTATGTATGTATGTATGTATGTATGTATGTATGTATGTATGTATGTATGTATGTATGTATGTATGTATGTATGTATGTATGTATGTATGTATGTATGTATGTATGTATGATTTTGATTTTAACCTAGCTTTAACGATGTTTCAGTCAAATCGCTACAATGTCTACATTGATGTAGTTTTATAGCAGTACCGAACACTGGAGCATCATACCACAGATATGTGGCACCATGTACTATGCAGTCACATTATCCTGACACCAGGTCGACCAGTCCAAACACTAACCCCTTAATGCTAAGTGCCAAGCGAAGCAGTTGTTAGTACTATTTTTATAAGTCTTTGGTATGAATCGGCCTTGGTTCGACCTACGTCATCCGGGTTGGACTTCTAATCAATGGACCACCGGAGAGGTCTGATTACAGTCGTTATCATACGATTACAATATATACGATACACTTACTATCGATATTATACGATTACAATCGGTATGGCACGATTACAATCGTTATGTCACAAATACTGTGATGACGTTTGATGTATATGTGTATAGCATTTGATAATAACCATGCAATAATTATAATATACATTATATAGCATATAAATGATTATGATAATAAACTATGAAATTAAACTGAATTTTTATTATTCTGTGAATACAAACATTCCTCTTGACTTGGTCAAATAGTCTCGTTTTTTACAAATAATTAGTTGAAAATAAAACTAAGAATGCATTAAAGACCTCGGTAATTGTTATTTATCAAGTCAAGTTTTATATATATATAAATATATATATATATATATATATATATATATATATATATATATATATATATATATATATATATATATATATATATATATATATATATATCGTTGGTCGTCTTACCGGACTAACTACATTTTAGTGTCACACCAAAGTATTCGACAATTTCATGAATCTGAAAGTCAACTTTGACTTGTTATAAATTCCATTAGATTGTTACTAATGCATCTGAGGTAAATCTTTTCTATGGATCCCCTACTGACGTTGCTTCCACGCCTAATCTTCCACAACTGAGCATATAGTAAACATTACGTATGATTAATTTATAAAACGTTTCTCTTTATTATCGAATACTCTCCAATCTAAAATTGTGTTATAATCTAGGCGAGATATTCTTTAATAGACAACAATCTTATGTATGTAAGGAGCTCGTCTTAGCTATTCTTGAAGGTCAAATATTGAAGGTCAAATATTCGGTAGGGATGCAGCGTTTCCACTTAAAAGCCTAGTAATGCTTTTTGACATATCTTTATACGATTGTGTGATAAAAATTAAATATTCATTGGATTCTGACATCTTTCTATGACTTAATGATGTAAATCAAATATTTATTAAATTTTGACATATGTTTCTATAAATTTATTATATAAATTAAAAAATATTCATAGCATTTTGACGTCTTTCTATGAATTATAATATAAATTAAATATTCATTAGATTTGGCATGGGACGTACCACATAGACTGCAAAACTGCATCGTATTGCGATGTTTATATGTCTATAACACACAAGTTTTATTCAATATAACATTTTCCGCTTCATAAAATCCTAATGGAATAGCAAATTATTCTACTCTTTCGGCAGTATTTTCCCAGATATCTGGAGGGAACATAAGTCCAGTGTGTGGTGATACTTTCTTCAATAAAGCTGTCCAGATAAATCAGATCTCATTAAACCTACCCAAGATTAAAATACTTTTACCACTGGTCCTTATAATCAAAGCTTCCAATGACAGTAGTAATACATTTTTATTGATTTCTTTTGAAAACGGAAATATTTTCTTTATTTTATATATAAAATTTAAACATCATGTAACATGTGTGGATCTTCTAGGAGTTAATTAATCGCCTTTTGCCTGCATTGTTAATAAGTATGCATTTAAATAGAAAATCTAGAAAAAGGTGCGTGTACACGATTATGTTACTTTTAAATGGATAAAGTCTTCAAAGAATAAAAAATTTGGAGACAATAAGTTTTAAAATATGTTTACCGATGGTCGATAAACATTTGAACCAACTTCATGCTTTGAAGAATAATTCCTTCATGTGTTCTTTACATGTTTATGTCACTTTCGTTTATCTTTATTATTAAGAAAGCTGTAAGAACACTGGTCTCTTTCTCTCCAACACATAGGCACCCACATGTACACCGCCAATGATAACATGTGACATGACGATAATTGATGTTAAGATGAAACCATGGGATTTTTTATCAAGGATTCCGTATGATTAAGAACATGAAGCAAATCTGATTTCCCGATCAAAACACGGCCCATGAGGCGAACTCTGTAAGGAAAAGCAATACGCGAAAGTCATTTAAAAGAGGCTTGTTACCATGATATAAGATGAGAGGGAAGAAACCGAGGGTATGACGAATGTTAGGAACACGGGGGAAATTCAGTACTAAATGTTGATTAATTTACTGCCGTATAGCGCAGTTTTATTTCGGATATATCGCAACTCTATGGTGACAGTTATTTAACACATTGTAATCAACGAGAAACATTAAACATCGACTGGTGTGATATCAAACATATTTCAACCGAGAAAAATAGAAAGTTCTGAAAAACATGTTTCATGTTGAAAAATGTAGCGATAAAATTGTAAAATAAACTTTTTTAGAAACAAATGACATGAAAAATGCTTTGTATATGTAAACAACGTCACACTTATTTTACATTCAGTTGTAGTAACCGTATGCTTAGCATTTGTTGGATCTTTCACGTTTTCCTTGTGTAGATAGTGCATTTTTAATGTACGTACAACACATATGAAATATATACGGCATATTTCCTTCTCTACAAAACAAAGAATTCCTACTAATTACACGAACCTTTTAGTCATTGTATTGCCTAGCCATATCAGAAAACCCTGAGAATGATAAATCACGAGACTGGCTTACTTTGGCGTAAGCAGTATTTATTCATTCTTTAAGAATAAGCTGTATATAACAGTAATACACTATTGCACTACAGGACGTCGAGAAACAAAATGACAGTTCGTTTGAGGTGCTATCCACAAGGTGAATAGTGGACAACGAATCATCCCTACGTTCTGAAGCCTCTCATATGACAAATAATTGTTTAAGCCATATTAAAATCACAAACACACACACACACACACAGAGTGAAGCTTTGTTCTCGGACTTTTAAGTCAACAATGCCACTATTGTGTTGCTTACTACCATCGTTGTAATACTTTATATTAAAAAAATAAAGGTCTGGTACATATCAAATCTATTCAATTACTCGAGTATGTATTTATTTATTATCAATACAACGGTTCAATGAACTCGACGTGACTATTAAAAATAAATGCACCATAATGGTTCCATTACGGAAAGAAATATGGCAAAGGTACCTTCTTTCTTTGAAAAACAAGACAAAAGTCTATTCAAGCCTCCAGAGGTTTTATTTACTCAAGGTTTTGGTACCATTCTATGCAAATTATCTCAGAAAGCTGCAAAATAAACGCAGTCTCAAAATTATTACACCGATGCATGCAATGAATATTCTTGGTATCAAAAGAACAACAAAACAAAACGATACGTTTTTCGGGATAAACAACTAAAATATATACTTTCAATACCCCTAAATTTATTTTACAAGCTCTTAACCGGTATATTTATAATTTTATTTATTTGCAAGCACAAACAATTAAAAGCCAATATATGTACATATATAAATACATTATTTTAACACACACACACAAGCACACACACACACACACATATATATATATATATATATATATATATATATATATATATATATATATATATATATATATATATATATATATATATATATATATATATATATATATATATATTAAAAATAGCATAGCTTTTAAAGAGTCAATATAAAAGCAATTTGATATACCAACTATTGGTATTTCAAATTGTGATCCTCCCATGGCGCAATAATACACATATGTAAACAAATCCCGTGATTCTTTTGCAATTGATTCTAGATCAATCACAGTAATCATTAGTGACGTGTGGAAATAGAGTATTAATAATACCCGGTTTTAAATGAATTTAATAAGGTACACATTTTCATCACTATCCTTTCTGCTATCTGTTCTCCCTCCCCCTTATGCATGACGGACAAACTACGCATAAATGTGGATTAAAAGATAAAAGTAATTATGGCTGGATTGAAACCTTGAAATAGAACTTACACCAAGTGACCTACAAGAAAATGATTCTTCGTAACGATATATGTTCACTTTCCTTGGGATGTATCTTCAGATTTTACCAATTATACAAAGTTGCACCATCGTTACAGATCCGGACTCAAATTTATAAAATGACTAGTCTAGAGGATTTTCGTCTGTGTAATCCCACGATGTCTAATGGCCTTATAAATGATGGTTAAAGTTAAGTCAAACCGACCAAAGGATAAGAGAGAGAGAGAGAGAGAGAGAGAGAGAGAGAGAGAGAGAGAGAGAGAGAGAGAGAGAGAGAGAGAGAGAGAGAGAGAGAGAGAGAGAGAGAGAGAGAGATTGTAAATATGTTTAAATATTTCAATTACCACTTGTTCTTTTGTCATTTGGCTTAGCTTCTACTCCACTTTAATTTCCAGGCACAGGTACATGAATGGCTGAGCGTTCACGTGAATGGAGGAGCTAACAAAATGTTTTTACTGCTCCATTTCCATCATTAAAATCATTTTTCATGTATAAATCACAAATTTGTGTATATTGATTTAATTAATGTGAAGAAAGACAGAAACTAAAAAAGAACAATCAACTCTTCAATATGCAGAGGTGATTGTGCATAGTAACAAAAGGCAAAGAACTACATTCTGTAGCGGCACGATCAGGGATCTCAGTTCATTCTCTCGGTCAATATACAGCTGCTTGTAGTAACTCCTTCGTTAAAAGGGCAAATATATTATCTTTATGTAACAAATAAAATATATCAATGATATACCATCAGATGTATAAATCTTTCAGATAAAGGAAACGAATATGTGTGTATGTATATATGCATGCTTGCATTGATTTTTTATGCATGCATGCATGTATGTATGCATGTATGTATGTATGTTGTTGTTGTTGTTGTTGTTGTGGGGTTTAACGCCATTTTTCAGCACAGGAAAGGCTATACATGGCGGCCAGTATTAATGGTGGAGGAAGAAACCGGGAAATCACCGGAAAGAACCACCGACCCACGAGAAGCTACTGGCAAGCTCTCTCACATATCCACATTCGCCGAATCTTAGACTCGAACCCACGCAGATAGAGGTGAGATGGCAGTGATCCGTAACGTGTATGTATATATGTATGTATGTATGTATGTATGTATGTATGTATGTATGTATGTATGTATGTATGTATGTATGTATGTATGTATGTATGTATGTATGTATGTATGTATGTATGTATATATGTACGTGTGTGTCCATGCGTGCGTGCGTGCATGAATGTATATGTATATATGTATATATGCATGCAATTATTGATTGATTTACGTGCATGGGGCTCTTCATAACCATGTCTTCATCAAAGACGTTTTAATTCTGCCGTCATTTAAAGTGTATATCAAGTGTTTGTTCCTCTCTGATCATCGTGTAGACTTGGAGTAATATGATCATCATCATGTAGACTTGGAGTAATATGATGATCATCGTGTAGACTTGGAGTAATATGATGATCATCATGTAGACTTGGAGTAATATGATGATCATCGTGTAGACTTGGAGTAATATGATGATCATCATGTAGACTTGGAGTAATATGATGATCATCATGTAGACTTGGAGTAATATGATGATCATCGTGTAGACTTGGAGTAATATGATGATCATCGTGTAGACTTGGAGTAATATGATGATCATCGTGTAGACTTGGAGTAATATGATGATCATCGTGTAGACTTGGAGTAATATGATGATCATCGTGTAGACTTGGAGTAATATGATGATCATCATGTAGACTTGGAGTAATATGATGATCATCTTGTAGACTTGGAGTAATATGATGATCATCATGTACACTTGGAGTAATATGATGATCATCGTGCAGACTTCGAGTAATATGATGATCATCGTGTAGACTTAGAGTAATATGATGATCATCGTGTAGACTTTGAGTAATATGATGATCATCGTGTAGACTTGGAGTAATATGATGATCATCGTGTAGACTTGGAGTAATATGATGATCATCGTGTAGACTTGGAGTAATATGATGATCATCGTGTAGACTTGGGGTAATATGATGATCATCGTGTAGACTTGGAATAATATGATGATCATCGTGTAGACTTGGAGTAATATGATGATCATCGTGTAGACTTGGAGTAATATATGATGATCATCATGTAGACTTGGAGTAATATGATGATCATCGTGTAGACTTGGAGTAATATGATGATCATCATGTAGACTTGGAGTAATATGATGATCATCATGTAGACTTGGAGTAATATGATGATCATCGTGTAGACTTGGAGTAATATGATGATCATCGTGTAGACTTGGAGTTATATGATGATCATCATGTAGACTTGGAGTAATATGATAATCATCATGTAGACTTGGAGTAATATGATGATCATCGTGTAGACTTAGAGTAATATGATGATCATCGTGTAGACTTGGAGTAATATGATGATCATCATGTAGACTTGGAGTAATATGATGATCATCGTGTAGACTTGGAGTAATATGATGATCATCGTGTAGACTTGGAGTAATATGATGATCATTATGTAGACTTGGAGTAATGTGATGATCATCATGTAGACTTGGAGTAATATGATGATCATCATGTAGACTTGGAGTAATATGATGATCATCGTGTAGACTTGGAGTAATATGATGATCATCGTGTAGACTTGGAGTAATATGATGATCATCGTGTAGACTTAGAGTAATATGATGATCATCGTGTAGACTTGGAGTAATATGATGATCATCGTGTAGACTTGGAGTAATATGATGATCATCGTGTAGACTTGGAGTAATATGATGATCATCGTATAGACTTGG
The DNA here is from genome assembly GCA_016746295.1 of Potamilus streckersoni. Lineage (NCBI taxonomy): Eukaryota > Metazoa > Mollusca > Bivalvia > Unionida > Unionidae > Potamilus > Potamilus streckersoni. The sequence continues at coordinate 464,525 of JAEAOA010000884.1, forward strand.
AGTAATATGATGATTATCGTGTAGACTTGGAGTAATATCTGATGCATGATATTTCAGTACTTCATCATGTTCAAGGATCGAAATAATGGCTTTGAAATGTTTAACAAAACCTCATTTGATATGATGCAGCTGAAATTATATGTATCTTATCACCTTGGCAGTAGCTTTATTGCAGCGGTGCCCAGTGTTTACCATCTTTTGTAGTTGGTTCCAACACAAAAGGCAAATAGTTTAGGACGATGTCAGTTGATATTCTTATAGATCTGTGGATCGTAGCTCTGAAAATAATTGAGGCATCTGATGAACAAATTATCCTGATATCAACTAATCATGTTACATCGGTTTGGAGAAACTGATTTTAGAAATGTACGACGGCGTTGAATTATTTTCACGTGCATTAATTCGAGTAAGGATTTTAAATTCAATATATATATATATATATATATATATATATATATATATATATATATATATATATATATATATATATATATATATATATATATATATATATGTCAAAAGACATAAAACCAATTATCAACTGGAAAAAAATATTGATCTAGTTATCTAGAAAACCATTTAATTTTCATATTGTTCAGAGCATTTGATAGGAATTACCTAAGCACATTGATTGAATCATAAAAGCTAAAAGGTACACGTGAATTCTGGTTACTATATTTGCTACCCTCATATAATAAGAAAGTAGTCCCGTAATTGAAACATAAACGCAATTACTCTCTCAAATAATAAGTAAAACAAGGCAAATACCACATGAAATATCATATAATTCCGAAGTATAAAGTAACAGGAGGAGGAGCAATAATGATACACAATCAAGGAAATCTAATAATTTCTTTGTTCGATGCAATATAGTGTTGAATAATATTCAAATTGAAATTAGTAAATGTAATCTTTGCAGGATACTTTCATGTTTTAAAACGGTATGCATACGCCATTCTAGAGCAGATGCACTAAATTTACATAGTTAACTGTTTTTTTATTCAAAACATTGTATTATAAAACATTGCGATGGTTACAAAAAGCGCTATCATTTGATGTCAGTTCGAAGAAAAGGATTCAGCACAGTGTTCTAACGAATTTCGCAAGGAAACAATGTCATAATCAAAAGATTAGATCATGTCTTAGAAAAGGATATTTTTACAGTTTGGACGGAATTTGCATGTCCATAAAAAATAATTATCTTATACTGACTTATCTTTTCCACGCACTCTTTAATCTTACCATTACGTTTGGCTGCGTAAGCGGGTCGGAGGTATGCTTGTCTTGGGAAGTATTCATCGATGTGTCACACTTTACACATTCCCGCAGTAATAGAAACGTTAGTGGCACTAGGGCAGCTATAATCAGAAGACAGGCCGCTGTAATGACTGCGATGTATGGTACGTCATACCGTTTCTTATCTACAATCATTGACAAGAAACGTGTTATTGAAAAATCAGCAAAACTATCTGATTAAGATGTAAGGTAATGTCGACAATAATGAGACTGAAGTAGATATGAGATTTAGAAACAAAATAACGAAAACGTGCCAAATTATCATGGGAGCGGTCGATGCAAGGGATGTTCAGCTAGTTTGTTTTATCTCTTTTTTTAAACTAACTTTACTTTAGACGAAAGTCATCATTTCTTGACAGACAAAGTAATTTTGTAGTTCTTAAATAAGAATATAACAAAAATCCCTACCTTTCTCCTGGTGAGATAGCGCGCTGCTCAGTATAATGCACGTGAACACTCTTTTTCAGAAGAGCCAACACATCTTAGGTCATTAATTGGTATTTTATCCTGAAACTCTCTCTCTCTCTCTCTCTCTCTCTCTCTCTCTCTCTCTCTCTCTCTCTCTCTCTCTCTCTCTCTCTCTCTCTCTCTCTCTCTCTCTCTCTCTCTCTCTCTCTCTCTCTCTCTCCAGCATCAAGCTCTCAATCTGTGTAAAAGTAGATCGTGAAGCAGGTCCAAAATTTATTTGGCATTTACCGAGTTGCCATTGGTGCAATAAGATGCAGCAAATGTATTCAAGTAATGTCAGACATTTTCCTTACTGAAGGAAAACTAACAGCAATATGAAGCTGGAAGAGCCCTGTAACCATCGCAGAGAAATGTAAGGTCAGAAGTATCAAATAAACATCCTCAGCATTACTGTCTGAATAAGAGGAAAAATAAATTAACGGAGAATTATAAATACCTAGTTGTAACCTAATATTTGTTTGCAAAGTTCCCAATGGGGTTGTTTTTTGCAATTTATGTGGTTATTCATAATTATATGAAATTGCGTTAATACAAGTTTTATTTTTTATTTTTAAATCAAAATATTAAATATTCTAAAAACACTTTTCTTACTTCGTACGTCAGTATTACTCAGGTCTGCATTATCTCTCTTCAAAAAGCCACCCCTTTTATAAGGCGACGTTTCTGATGAGGTAGGGATGTCTTATAAAAAGACAACCATTGTAAATCAATGCCAAAAGAGACAATGAGTACAATAAATTTATACCTGTGTTAGTTTTCTAATGCTTTCAAGTTACAAAGAAAAAGGAGAAGTTTTATGTCTAATAATCTATTTTGTTCATATTCTATTTGGAGAAGAAAGCTGTAAATTTTAGTACATTGAGTATAAGGGCAGAAGAAACGACGTCCTTCCTTAACACAATCTGCAATTTTATGTTTTCGACAAAGAAAACTTGCGAAGGGAATATTGCAGATTTTGTCATTGCTTCTTCCATATTTTTCGACAACTGTAGAAGGTTGTAAATGAGTCTCTTGGATCCTTCATATTTTTAGGGTAGGTAGTTGCCGGGAAAAAAGCAAATAATAATAACAGCAGGCATAAACTGTTTGTGCGAGCACAAAGATATTTGTGATGCGGTGTGAAAAGGTGAAGTTAGATATGGTCCTAAGTTCGAGTTTCGACCTGCTTGCGCATGTGAGAAACCTGATGAAAGTTGATTCTCCCAGATTTTCTCTGGTTCTTCCTCCACCAAATATACTGACTGACATGTATCCCATGTGATGAAAATGACATTAAACACATAAAAAACAGCATCTGTTCGGTGAAAGAATCGATGTTAGAGTCGCGCTTCACAACATTTTCGAACTGCTGGCTTTGGTTTGGCAGCTTTGATAGTGTTAACTTCATATCAAGCGTCTCAGCTATGATTCATGCAGTTCACTTCGTGCTTATATTATTAGTTATATTTACTCCATTTCCTGATCTCATAGAAAGGTCAGGTAATATATTTGTTTATTTTAAAGACCCGGTGCTTGTTTATGCGAAACCTTTCACAGCCGTCGTTTTCAGTCATTTTGTTGTCAGTAGATAGATCGATAGTTGTAGTTCCCCGAAGAACGTGAACAGTCCACGTATTCTGGATTGGAGAAAGCTTGCCATTTAAACATAAAAAGACGCTGGTAGTCAAACTATTGACAAGAGTTTGAAATACGACATAGGTGAAGAACACAGAAGGTCCGCCGAAAGTATAAAATCGCTTCAAACAAAGTATGTGAATGCAGACTAATCAACCGATCAAAATTAATTTTTCTTGCTTCAATTGATCTCCAGTTTCAAAGGAAATGCCATTAAAAATATTTGTATTTCTCACCTGAGGCCCAGATTTCGTGTAGCACCACATCTTCTATGTGCCAATAGTAGTGTAACGGAAAACTCCCTCGGCTAAACTGCCCCGAGTTTCGCTACTTCGGGTTCTTTATGATATGTCTTGTATTAGGAGTGATACCCCGCTGCATCTGTATGATGACTGGTACTCCAGAGTGTGACAGATTCCTATATGAGCTTGATATCTTCTTATTTCTGGCTTCTTTGTGTGTCTCCTACTTAGTCACAGACCAGTCGCAGGGTGGCCTACTGGTTGCAGTCGCCGACTTTTCGCAGAGTCGCCGAATTAAAATGTAAAATGCAAAATCTGCCTAAGACTGTTATACAATCTCGGCACTAAATGGCAAGAGTTTTGTTGACAGTACGACTTCAGAAACATATTTGACAAAACATTCAAGCAATAAATTCAGTTGCTCTAATATGAGAGCTATATATACTGAAACAAATTTTTGGTGTTAGAGTACGAAAGGCATCATAGAAGAAAAACAATTAGAGATGCTCTATCGATGCTGAACACAGTGATAGCAAGGTGGTTTAATACGTTTGTCATTTTCTTCTAAAATATAATGCCTGATAACTTGCAAAGTTATGCCAGTGGACATATTAGTGTGATTTCCTCTTGTGATATAACAAGTTAAAAGCTCATTGACATATGGTCCTATATGACCAATTTGAATAATTTATGCAATATTTTCACGTTTTCATCCTAAAAAGTGTTGGTGAAAGTTTACAAAATACCATCAAGTAACCTTAAAAACGCAATAAACAAATCAAAGCTTGTCAAGACAACATTAGCTTTCTGAAACAGCCACTAAAAAAGCTTATTATTACAAAATTAAATTTAAATCTTTTCAAAGGTTAAATAATTAATATGAATACATATTTCATATATATTTAAGCATTTCAACTACCAGCTGATGTAAAGATCATAAATAAATGACGTAGAACTATTGCCTATTTTTTAATAAAGTAATTCATTTTATTTTAAATCGCACTTCATACAGTGCCGGATTAAACCCTGTGGAGGCCCTCTAGGCGGTCAAAGTATCACTGTCGCCCGCAAATTATCACCTAATACGTAAGGGCAAAATCAATCCAATATTATTTTGATCCGTTGTCGCGGTGCCCCTATTGGGTAATACGGCAAATAAATCTTAAAGGAGACAATATTTGTAATATATTCTTTTGAAACAATTGGTAATTTATATTATGATATTATTATATTTATATTGTATTAGCTTTGTGAAAGTCCCAATGAAATAGTTTTGCAGAAACTTTATGTATATTAGGTAACAAAAAAAAAATCCATGGAGTAAATACGTTGCAGATGGACTTCTTTGCTCTTCTTATGTTAACTCCTTTTTATTATTCCTTTCACATTATTTAACAATTTTATTTTTCAAAATTCTTTGAAAATCTTCATAAGAAAATGTAAGATTTTGAGAGAGAGAATAAAATGAATGAATTTTTCAGCATCTTATTATTTCATTTTTTCAATTAAAACATATTTTATATCTGAATTATGTAAATCATCAGCATACTCTTTACAGTCTCTGAAGACTGGTGCATAATGTTAATTGGATCTTGAGTATATATAGTGACCACGTATAATCTCTGACCCAGTCCTTCCCTCTCCATTTTTTAAGTTCCTAATTATTTGCCCTCAATGTATGTTAACATAACCCTGTTGGCCTTTCTTTGATAGTAAATCAAACTGTACTTCAGTTTTGTTAAATTATTAGAAATAATTTGCTAAGATTCTTTTTGTCTGACAATAATCCCACTGAGTTCTATTCTGACAAATTTCTCAGAGTGGCCTGCTTGAGTTATAATGGGATAAATTTTACACAAATACTTTGATGGGGGAATATGGGCCAGCATCTATCCCTCCTTTTACTTAATTCAAATATGTAGCTATATGCCCTCCCAGGGGGATATCTAACCAAGTCTAGCACTTTCCCATCCTTCTTGAATATATTTACACGTGAACAGGGATATCCTGTCCTTCCGTCAATGTATAGCCAATTAATAGGGTTATCAGCCTTTGTATCGACGTCCTAGGCTAGGTCCTGAAACAGCGTCATTTGCTTTCAAAATATCGCTCAAAAGTTATCGGAGATATGTAAGGGTTAAGGGTCATGAACTCGTCTCGGTCTCCATCCCCGTTTCTAGTACATCACTTATTTCCTAAACTCTTTTATATGTCCTCTTATCAGCACAACATAATTTCTAAATTTTTCTGTAAAATAATGTCTTTATCATTGTGCGATTAGTTACTTTATGCAAACACATTATTATCGACTGTTACAAATGCCTTAATGGTCTACTTATACAAACATATACTTCTCTCTCTCTCTCTCTCTCTCTCTCTCTCTCTCTCTCTCTCTCTCTCTCTCTCTCTCTCTCTCTCTCTCTCTCTCTCTCTCTCTCTCTCTCTCTCTCTCTCTCTCTCTCTCTCTCTCTCTCTCTCCAATCACTGATAAATCAATCCAATTTTATTTGGATTTTTGTGCATTTCTGAGAATTAAGACGATGATATAAGATTACTGTGCAGTCATTAAACTACTATGATCTCAATCGATTAGATGTATAAAAGTTGGTTATACCTAAACCTTTTTAATATTTAATATTTCGAACAAAGTCAAGGTAAACCTTTACATTGAAAATATGTTAAGGTAATAAAAAATAATGTATGCACAATCACAAATCTCCAAACGTACACGAAAGGACTGAACTCTAGTTCAGATTCTATCTGTATAGATCCCCAAACCCAACAAATGCATGCTCTGAATAAAATGAACAGCTACAAGACACACACACGCACACACGCACACACAGACATACATACATACATACATACATACATACATACATACATACATACATACATACATACATACATACATACATACATACATACATACATACATACAGACAGACTGACAGACAGACATACATACAGACAGACAGACAGACAGACAGACAGACATCATACGTGTGTGTGTGTGCTTTCAAAATTACCTTTCATCATTGGATCTGTCCTTTGTGTCACGTTACCACAGGAACAAATCACTCTCTGGTGCTGATCCATTGCGTTTACGCACACGTCATATTCCGTGTTTGGTTTTAAACCACTTACGGTATAACTTGTGATTCCAGGTGTTACAAAAATTTCGTTATAAGATGCATTGTCCTTTATATTATAACGTATTTTGTATCCACTGACAGAAAGACATTGGTTACAGGGCGCCCAGTCAAGGTGAAGTGTTGTTGGGTTAATAGTGTCTACAATTAATCGATCAAATGTAACTACAGCTTTTGAAATATCTTTATTGCTTTCCTTGTCCAAATGTTGACCTTCTGACTTCATCGAGTTACACTCTGCAAATAAAAAGTGGCGTGTTTGAATCATGTACAGGTCGTAATAATTTTTTTTTCAAGGAATGAAATATGATAATACTTATTTTCTTTGCTTTATGCACTAAACCTCTGGCGAGATATTAAAAATGTTTCAAAATAGAAGTAGGTCCAAAAGTGCTTGCTTCTTTCTTAGTTATTCAAATAACATTTGGCACTGTGCTTCACGCACGGCTTTTCCTTTGACTCAGAAAACTGGGCATCCGAGGGTAGATTTTTATTGTAATTAAGGACTCGTACTCAAATATATAAATAATTGTCCTAATGAACGAATCAAAATCAGAACCTTTTCCAATAAAATGTGTCATTGGATAGGAGCTTAACCTGTTTACATTAATAGCCTTCTACAAGACCTACAAGAGTAAAAATTAGGGCAACATACTGTATCCACTTCATCATAAAATGCAGCACTGTCTGATGATACAACAGATGTTTGATATATGTAACATATACTTTCTGAAATATAACTTCACCTTCAGCGCTAATAAAAGTTGTGTATTTGATATTAGCCAGGATGGACAGAAAGCAAGTCAGAAGTTCAGATGGAAAATAGGTAACCATACGATTCCTATTGTAAATGAAACCGACTATGTTGGAATTCTTGTCAGCTTCGATATGAAATGTTTGAGAAAAGAAAAGATATAACTTGTAATAAAGGCAGAAAATAATCTAATTATCATTTTGGTGTAGTCACAAATGAAGGTAGAGTCAATCTTCATGTTTACTTCAGTTTGTATAAAGCAATTGTGATGCAATAAATCCTGTATGCTGTGAAGTTTGGCTGAAAATCAAACACTATGACTTAAGAAAGCTCGATGTATTTCAACATAATTGCACAAAATATTTCAAAGATTTCCTCAAACCGCACGATCCGACATGATCAACAGTTTCTTGAGGATTAAACAAAAAACAAAAGAAAACTAAACCTTTCTGGTAATCTATGAAATCTTCCAGAAAATGAAACATCTAAAAGAATATTTTATCTAGATTAAGCCTATATCACAGTACAGAAAGTTTTTTTATTCCAGTAATATTTTACATAAATACAATATTTATGAAATTGTTGAATGTTTTGTTAGAGACAAAATATTTAGGGGAAAAAATTAAACGGGAAAAATATAAAATATTCTATTCATAAGTAGGACAACGAGTTCTTTACAATTTGGCGCCTCAATAAAACGTCCTACAGAAGAGTAAAAAATAGCCTGACACCTATAAAAATGAATTAATAATATGCTGACAAATTAATTTTACAATCTCTCTCTCTCTCTCAATCAATCAATCAATCAATCAATCAATCAATCAATCAATCAATCAATAACTTGCATTTCCTTATGAAGATTTAAAAAGAAATTGAAAAATAAAATTATTAAATAATGTCAAAGGAATAATGAAAAAGGAGTTAGCATAAGAAGAACAAAGAAGTCCATCTGCATCGTATTTACTCCATGGATTTTATTTCTATTTACCTAATATACATAAAGTCTCTGCAAAACTATTTCACAAGGCCAATACAATATAATTATAATAATATCATAACTAATATTAATATAAATTACCAATTGTTTCAAAAGAATATATTACAAATATTGTCTTCTTTAAGATTTATTTGCCGTATTACCCAATAGGGGCACCGCCACAAAGGATCAAAATAATATTGGATTGATTTCATCTTGACGTGTTAAGAGATAATTTGAGGAAGGACGGCGAGATTTTGACCACCTAGGGGTCTCCACAGGGTTTTGACCGGCACTGTATGAAGTGCGATTTAAAAAAAAAATGAATTACTGTACTAAAATAAGAGATTGTTATACGTCATTTATTTATAGTCTTTACATCAGCTGGTAGTTGAAATGCTGAAATATATATGAAATATGTATTCATATTATTTATTTAACCTTTGAAAAGATTTAAATTTAATTTTGTAATAATAAGCTTTTTTAGTGGCTGTTTCAGAAAGCTAATGTTCTTTCCCTGACAAGCTTTGATTTGTTTATTGCGTTATTAAGGTTACTTGATGGTATTTTGTAAACTTTCACCAACACTTTTTACGACGAAAACGTGAAAATATTGCATAAATTATTCAAATTGGTCATATAGGACCATACGTCAATGAGCTTTCAACTTGTTATATCACAAGAGGAAATCATTAATATGTCCACTAGCATAACTTTGCATGTTATCAAGCAATATATTTTAGAAGGAAATGACAAAAGTATTACACCACCTTGCCATCACTGTGTTCAGTATCGAAAGAGCATCTCTAATTGTTTTTCTTCTATGATGCCTTTCGTACTCTAACACCAAAAATTTGTTTCAGTATATATAGCTCTCATATTAGAGCAACTGAATTTATTGCTTGAATGTTTTGTCAAATATGTTTCTGAAGTCGTACTGTCAACAAAACTCTTGCCATTCAGTGCCGAGATTGTATAACAGTTTTGGGCAGATTTTGCGTTTCAGTTATAGAGCAGCGCAGATCCAACGCAAATGAATCAGACACTGTTAAATTGTTAAATTGTTAGATTGTTGTGTCAGAACATATGAATTTATTCAACTTAACTACTTTAAAACTGCCATGATATTTGCTATAGCAAAGTCTTCGTAAATTGCAAACAATTGCAATTATCTTTGATAAAGAACAATGTGAAATGCATCTTATTAGAACTTAACATTTGTAGTCTTTTGGAACTTTTCTTGCATGCCTTTTGGCAGAGTAATTTGCCTTTTCATGGTTTCTGCCAACATTTCGAAAGCTCACAAAATCTTCGACGTCTTTAATGTTAAGATGTACAAATCGTTAACTTTTTATTACTTCCATAAATATTTGTATTTTTTATTTTGTTTAATGTATGTTACAAGGTTTTTAAGTATATATATATATATATATATATATATATATATATATATATATATATATATATATATATATATATATATATATCCTTTTAGAACATCACATATCACGAAATTACGCTGGCGACAGGTATGTTATAACAAAACTGTATTATCACAAACAAAATATTTTATTCCCACAAATGGGTCTATGAATTTGTACAATGGTAAGTATAAATATTCCCCAGACACAATTATAGCATATTAAAGTCGTTTGAATTTCACAGAGTAGTAATAAAAGATGTTATTATAAGCTACATCTGTTCTATAATTAAAAATAAATTAATTTCTTATTCAAATATTTATGTCGGATTATATATATATATATATATATATATATATATATATATATATATATATATATATATATATATATATATATATATGTGTGTGTGTGTGTGTGTGTGTGTGTGATGCATTCTATGTTGCCATCGTTTGATTTCAAAGTCATTTTGGATCATTTTAAATACTTAATGACATTTGATCTAACAATTATAGTTTTATAACATTTAATGCATTGATTATTACGTATTGTTTTTTTGTAATCCAATTGTAATACAAACGGATATTATTCAATCTTTTGCCTAAATGAAATTCATGAACAGCAAGATGTTTTCTGTTTCTTTGATGTATAACACATTCAACATCACGCATTTATTATTGTCATAATATCCTGTGTTTTGCTTATAACAAACTTTAGACATTTAAGAACAATACTGTATTATATTCAAACCTATTTACCAGATGTGCTGAAGTAATAAAAGCGTGGTTTTACTGACAATGTTTACATAAAAATTATTATGCAGCATGTACATTTTTGATAAATTCATATATAACACTATGTAATAATTTTGTTCCTGAGTAGTAAGTGTTATTCCGTAATTGCATATGCCTTAAAAAAAAGTATCGAAAATGGCTATTATTGCTCACTTTACTTTTGTAACCAGGACAGTGATATTTTGAAATTTACCTATTTCCAATAACAAAAAACGGGCGACTCAGTGCCATTTTATTCACATAAAGTAAAAAAAACAACATATGAATCAAAATGAATCACAATTAACATGTAATTTTAATAAAGTAATATAAAAATGGCCACAAAAGATTTAGAAGTGAGTAGTTTTACGAGGTTGATTATAATACTGTAAATCGTTTTCACGAATCAGCCCCCAAATGTAGTATCCATCCCATCATGTTCTCGTTATACTGTCCGTAGTAGCGGTATTCAAAGTAAAGTATATCCTGACTGAAGTGCTTGCCTCGCTCCTCTGAGTATGTTTCCATGTTCTCCTACAATGTATCAAGATAGACTATGAGGAACATCCCATGTTCTCCTAAAAATTTATCAAGATAGACTACGAGGAACATCCCATGTTCTCCTACAATTTATCAAGATAGACATTCTTCTACAATTTATCAAGATAGACTATGAGGAACATCCTACGTTCTCCTACAATTTATCAAGATAGACCATGGGATACATCCCATGTTTTCCTACAATTTATCAAAATAAACTTAGGGATAAATCCCATGTTCTCATACAATTTATCAAGATAGACATTCTTCTACAATTTATCAAGAGAGTCTATGAGGGACATCCTATGTTCTCCTACAATTTATCAAGATAGACTATGAAGACCATCTCATGTTCTCCTACAATTTATCAAGATAGACTATGAGGGACATCCCATGTTCTCCTACAATTTATCAAGATAGACTATGAGGAACATCCCATGTTCTCTTACAATTTATCAAAATAGACTATGAGGAACATCCCATGTTCTCCTACAATTTATCAAGATAGACATTCTTCTACAATGTATCAAGATAGACTATGAGGAACATCCTACGTTCTCCTACAATTTATCAAGATAGACCATGGGATAAATCCCATGTTTTCCTACAATTTATCAAAATAAACTTAGGGATAAATCCCATGTTCTCATACAATTTATCAAGATAGACATTCTCCTACAATTTATCAAAAGAGTCTATGAGGGACATCCCATGTTCTCCTACAATTTATCAAGATAGACTATGAGGAACATCCCATGTTCTTCTACAATGTATCAAGATAGACTATGAGGGACATCCCGTGTTCTCCTACAAATTTTCAAGATAGACTATGGGGGACATCCCGTGCTCTTTTACAATGTATCAAGAGAGACTATGAGGGACATCCCATGTTCTTCTACAATGTATCAAGATAGACTATGAGGGACATCCCGTGTTCTCCTACAATTTATGAAGGTAGACTATGGGATAAATCCCATGTTCTCATACAATTTTTAAAGATAGACATTCTCCTACAATTTATCAAGAGAGACTATGAGGGACATCCCATGTTCTCCTACAATATATCAAGATAGACTATGAGGAACATCCCATGTTCTCATACAATTTATCAAGATAGACTATGAGGGACATCCCATGTTCTCCTACAATATATCACGATAGACATTCTCCTACAATTTATCAAGGTAGACTATAAGGGACATCCCGTGTTCTCCTACAATTTATTAAGATAGACTATGGGATAAATCCCATGTTCTCCTACAATTTATCAAAATAGACATTATTCTACAATTTATCAAGAGAGACTATGAGGTACATCCCATGTTCTGCTACAATTTATCAAGATAGAAATTCTCTTACAATTTATCAAGATAGACTATGAGGAACATCCTACGTCCTCCTACAATTTATCAAAATAGACCATGGGATAAATCCCATGTTCTCCTACAATTTATCAAAATAGACTTAGGGATAAATCCCACGTTCTCATACAATTTATCAAGATAGACATTCTCCTACAATTTATCAAGGTAGACTATAAGGGACATCCCGTGTTCTCCTACAATTTATCAAGATAGACTATAAGGGACATCCCGTGTTCTCCTACAATTTATCAAGATAGACTATGGGATAAATCCCATGTTCTCCTACAATTTATCAAAATAGACTTAGGGATAAATCCCATGTTCTCATACAATTTATCAAGATAGACATTCTCCTACAATTTATCAAGAGAGACTATGAGGGACATCCCATGTTCTCCTACAATTTATCAAGATAGAAATTCTCCTACAATTTATCAAGGTAGACTATAAGGGACATCCCGTGTTCTCCTACAATTTATCAAGATAGACTATGGAATAAATCCCATGTTCTCCTACTATTTATAAAAATAGACATTATTCTACAATTTGTCAAGAGAGACTATGAGGTACATCCCATGTTCTCGTACAATTTATCAAGATAGAAATTCTCCTACAATTTATCAAGATAGACTATGAGGGACATCCCATGTTCTCCTACAATTTATCAAGATAGACTATGAGGGATCTCCCGTGTTCTCCTACAATTTATCAAGATAGACTATGAGGGACATCCCATGTTCTCCTACAGTTTATCAAGATAGACTATGAGGGACATCCCATATTCTCCTACAATTTATAAAAATAGACTATGGGATAAATCCCATGTTCTCCTACAATTTATCAAAATAGACATTGTTCTACAATTTATCAAGAGAGACTATGAGGTACATCCCATGTTCTCCTACATTTTATCAAGATAAAAATTCTCCTACAATTTATCAAGATAGACTATGAGGGACATCCCATGTTCTCCTACATTTTATCAAGATAAAAATTCTCCTACAATTTATCAAGATAGACTATGAGGGACATTCCATGTTCTCCTACAGTTTATCAAGATAGACTATGAGGGACATCCCATGTTCTCCTACAATTTATCAAGATAGACATTCTCCTACAATTTATCAAGAGAGACTATGAGGGACATCCCATGTTTTCCTACAATTTATCAAGAAAAACTATGAGGGATATCCTGCAAGCTATTGTACCTTAGTGCTTCACCATATTTTCAACCAGCTCCATATCGTTTTCGGCCATGTGATTACCAAGAAAGCGCCGAACAACTGCTACAAAGCGGTTCCAAGCAGCTTTCTCCTTACTAGTGAGTTTCTTGGAGATTTTATTACTCTATAGGATCTACATTATCTGCGGTATGACAAAGACACCTGCTTGGACCTTTGCCTAAGACAGCTTAAGGAAGAAGTCTTGATTTTACTTCAAGGCTGCCGACACCTTATCTAGAGCTCTGACAAATTGTTTCATAAGCCCAGTTTGATGTACAGTGGTTCCATCAGCATCATCCGGTGGTCTACCGGTGACTTCCACTTGACGTTGTTCCTCCCCATAGAAAAATCGGTCCACTAAGCCAGTCCCGCCTGTGGTAGTGCGTCCTGGTGTTCCTGCTGTCCAAAAGGCAAAGGTAGCAGGAAAACGTGGTAAAATGGTAAAACCGCCTTGAAGACCCATCAAGAATGCATCCATTTTTAAGTCTCCCAGCCATATTCATCATACTTCAAGGTGTCCAGCGAGGTCTTGGTGCTGTTGTAATCGTCTTTGAGGTGCACCGAGTGAGCCAAGGGAAGAGACGGGTTCTTGTTCCCATCATGGAGCAAGCACAACTTTGAGGCTCCTGGATGAGCTGTCACTGAAGATACGCTACTCATTCTAGTTACTGGCAATTCAGATTGCTTCGAACAGAATGGTCACATTGTGGAAGCAGAATCCATCGTGACGAGTGAAGAAGATGAAAAAATCTTGGTGATTCTTCCTCTGATTTGCGACATGCACACTTTCATCCAACAAGTTTCACTGCTTGATCCTAGACGTCAAAAGCTAGGCACTGGAATTTGTGAGACCAAGACCTCTGACCAAGTCGTTGAGGTCTTTTTGATTGGGTATTATGGGTTTCTCACCTCAGATCCACCTCTGAAATTGTCACCTGGATCTACAACTTCTTCCTCGCTTTCTGACCTACTGATCTCTTCTAAAAACGGCTGCTATCTCTCCGGAGGAGTAGGTACGTGGAGCTCATGGCAGTGTGGCACCGGAGCAATGAATGAAGAATGGTCTCGATATGTGATATCGGGTGCATACTTGCCAGTCCAGCGTTTGGAGGAGTCCACCATGCAAAAGTAGCAGTTGCTTGAGTGGTCAGTGTGTTCTCGCAAAATTCTTGGGATGACGAATTTCATGGGTTTTTTTTCCCCACTGTACCATCCTACAAAAATACATTTATTTCACCCATGACTAATGTGTAAGCGATTCTATGTACCGTTTTTCACACACACAAACACACACATATGCTTATATATATATATATATATATATATATATATATATATATATATATATATATATATATATATAGTTTCAATAACATTAAACATTGTACAATATTTAAAAATTAAAATCATTTACAATGTTATAAAATTTTATCAATTTTATAACAAACTTCCGACCAACGATTGTCCATCTTACCTTCCGGACTGTTTTTTTTTTTCCAGTGCTCGCAGCTGAAAATGAGATGCCCAGGGTTTGTCTTGATCTCTATCAGACATGCCGAAATATGCCCTAAAGGCTTCACACATCTCAGCATATGCTTCTTCTGAGTACCTTTTCGCTCTTGTCTTACTAATTTGGAGGCAGACATAGCAAAATGTGTCTTCCGGATGCTTGCAGCTCTTGGTGCAATCTCAGATAAATTTCAGATATTTCAGATATGTCTCCACTTAGGCAGCTGGGACTAAACTAAACTGGTGGGCTTAAGTCTCCTGTGATTTTCCTACTATTTATATTACTGGAAAATTTTAGAAATTTCTAGAAGTTCCTTCAAGTTTACTCAGCACTTAATCTATCTGGAATATTCTGGAAAATAGGTAAATTTCAAAATATCACTGCTGGTCACAAAAGAAACGTTTGTGGGAAATAATAGCCATTTTCTTTACTTTTGAGGCATAGTCAATTAGGAAATAACACTTACTACTCAGGAACAAAATAGAAAACTTTGTTACACGGTGTAATAGAATACCTTTGGAAGCATCTTGTTCACATGAGATGCCTCTGTTGCAATCATTATAACTCATCGCGCTTGTTCCTGTGGAGTTATTCAGCAAGGATGTTAACTCAACTGCCTCATCCTCTGCACTTTCGTACATCTGTATGACCGGAAGTTTTGCCATGTTCTTGTTTGTTAAACTGCAAAAGCACGGAGAGAAAATTAATTAATAAATTAATGAGAAAATCTATTGATAAATACACCCATGCATGTGAGTAATCAAAGCTAAAGTTACTTGCGGTTTCTAATCTTCTATCAATAGTCTATTCTCTTCATCTCCGTAACGTTTAGAGTCGTATTACACTGTTGGGTACCGATTAAGGATAGTTTCCCAGGCTCTCAGCACTTGTCATTATTGAATGTCGGTCAATGTTTTAATTCGGCTTGAACAGGGTCAATCGATTTCTTGAAAAGCTCTCAAAACTATTCATAGGAAACGACGTAGCAATTGTTTTCATACTACTCGATAAAGAGACAGTTCTAAACGGTATTCCTGTACCATCTCGACTCCTTACCGTTTTCAGTTGTTTTCTTGCTGTGTTGAAAAAGAAGTGGCAAGAACTATGCTAGTTTGCAATTAACCGATGATATCCCTCTGTGTCAAATTAGAAACAATTAACTATTCTGTCTAAAACCGACGTCACTATATGGGAATAAAAAAATGAGGAAACAGTTTGTTTTGTCTTTAGTTCGGCCTCTATTATAATATTTTGAGATAGGAATTCAAAACTCCTATCATAGTTTATGTGTGACTTTTGTCTATTTAATACATCTTTAAAATACTCAATAAAGATCTTAACAATGGAGACAGTGCTGACTACAATCTTAATATGAGAAACTTTTCAAGTATTACTATACTTACACATATTATAATAATAAGACAAATTGCCATGAAAATATAATCCTAAAGTCACGCTATTGAAGAACAAATCTTATCAGCAAACCATTACATGAAAGAAAATTGACAACAAAACTATATAAATGGAGATATAATGTGGAATGTACAAATTTATCAAAAGCAAGGCGCGCTGATTATCGTTTTTGTCTTTTTAAACAGTTTAACATTACGGCGTATCGCAACTAATAAGTTATTTGTGCCTACGGACAATATATGCCATGGTTATTAAATGTTCATTTCTGTGCTGCTTAGATTCTTTACCTCGTGTATCTAATGTTTCTTGGTGGGTTTACAGTGGTTTTGATCTTGATAGTTATCTAAATATAGACATATACCATTCTATTTTATGTCTACATGTCACGATTCATATATGTATGGCTTCTGTTATGCCTCTAAAGAAATGTTTACCTATCTTATATCAAAACTTAAGCATATAGTTTAGATACCTATCCAATGTTCCAGTGGTCTAAGAGGTCAGAATTTCCACCACAGTTGTGTGAGTTTGCAGCCCCGCCCTCGTCATACCAAAGATTTATTTATTAAAGAAAAATGGTACTAGCAGCCGTCTCACTTGGCGCTCAACATTAAGAGATTAGTGTTAGGACATGTCGGCCATGTTATGATAATGCACCCGGTGGGACATTATGATACATGTCTGTGGAGTGATGCCCCAGTCCTAGACATAGCTATAAACTGGCACGCTGTTGGAATCGTAGTGACATCACTAAAATTATTAAAGCTACGTTAAAATTTTAAATCCAACACATTTTCCAATTTAAGCATAACCATGTTTCAAAAATAATTTTAAAGAAAATGTTGCTTACTATGTTATAGTTTAAGTAAACCTCAAGCTAAAAAACTAACTAAAAAAAATTTGACAATTATTTTATAGTTTACTAAAGTCAAGATCTGAAAAATAGTGTAGGAGTTATCCTGTTTTTCTTCGATTGGCCCTGAAATGTTAAACCAGCTTTATTAAAACTATCAACACGTGTACATTGTCACGCATACTGGAAAATAACCACATTCAAGAACATGGAACTATTACTTATTATATATGGTACAAAACACTCCTTCGAAAATGCAGAGTATCCACAAAATAAAACAATTACATAAAACATCAAGTAAGAGGTTTCAAAAACTATTGGCCTGAATATCAGTGCAAGTTTTTTTTTAACTGAGATGGATATTTAATTTTAAAATTAACGTCAGTCATTATGAATTCACAATTATACACGTCAAGAGCAGGGCATTATACACGTCAAGAGAAGGGCATCTCTCAGTTAAAAAATCGATTAAACGTTCAAAATGAGTATTGTAGAATTGTGCAAACTTTAAATTGCTAATATTCTGTCATATTTGAAGCAGCTATGAAGTTTTAATTATGTTTTATTCCTATATACTTGCCTGATTATCAAAAGAAGTCAAATATTGTATACCATTTGAAATTCCTCGTAAGAAGTCACGCAAAACAACGAGTATCAACGTCAAGTTACTAAAAATCGCAAAAACTATCAACCAATGCCCACGTAAAAACATAAGTACCAATTTTAAACCACACGAAGTCACATTCTGCACTGTTTTGTATATTCATTTTCTCCGTCACAATAAAATCTGTCAGTCAATTTTGTTGTAACTTGCAAAATTCCATGTCATTGTAGACTCATCAAGAAACATCGCGTTCTTTAAAAAAATATTGTAGTGCAGGAAATTCGTTCTACTGAGATAGTAAACTTCAAGAAGAATAACTGAATCATGAAATGTAGTTAGGTGATATCTTTAAATGACTGAAATGTAAAATTCAATATGAATATAAATTGTTAGGTATTCCCGCCACCGTATAGTAGGAATCTGTGTGATAAAAAAAGGAATATTGCATATTTGGTGAATAATTTTAGTACTAGTTTGAGTCCTTGTAATATAGTACATTTCTATTGTAACAAACATCTTCGAGCAATGAAAAAACATAAAAACCGTTTTATTGTTCATTGACATATAAAACATGTTTTGAAATAGCTATTGTAATTTTTATCTTCATTTTCTTTCAAAAATGGTACTGCAGAGCTTACAGTATAGTACAGAATCGTTTCAAATCTTCACTCTTTATGATTCTTCATAAATAATTTTAATTTGATCCAAGTATGAAAGTATGTTTGGGCTTCTACACCTGTATTATTAGTGTGAATTCACTAACGTTCTTTTTTCATGTAAAATATTACATATTTTTCGTAAACATGTATGCAAAGAAAAATATAATTTTGCAGTACAAAATCCTTCGCCACCTAATAAAAAATCTTACCCTGTCAATAAAACAGCCAAAAATTCACATTAATTGTTTTAATAAAACACCTTAAATCGACAGGCATTCATACAGCTTTATATACTTCAATTACCTATAAGAATGATACGAAATTTTGTAAAAAATTTCATTGCAATAATGTAAACAGATTTAATTTGACATTATTTTACGAAATATTAGGATAATGTTTGTACATAAAATAATTAATAATTAGTAATTAATAACATAATTGTAAAATAATTAATAATTAGTAATTAATAATTAGTAATTAATAACAATGAAGGTGAAATTAATATAACAATATAATTGTCAGATTTTATTAGATAAACAGGTAAAAACATTTTATGGACCAGGCAATATAGCTAACATTCAAATAAACTGTTCCACTACATGTTTTAGGTAATCTCGATGTAGCAATTTCTTGATGGAAGAGAACTGTGCAATAATTTTAACTCCACACGTGGTTGTCGCCGAACTGGTTGCCAATTCTTACATATTTGCAATCAGTGCCGGGCCAAAACACATGGAGCAGCTGCCTGCCCAAACAACGCAGTACACTCAATTTCCAGCACTCTTGCACACAATAACCCTCGAAAATCAGTGCCTGATAAGACACAACCAATCTGACAAAATTTCTTGCCACATGCTACCATCCCCATTGACACTGACAGATTGTAGCTTGAACTTCTTCATCATCCAGATCAGAACTTTGTTCAGTACTTGTCTTCTGGACTCAGACATGGTTTTGACACCATGGTGCAAAAAACTCAATTACCTACAAAAGAGTGTAAAAACTTGCTTTCTGCTTCAAAACAACCAAATATTGTGGATCAATTATTGGCAAAGGAATGTGCAAAGGGTTTCATGCTTGGTCATTTTCCATCACCACCATTTCCTAATTATAGAGTCAGTCCTATCGGCATAGCAGAAGGTAAATATTCGAATAAAGAAGAGACTTATCATTGACTTGTCCTCTTCCCATGACGATCACACTCATGCAAGTATAAATGACCTTATTGACAAAGATCAATGCTACCTAAGCTATGTCAAAATTGATGATGCCATTCGAATCATCCAGAGTTATGGAAAGGGAGCTATTATGTACAAAGCCGACATATCAGATGCTTTCAAACAGATTCCCATCACTCCTTCACAATGGCACCTATTCTGCGTAAAATGGAGAGGATCTTACTACGTTTGTGTTCGCCTACCATTTGGGTCACGTTCAAGTCCAAAAATTATTCGATACTTTATCTCTGGCAATTTGTTGGATAGCCAAACATAATTATGGTATAGGTGTTATTTTGCACCTCCTTGATGACTTTCTTACAATCGATCCTTCATCAGCGTGTGGTGAGAGAACCATGGCTTTGTTGACTTTAATTTTCAACAGATTGAAGATTCACACAGCTCCAAATAAGACCATTGGCCCATGTACAGTTATTGAATATTTGGGAATCATCCTGGACTCAGAACAAATGTAAGCACGATTACCACCGGATAAAGTAGTGCGTATTGTAAACTACATTGAACACATTCTTGACAGGCGAAGTGTCCGCAAGCGAGAACTGCTACAGTTACTGGGCCACTTAAATTTTGTTACCCGTGTTATCTAGCCAGGACGTGCGTTTATCTTATACCTGATACGACTATCTACCACAGTCAGGGAGCTTGACCATTACATACACTTGGATACAAATTGCAGAGAAGAACTATACATGTGGCTTGAATTCTTGACTAAATGGAATGGGGTCTCCATGTTTCTTGACAATCAGTCCACATCATCAGATGATCTTGAGTTATACACAGATGCGTCTTCCACAGTAGGATATGGGGGGGTACTACAAAACTAGCTGGTTTGCAGCTGCATGGTCTGACGATCTTAAAATGCTTTGTCTGTGGAGAATGATTTCTCTATGGCATTCCGGGAGTTGTATCATATCGTCGTGGCTGCTATTATTTGGGGGACTGAATGGGCAGGCAAACGCATAATATTTATATGTGATAATATGGCCACAGTGAATATACTTCAAAATGGGAGATCGAAATGTATGCATATAATGAAATTGATGCGTAAACTTACATGGTGTGCAGCTTCTTCTAACTTTTATTTTTCTGCCAAACACATTCCTGGAATTGTTAATAATAAAGCTGATGCCTTGTCCTGACTTCAATTTCAGAAATTTCACACACTGGCTCCAGATGCAGATCTACAACCCTGCAAATGCCCAACACCCTCAGAAGTCTTGTGGACCTGTATAAAGAGGTAGATATTTTATGGAACCAGGCTTTAAGCCCTGCCACATAGATTGCTTATAACACTGCATTCAATGCATTTAAGACCTTCATGCTGATGTGCGGCTTTTCCTCGAACATGCAAGTTCTGCCATATATTACAGAAGACACTTTGATCTACTTTGTGACACACTGCGCAAGAGTCCTCAACTGGAAGCATTCTACTATAAAATTGTACTTATGTGGCATTAGATTCAAGTACATGCAGGCCGGTATACAATCTCCGTTCACAGACAGAAACAATCTGCCTCGTCTTGCCACCATCCTCCAGGCCATCAAAAAAGCCCATGGTTCATATGCAAAACTGCGCCAGCCTATTACATACAATATCCTGACAAGTATTTGTACAACTCTGCGAGGAGGAGTATTCGACACGCACACAGATTTGCTATTGTTGACCGCCTGTGTGGTTGCTTTTTTCGGATTTTTGAGATGTGGGGAATTCACTGTTCTGGATTACTTCGATCCAACTATCCATCTATGTGTTGGCGATATCCACTTCCCCATGGATACTGCTTTTCTGAAGTTGAAATCATCAAAAAGTGACCCTTTCCGTAAGGGAGTGACTGTTCAGTTGCATGCCACAGGTCGTGCTATATGTCCATACTCTGCTATGAAGACTTTCATGAAATTCAGGAGACTTTCATTACCCCAGCCATATGACCCACTATTCATTACGGTTACAGGTCAAGCCTTATCAAGAGATGTGTTCCTTAATCACATGCAATGTGTCTACTACAATATGGGAATAGACACTTCCAGGTACAGTGGTCATTCATTTCGTATAGGGGCAGCTACTTCAGCAGCGGAAGCCCGTCTGGAAGACCATATAATCAAAGTTTTAGGCCGCTGGTCTTCCGATTGCTACACAAGATACATTCGCACACCTCACAGTACTATTCAGGCAGCTCAGAGGGCCATGACCATGGATGCAGATAGCAGTACACAGCGACCATGATCATCCTACATTCAACATACAAGGACAATCCTGCCATCCTGTGTGCATTTTTCTTGTTCCGGTTCTACATATTCTGTTCTATGGGATGCAAGTGTTGTGCTTCCAGTTTCAATAGCCATTCATAGTGGTCTATATTCATTACATGTGCTTGATACCAGCGTTCATTGTGTGGCTGTTGTGCTACATATTCATTACGTGTGGAGTTCTGCACGCGTGTGATACCAATGTGCTTAATGTGGCAGTTATGCATTTATTGTTTTCATTGCCATACGTACTTGTGGTTTAATTCATGGAGGTGTTTGTGCATTCTCATGGTATTCTTCTACTCATTTCAGGGATGTAATCTTCTAGATTCTCATCAAAGTTGCAGGTGGTACAGTTATACAGGGAGCTACTCCCAGACATTCGCTCCAGACTTGACATTTTCATATATCATTGACCTGTCGCTTTTCACGTGGCATTGTAGTGATAACATGAGGTTCCTTGCAATTCTTGATTTATTCCTACATTTATACTTTCTTTACATTATTGTAGATATGCTACTGTTGTATCTAGAAATATTTAACTTCATTGAACACTGGTGGCTTCCCCAACTTATTCTATTCTTGGGGAACAACATCTTCTGCGCATATGTTCTCTTTGGGCATTCACTTCATTCAAATTCAGTTTATTCACCCAAGAATCTAATGTCAGCAATATATGGCTTATTCAAACTAAACCCTTTGAGTGAAGTCCACACAACTGCCGCTGTCATCCCAACCTTCGTTGGACAACCCAGTCATCGCTGGGCACCTTCAGTTTCTGCTGAAGAAACTTTACTCAAAGGTTATCCATAACATTCTGTCAGAGAGTTTCACAGACCATCTGTGACCTCTGTACAACCATGTTGTGCCATTCAGTAGCCACTGAATCACTCACTGACAGAATGAAACAAAACAGTTTCATCAGTAGCAGCAGACAGTCCCCCAAGGCAAACTGATAATTTTAAATAAAATCTTAACTGGATCTGTCTTTTTGTTGTGTATAAATTGTCGCTTAAGTGCTTGCTTAAGCATGGTTTATACACGGCAATATATAACCGATATGCTACCATTCCTGCAAATAGTCCGCATTTTTATGTATGAGATTAATACATCTGTTGCCATCCAATCAAAACAGCCCCAGCTGTCACGTGCAGCGTCTTTGTTCAGTTGTTCTTAGTTTGAAGCTGAAAGCAACAGCAAGCATAATTCTGTCGAAAAACGCCGCCATCCCCGCCTCAATGCCTACAGTGTTCAATTGACATGGGAGTGTCTGTTCTACTGCATGATACTTAACCTAATAAAGCAGTCCCCAGAGGGCATTCACTTCATTCAAGTTCAGTTTATTCACCCAAGAATCTAATGTCAGCAATTTATGGCTTATTCAAACTAAACCCTTTGATTGAAGTCCACACAGCTGCCGCTGTCATCCCAACCTTCGTTGGACAACCCAGTCATCGCTGGGCACCTTCAGTTTCTGCTGAAGAAACTTTACTCAAAGGTTATCCATAACATTCTGTCAGGGAGTTTCACAGACCATCTGTGACCTCTGTACAACCATGTTGTGCCATTCAGTAGCCACTGAATCACTCACTGACAGAATAAAACAAAACAGTTTCAACAGGAGCAGCAGACAGTCCCCCAAGGCAAACTGATAATTTTAAATAAAAACTTAACTGGATCTATGTTTTTGTTGTGTATAAATCTTTCTCATGTAAAAGCTGCAATGTGTGGCAACGACAGTGATTTTGGATTTCATTCCGTTCAACAAAACTTTAAATGTTTTCACTAACTAAACAAAAAGGTACAAAACATACAGTCAGTTACCAATACATAATTTAGAGTGGTTATATTTAAAATGTAGTTTAGTCTATATTCCTTCAGGAAAGAGATTGCACGCTAAGTCCTGCTTTGTTGCGCAACAAATGTTTTCTGTTTGTTTTTCATTTTTCACTAAGACATTGATGTTGATCGGCCTTTATACATCCATGTATATTCGGTTTGACAGAAAAGACAGTACTTGCTCTGACTTACAAATCGATAATATTTTCTATATTGAGGCATATATAATTCTCAAATATTTTGTATCTACAACCATTTATTTGATTTATTTGTTATATTAAAAACCGTTTCATTAAACGGTTTTCGTTGTATTTTTCAAAATTGGTTTTCAAATTATCGATGGATCCTGTTTTTATAAATATGTCTAAATGCTTTTTTATCCACTAATTTTATGCGTTTCGCTAAATATAAATTTAACAGGACATTGAGATTTTAGAGTGCAGGCAGTCCAGGAACAATTATTTATAACCCTACCCTTGATTGTCGTAATCTGAAAGATTGTATGAATCGATGCTATAGCATAGAGTTAACAGAAGGGCAATAACAAAAAACTCATATTTAAACAGCCTCCTTATTTGAAACGCCCTAAATCTCACTAGACCATGTGCTTGCCCTGTTACCTGATCGATGCAGTCAAAATATGTCTTGTCAATATTGAGATTAAAACGACTAAAAAAGCAAAACTTTTGTTTTCAGTTCTTCAATTTCAGCCTTGTGAAACACAATGTAAAATAACACCATAACTATAACGTGCTGCAGGTTGTAGTTAGAATATCAGACTTTATCTATTATTCGTGGTGAATGCATTACCCAAATGTCGAGCTGAAATCAAGCAAGAAATGTCTTTAGAACGCAATTTACCTTACCATTCCTTTGTCAGTGAGAGATATTATATTCTCTAAGAGTTGAATGACTCCAATTCAAATGTTATTCATATAGAACTAACCACGTTTTCTGCATGAATAATAGAAAACTGCATTACATTTGCGAATTGTATGCAATGACATTTACATTAAGAAAATGTTTTATATATTTAGACAACCCAAAACAATTTAATTTTAATCTTTAGCCCAAATCTTTTGGAGTATTGATCTTACATTTGCAATTGTATTGTCGTAATAAAGCATATTCCGTGGAACAACATTAATGCAACATGTAAACAACATTACACATAGACCGCTCTGGTGGACCAGTGGTTAGAGCGTCCGCCTCGGATGTGGGAGGTCGCGGGTTCCAACCACGGCGGAGTCATACCAAAGACATAGAAATGGTACTAAAAAGCTGCCTAGCTTGGCACTCAGCATTAAGAGGTTAGGACTGGTCGGCCAGGTGTGTCAGTGGCATGACATCACTATGAACTACCACACTGCAAACATCTTAGTGATATGACGAAGAAATTGTTAAACCTACGTTAAAATTCCAAATCACACTAACACACACACACACACACAAAAACACACACACGAGACACATAATTTCAAAACATCCAATTTGAGCAATTTTCTGGGCAGATCAATCCGAGAGGCATCAGCTTTACTGTATATGCGAGAAGCCACAGAAGCTCAGTACTTAGCATGGGTACACGTTCGAATTCTGCCATCTGCCCAGTTTGGTATGCGATGCTTATATTGGACGTTGCTTCGATTGACTCTGCACATAAAAACATAATCGAGTTGCATTGCCTTGAAACCCCAAATACAAACCAGTATACTGAGCATGCGTACGATATGACGTCAATCGTTTAAATATAATTTTACAATTTACAATTTACGGAGCAGAATGGTATTGTAATTACAGGTGAATCAAGGGGCCGCGGGAGAAGGGAGGCGAGTGCTTTAGGCGCTTGCCATTACGGATCACTGACACGTGTCTTCCTGTCCGCTTGGGTTCGAGTATCGGCTTAACCAATGAAAGTACGTAAGAGAGTGTGTCAGAAGCTTCTCGTGGGTCGATGATTCTTCCCGAGGTCATTTCACGCTTCCTCAACCAAATATGCTGTCCGCAGTACAGCTCACATGTGCTGAAATATAGCGATAAAAAAAACTCCAAAACAGCAACAACAACAACAACAACTGAAAGGCAAGAATTAGGAACACGCGAATGTTTAAAATATTTCTTTCACTTGCAGATGGATTATGTGTGCTATAAAACTATGTGAATATGATAAAGAAAATGAAATTACTTCATGTGACTTTTGCTATTGCTACCATTTCCTGAATATAATGCCATACGAAAGAATTCAAGCTGAAAATATAATAATATTTACCAAACGTTCATACCCCGTAAATTGCATAGGTGGGCGAACAATATATGTTCGTAAACAAGTTTGGGGTGGTGAAATAAAAGACTACCCAATGATAACGTTGATATTTCTATGCGACAGATTTATTTCTTCCAATAAATTTTTTTAAAGTAAATTTTAATAATTGTTCTGTGTTCTGATATTACATATTTCCACCGTCAAAGGTTTACGTGTATGTCTGTAAGATTCATTACAGGTAAGCAGACTGACCGCTCCTGTGGCTTATTTGTTAGAGCGCCTGCCTCCAATGCAGGAGGTCGTGGGTTCGGACCCCGACTTAAGTCATACCAAAGACTTATTAAAATGGTACTAATAGCTGCCTCGCTTGGCGCTCAGCATTAAGAGGTCAGTTTTCGGACTGGTCGGCCTAGTCTTAGGATAATGTGACTGGGTGGGACATCAAGCTTTATGTCTGCTGCAAGATGCCCCAATGCTAGACAGCACTATAAACTACCACACTGCAGACATCGTAGTGATATGACTAAAAAAAATGTGTTAAAGCTACTTTAAAAGTCTAAATCACAGACACACTCATACACGCACACACAGAGGGGTCAGCAGAGGTCTGTTTCTCGAATTGCACAATTGATCAGTGGTGTGTTCGTACAACTGAAAAGTTCTCCACACATAATATTTCATGCCCTAGCTTATTAAACTGGATTTACTAGATTCTCGCAAAATAAAAAACCAATGAAAAGATCTTCATCGACACGTTTTCGTTTATAACAATTCTGCATAATTCATCAGTGTCCCTTGCAGTCTTGACGAGATCCGTACTCCTTTATTTAATTATATGAACCGAATTTCAGCAAAGCTGTCATTTAAGTGTTTAGTTTAGTATAAACGTATTGCATAGCCGCAAATGATAAAAATTATAAACATTAGAAGGATTAGACAACAGTTCTCCAACCCACTTATTCCTATCCATTATCAAACGCTAACATGTATAATCGACATAAAACATTAATAAATAAGAGTGGCATAGTGAGTGGTAGATTCTAGTTTTTATTGATCATTACTTTAACACATGAACAAGATAAGAGAGTACTCGACGACATGTTAAGAGAACAGGGCAATAAATGATCATTACAAGTAACTGATGTTTAAATGCAGCTCTTTCAGCAAAGCTGTCATTTAAGTGTTTAGTTTAGTATAAACGTCTTGCATTGCCGCAAATGATAAAAATTATAACAGTTAGAAGGATTGGACAACAGTTCTCCAACCCACTTATTCCTATCCATTATCAAACGCTAACATGTATGATCGACATAAAACGTTAACAAATAAAAGAGTGGCTCAGTGAGTGGTAGAATCTAGTTTTTAATTAATGATTACTTTAAAACATGAAGACAAAAATAAGAGTATCCGAGGACATGTTAAGAAAACAAGGCAATAATTATCATTACACGTAACTGATGTTTGAATGCAACTCTTTCTTTTATTAGTCATTTTTGCCTTTCTTTTTAATAAACATATTATTTTCAGTAGTGTTTCTAATCTAATTAGTGTCAATAGGTCAAATTGAAACTAAGAAGATTTGACTAAATCCATGCACACACTGTACATAAAGTATTACAAAACAAGAATAATAATAGTTCTTGGTTGGATACCCACATGAAGCAATGAGAGAAAAATATGTTCCATATGTGGAGTATCAATTCAATATTAAATTTGTTTTGGTTTGGAAAATATGAGGCACTGCAACACAAGTAGTTTTTTTAGCTCCGAGCCAATCTGAGCAAAGTGCCTTGCTCAAGGATACGCTAAGGTAGCTGGGCCAGATTGTTCTGATGGTAAGATTCGAACCCGCACCCTTTCGTCGTCCTAAAAACAGACACCACGGCTTCCAGGAATTAACTTACTTAGATAGTTTTATTCTAAGATAAAACAGTTGTCTTTGCTACTGGTAAAGACAAATTTTAAATTAGAGTTTTATTACAAACTGTGGCAGAGAAAACAAAAACAAACAGGAATCTTGAAAAATAAAACCAATGTTGCAAAAAAAACAATTATCGTAAGAGTTTTTCCAGATTGTGAAAATTAACTTACCCAAAATTACTTTAATCAGATACATCGCTATGTAATATATGGCAAACAAAGCATTGGCTGGGGAAAATGTCAATAATCCCTTACTGTTCAGATGTCTGGATGATGATTAAAACGAATCAGTACACCTCCACAAACATTAATTGTACTCAGCCCAAAGAAGTGAAGTTCAAATGGTCATTGTGTTTAAACCAGCTCAAACTTCCCACCGGATTATTATCCCAATCTAATACAGGAAATTCTATCGAGTGCAGTTATAGCTTCGGCAGAAAACAACCTTGAATTAATCAGACCAGAGGATACTGGTACAACGCTTTATTCCAATAGGAACGTTTTCTTTGAGAGCTCTCCAATTCAGCCGACTAGTAGAAATCACGCGCTCAAAAGTATCTCTTAAGGCAACATGAAAGGATGAGAAATACTTGGTGGAATCATTCAAAAAATCCTACCACGTAGTGTTATTAAGTGCAGTCAAACTGCAAACAACACATACACTAATCTACCGTAACGTAATGCGCCTGTATATCAGGGTGTATGTTGCTTGTTCGATTGATTACTCCTACCAAACTGATCTGACTTAGATCTTCCTGAGCATAATGCGCCGTCAGATCTGGGTCTGTGGTGTTTGCATTTGAACTCGTCTTTTAAAGGAGCATATACGGAATTCTAACTCTCAGCATTGAATTAATTATTATTACATTGATCTTGTGAACACAAATTTAAAATCAATTTAGTATAAAGCATCATGGGGAGTGCTTAAAGAGACTGATCATATGCATATAAACTTTGTTTTTGCATTTTTTCATTTGGATGTCTGGTTTATGTTCTTTGATATTTATATTACACACACCTGAAATGCATTTTTGCATTAGTTTCTCGCCTGTCTCATTTTAGAACCGAGAAAGTATGTATATGTTTTCAACATGCATTGTACATTTCTGAATTAAATTCCTCCCATCGTAGATATGAACCTTAAAATTTACATATAACTTTTGCTTTGCAGAAAATGATATTGATGTCATGAGAACAAAACTAAAAAATCCATTAATTGCGATTAATCCTATTTTTCATAATTTATTCTGTATTCCCAGTTCAACTGACTATATTCACATCTTAACAAGTCAGTTGTAATTAATGATAGATCTTTTTTATAAAAAAAAACGTGGCTTTTTCTGTAAATTATGCACGTATTTGACAGTTGATAATATTTTTATCAAATGGTAAGGATAATTACAGGAAATTGTATACGTACCACACTCTCACTGGCCCTTGGTCCTAGAGGCTTTCAGTCTGATGAAGCTTCGTAGCTTTCAGGTTTTAAATAACAGCACGACGTCACCAGTTGTGCAGTTCCCATTAATCAAGACGTCTCGTCGTTAAATAGAAAGCTATTGTTATCAGCAAACCTATGTTACGTCAGTCGTAAAGACCAGTGTCATTAAGTGTCCCTCTTTGTTGGTTCGTAGATTGGAATTTTAAACATTCATTGAACGCAATTCATTTAAACAGCGAATTCTCAGCTATTGATTAAGCGCACTCCAGTATTTATTTGAGCTGCAACTTGATATATCAAGTCAAAATTTGACGACATTAATTTCAAAACATATCCATGTCGTCTGCTTCATTTAACAATAAATGAACAAATTCTCAGTTGTATATAAATGCATACAGTATTACATATGCTCAAAGAACACAAACTATGGAGTGTCACAGTCTATCTTTTCCATTCTGATTACTCTGGAAGAAAATTCGGGCTCACTGATACTCCGGGAAGGCACACATTGTATTGAGCAACGACAGTCTTCTTAATCTATTTTTTAGTATAACTTGATAAATGTACCGAGACATTTTTTTATAACCTGCTCCAGAAGTTGACTGATCAGAGAAACAAAAACTAAAACACTCAGCGTTAAGAAGGCATTGAACCATATGTGACAGGCTGCTGCTTCTGTTCAATGTCGCATATGGTTAAGCCGTCTATACGGTATCTTTATCAATACCAAATGATGCTCCAGTAAAGGAATGACAACAATGATTGTATCGTCCCATGTCAGAAGATACAAGTCAGTCTGACGGCAAAAATAACAAAACGTGCTTATATAACACACCGTCTATACTTGCTTAATAGTTCGAGTCCGACTGTTAAGATCCAGATTATCGTCACATATTAGACAAGCATTTATTCATTCCATTAGCCGAGACAGACTGTGTGGGTATGTTTGTTTTCAATTAATTGAATTGAACGGTGGATATTATATTAACAACACGGTATGAGCATCTACAGTGTCCAATTTACAAAGAAGACACAATGTTAGAAACGAACTTACATGTGAATACAGCCGCAGATCAATACAAATAACATAAGCAGATTAATTCACAAAATGTATCGGTAGGGAAAAAGAGATATCAACATTATTAACGGAAATGTAATGAAGATACAATCATACATTAAATAATGCGAATTAATGTTAAAGCAATGTTCAGTCAAAATATTTGCAAGATAACTGAATATACGAAACGACTCTTTTATTCAAAATTCTGCTGTTCTGGTCATTCATGAGTCTTATAATTTAAACATATTTGTTTGAGTTTTTCTATCTATATATCTCTATAGATCTGTATAGCATAAGCTGGAAGACCTAAGTTTGTGTGTTAGAAGTAATAAGTAGAAGAATCAATATAGACTTTTATCAACAGCCGGACTATACAACAACAGACCTGGGTCCTTGCTGTTTGCAACTGGACCAGATTTATAAGCGAGAATATGCCATCTAGAATGACATATTCACGTCTAATTCAGTTGTAAAGAATTTCTTGCAATAACCAATAATATTATAGGGGTGATATAAAGTGAAAGCAAAATGTAAGATACTATTAACAACAAGAAAAAGTGATCGTCTCAATTATATATATATATATATATATATATATATATATATATATATATATATATATATATATATATATATATATATATATATATATATATATATATATATATATATATATATATATTCATTCATTCCTTGGGACCCTAAATTTCTTCCAATTTTTTTTTTTAAGTTTTCGGTTTACTGAGTTATTTGCAGATATGATAAAAATTCTTTTGACCGGAGAAAGAGCATGTAATTGTGAGACCGTCAATGTCGGTGTCTGTTTGCAGCGCACGAAATTATTAAAGCTCTTATTTTTCAATTTTATTTTAAATACACACATTTGATAAAGACTTAACTGGACAATATAAGTTGCCAGCAAACATCAGATCCTGTCACATGACTAAATACAGTTGTTCCTCATAGTAATAGTTTTCCACACGAGGCATATCTGAGGAATGAGATTGCTTTTATAACTTTAATATAAGTCCATTTCATGAATGAATAATCCTCCAAAATATCTAAATACGTCGCATAATTTTTAATATTTACAACTCAAAAGCCTGGCAAGTACAGGGCAAGGAGCGTTGTCTGCTGTCTCCTACCTCGTTCTTTAACTAATGTGGCTTGTGTTAAGTTAATCATTCCATTTGTTGTGTCGTAGTCTAATAACGGCCATCAATCGCGAAGACTTTTAATCCCTTCATAAGATCTAAAACTTGATGTTATATCACATCTCTGCCTCGTGGAACAGAACACATATTCTCATCGTCATATTCATCGCTTTTATAATGGTCTCATTGCATTCATGAAACTGCTACATGTGTTCACTCTCCTAGTCATCGGAATTTTCATCAACAGGAACATCATTGTTGAAACTTATATAGTTATATTAGCGCTCAGGGTAAATGTCTAGTCGTCATTCACTAGCCAAGTCTAGCACATGTAATATATACCCTCGTCTTCATCCTCATTGATGTAAGCATTTTCCACATTAACATGCAAGCCGGTGACTTCAACGACTGTAAGAAGTCTGCTTTGTCTTTTAGCAAAGTATCAAAATGGAAACCACATGCCTGGTTAATTAAGCAAACAATGTTGTATTGATCATGAATAGAAAATGAATAGCATCAATCACAATTTGATAATCAGCGGATAAGCAGTCCTTTTCAAATTTCCAACAATCATATAATTGACTCTTCTATTTGGCGCCGAGACTTCAGATTAGCCTGCTGTCAGCTCCAATACCTGACTTTTCGCGTCTGTCAAGTATTGTTTAACCCTTTGTTTTCTTTGGACATTTTCTGATAGATTCGACAACTGCTTTACATATTAACCATAATTAATATGCTCCTGTCTGTGTAAGGAATTTAGCTGCTTAAAATACTAACTAGTTTCGTTTGAGTTTCGGTTTCGTGGAGAATGTTATGCATGAAATCGCAATTTGGGATGGAAATTTGTTTCGGTACTTAGAGCTTAATTATGTCGGTTCACTGGGGGAAAAATGGTGATATCAAAGAAGGATTATAACAAAATTTCTATTTTGAGATGATCTGATATCATGAGGTTTTGGTTTTGAGGAGTTTCACTTTCTTTTTCCATATAGGAAGTATATCTGCTCTTATGTATGTTCTTCACATCTGTATAAAATAATTAGGCCTGTTTTATTCTCTCTCTCTCTCTCTCTCTCTCTCTCTCTCTCTCTCTCTCTCTCTCTCTCTCTCTCTCTCTCTCTCTCTCTCTCTCTCTCTCTCTCTCTCTCTCTCTCTCTCTAGATGAGTAGGTCTTAAATATGTCAATACTGTTCACTCAGGTTTTTATGTAATCTGAATGAGAAGGCGACATCAACAACACATAAAATGAACCCATAAAAAGCAGAACTCAAATAAATGGATTTTTATAATTGTCTACCCCACATGAGTCCTGAGTGACTGATCTTATATATCCTATTGCTGTTGGATAGTCTTTTTCACCCAACTGTTACACTGGACGACAAACGGTACACAGATTTTAAAAATAATAATCTTATAAAAAGTAATAAAATTTATTAGTGTCAATTTCAAACTGTCATCACAAATCATAATCATTTCTAAATATGATGCATAGAAACGATTTAGAAATCATGCATTGATTAGTGTCGATTTCAAACCGAAATAAAGTACAATCGAAATCTGGGTACACACCGTCTTTTACGGAATTGTAGTGCAAGCCTGAAAACCCACTCAAGTCAAGTCTGAATGAAAAAAAATAGTCGGCAAGATCTTTACAAAACAAACATCCAATCATGAAAATCCGATGTTTACGAGTATTAAGCTATTAAGTCTGTTGGAGAAAGTCACGTCATCAATATTCAACGTATCAAGCCGAGTATTAAATGTGGTAACGAAAATAAAAATCAGTTCATTTTTGCGTTAAAACATTCCTTAATTGGACACAACACACAGTTTGAAGCATGATATGTACAATTCTTATAAAATTTTCGGAACTTCCTTTTAGCAATGCAGGCGTTAATCAAGTTACAATGAAATTGAGAAACAATATATACTGTAATCCCTTGACTAGGCAGCACACAGATAATGTATGGTTTCTTAAACATAAAATGTGTTTCTAAATATTAAAATTTCAAATGGCCTTAATCTCTCTTAATTGTTTAATTTTATTTGTCATATCTTTTATTATTCCCAGCACATAGTTTTTAAATGTATTATTTTCAATATTATCTTAAACATAAGGACATTATTCCTTAAATAAACGAAACATAACTTGATATCATAACTTTCTCACCTGTTTAACGTCTAAGAGTCTTAGTTCTATGTATTGTAAGACAGTTACACTAACTAATAGATACTGAATTTGTTGGCTACTTTAATTTTACTGCAGTTTGGCGACATGTCTATAGATAATTAGTATGATTATTATTTTAATCCATAAAGTCCATAAACTTTTATAATATGTATATACCTATTTTCGAGCTTCATTTACAAAATCATTCTTCCACATTCTATTTTTAAGAATTCTCATTTTGTCTGAGTGTGTGAAATTCATTACCTTCGTTGAACTCGATTTTCTCTTTTCAAATATTTTCCCCCTAAGAATCAATCACGTATATCCACCACCCACCCTTTTATAACTTTTCTTAAACCAGGCATATTTTGAAATAAAAAAAATATATATATATAAATAGAGCTATATATATATATATATATATATATATATATATATATATATATATATATATATATATACATACATATATATGTATATATATATAGAGAGAGAGAGCAATGTATAAATAGAGCAATATATATATATATATATATATATAGAGATATATATATATATATATATATATATATATATATATATATATATATATATATATATATATATATAATGTGTTTGTGTGAAGCATTAAACCTTCTGTACCGAAATATTTTCCTGGCATGATAATATAATGTCAGGAGAATGTTTAATCATTCAATCTATAAGTTTATAATATTTTATATGTCTGAAATACTGATTCTTATCAGACGTGAAGAAGATCGGAAGGGGCAGCATAATTGTTCTTCGCTAGGACTATATTTTGACCAACCCACCAACCCCAGTGTAAAAAAGGCAAGTGCCCTTATGTTCCAATATGTGCAGTATTGATCGGAGTATACCGAAGTGTCGCAGCTAACTTCTTTCTAGACGCATTGCATGCATACATGACTGGTTCGCCTCCTTGATAGGTTAATCCCCAAACTTTCACTGTCATTTCAAATACTCCTTAAATTATGTTCTGTGTTTGTGTATTAAAATGTATAATGCTCATTATTCCAAACATCGTTTGTAGTTAAGCTGGTTATATCGAACTATGTTTACATGTGTGCTAATGACCTTAATTTGTTGAAGAAAGAGCGAACAAAATAATGTTATATCAACGTTTCTAACTGATTCGCTTATCTATAGGTCTACCTCAGTTTATTCTAATATAATACAAGTTTCTTTCTAGATGATAATTAACATGTATCCTGAAAGTGACTTCATAAAGTCATAGTATTAAACTATGTGATATGGACCAATCGCTCTAATCGTCAAAGTTGTAAACCAAAGCATTTTGCATATAATTCAGTACAACACTTCTGCCTAAAACTAGCCGTGTAAATAGCGGATCTAATAAATAAGAGTATATGTTTACGAATAGCATCGACAACAAAATAAGAAATAAAGATTTTAGGTGACTGCAAAACTGAATCTTCCTGTTCCACAAAAATGACGCTGGAAAAACGCAGGTCCTACGCAAATGGCATGCAATGAGGAACCAATTGACAATGGTAATAGCACAAACAGATAAAAAGCCCAAACATATATAATGACTCAGAATATGTACAATGTATCCCAGGGCAACGCTGATACAATTGTATGATGTGGAGGTAATATATTGTTTAGTAAAAGTGCTCGAAATGGATGTGGCTTATTACCTTTGGGTTATGTGTTTCTTTTCTATGTCTATAAACAGGGAAGAGGCTTTACATGTGAAATGAGGTGTTAAAATATGATGTGTGTGAGTTTAATTGTCAGAGAAGTCGTAAAGTATTGACCACAGTGCCTTCGGCTTAGTTTCGGAATATTAACAAAAGTTTGTGGACCCTAGGCCTCGAGATTTTTTTATTAAACGTTTGGGTTGATAGCAAACGTTGGTGGCCAGTGGAATCTAACACTTAGTAAGGTAATTAGTATAATCATGTTCAAAATAGATAACAAAACATATCATAATTTAGATGACAATTAATTTCCAAATTTGTTTTGGTGAAATGTTTTCTGGGAAGAATAAAATTGGTGCAAAATTATTTAATTCATCTTGGATCCTTACTTTCCGTAATAGTCATTATATGTATTACATTATGATTAATTGATAACGTAAATTTATTTATGTTTACATACAATAAGGTGATATGTTCGCGTTAGAAAATGACATTTATGAAATTATGTAGCGTTTGGAGCAATCTACAAAAAAAAATTTCAGCCAAGTAGAATTCATTGTAAATTGCTGTAGTTAAAAGATTCTTCATCTAAAAACGATTTCTCTGATGATATGGCTAATGAGTGGATACATACTGATATCCATTTCAGTCAGCTTAGAAAACAAGTTGTGAATTAGTGAACAAGAGACAAAACTGAGATAATATTCTGATCCTGTCTGTTGCTTCTGTGTATACCATAGGATACATAAAATTTAATATTCGTTAATGGTCTCTAAACGGAACATCACAAACATTTATCATGTATTTTCGATATGCAATCACTTTGAAATCTCACGTAAAATAATTATTTCGTCTGCACGGAATGAACCTTTTATGAATTAAATTTGACTGGTTGCTTTGGTGTATTTGTGACTGGCTTCTCTTCGCTTCATGGAAAATATGCCTTAAGCATTAATGACTCAGAACTAGGATTGCATGCTCCTGCCAGTTTCCTTAGACATATAACCCTTAGGACCAAACAAGTTTCAAAAATAAACGGAACAAATATGGCGAATCTAAGCCAAGTAAAAACGGAATTAAATCGCAACTATCACAGCATGCTGAAATCATTAATTCGTCCAGGACCCGCTACTTCGCAAGAGACATTCCTGAAAGTTATGCCAATTCAGCGTTCTTCGTTACTTCAAAGCTATTGTTGCTCTAAAAAAAATTAAAAATAGAACATATACCTCCCTGAAATTTTAATATTATTTTTTCAAAACATTAATATTTTATATTTTAAAAATTAACAATTTTAAAATAATTGTCTCTTTACTCCTTTCTATGTGTGCCTTCCGTTTGTGACATTTCTTTTAAAAAAGAAATAGACAAAGGTATAAATAAAGTCTCTCCTCTTCTGATGTCTTGTTTAAAGAAACCCTTTGGAAACTGTTTTGAAACAAACAATGCTTTCGATGAGGTTTCAACAAAATTAAGACCATAATAACTACATATTGATTTTCTTACATTCTATTTCAGAAATTGTCAGCAGCAGCATACTTGCTGCACGACTAGACGATGGGAAGCAGGAATCAAGTAAACGTATAAGAAACGTGGCAAATAAAAATTAGATCTTTTCATGGTATTCTTGCCTATCTAAGACTTAGAAAACACATTGGGGTATTAAAATAATCATTTCCTTCCTCAAACAATAAATCGTGAATTTTTATTTCTATTCTAAATATACGTTTTCCATTTGTATTCATATTTCAGTGTTAATGAGGATACATATATTTTCATAAAAAGGTTGTTTTAATCTACTCAAGCTTTTACAGCCAGCGTTTGAGAAGATTTTCTTCAAATTGTACTTATGACATCAATTATGATCCAATTAATAATACCATCATATGATTTAGTTATTACCTAGTATCAATGACCTTGGTGTTTATCACATGACTATAAGGTGTCATTTACGCATATCAGAATTTCTAACATGTGCAATAACTCCTTGTGACGTTTCAAATGAAACTATAAAAGAAAAGGCGCAACAACCGAGCTATTCAAAAGCATTTCAAAGTCAGTTCAACAGACAGTTCTGCGGTTTGGTCCAATAAAATCGGTAATATTCATAATGATGTAAATAGAATTTACTTTTGGGCTCGTCCACAACTTTCGATGGGTTTTTTTTTTACAAGGTTGGGAACAGACAAAAGATTTGGACTGGATTAATAAATTTCGTTATAAATGTGTAATCATAAAAAAATCTTCTATATTTTGAAAGCAAGGCAATCCAAAGCATTTTCAAGGCATACATTGCTTTAAACCGCATTATTTCAATATCAATACGAGCACCTTAAATAATATTTATATTTTTTATAAACACAATTACCCAGTTTATATTACTTAGCAATACGATGACATTTATAAAAGTACTTTTTTATTTGTCTAAGTTTTCGGCTCTAATTGAGATTAGGATTAATTTAAGATTTGTAGAATTAACGAATATCAATTGATCACCCCTTATTATAAAGTGTCGAGCAGATTCTTAGAAATTATCTGTCTTTCGGTTAAATTGTATCTTAGACACTACTACTCCATATCAGAAATACTTTCAGAATACTATCTTGTGCACCAACCTCTGGGCTCATTTATGTCATTTCGCCCACACAACTTCGTCCATAATAGGCTTAATGACTGACAGTAACAAGGGATATCAAAATAAAAATCTGGAAAGTACTTCTGAAAAATAAAGGAAATCAGTCAAAGAACGTTGTTAATATAAATCATTTTGAAATATTTATAAATACATAACAATTATATAATATAATATAATATAATATAATATAATATAATATAATATAATATAATATAATATAATATAATATAATATAATATAATATAATATAATATAATATAATATAATATAATATAATATAATATAATATAATATAATATAATATAATATATGCACACAAACAGCTGATTCAAGCCTTGGGTTAGATGCGTACTGCTTTAGATTAAGATAACTCGAGGATGCGATGATGAACATCTCAGTAACAAGGAAAGATCAGAATTTGGTTCATAGTTTATATCATTCAAAGACCACGAGAAATTCTACACAGATTTTTGTAACTACATCGGTACCATTTAGTCATATCTATATGTCAATATTTTACGTGAGGCCATCTCCAAGCTTAATAAAGTCTGTGTAAGTAAATTACCCTTGATCTGTAATGAGACTGGGAAAGTTCGCTTTTCGTCAACGTCTAATTCAATAATCGTCATTTTCTGATTTGATTGGTTTTTATTGTATTGACTGCAATGATCTTATCATTTTTCTCCCAAACTTGCTTATTTATTACCTTAATTGTATCATCATCTCTTAAAATGTTACCGGAGAGCATACAAGTAAAGATTTATTGGTTCAATGATAGGGATTCGTCTTTGATGCGGTACGTTTATTTTATTTTGTTGTAAATATCAGTCACTTTTCTAGTACTTTAAAAAATGAATCGTTCTTACTGCTTCATCTACTAAATAATAATTGTATAACCTAATAGAAAAACCTTGCAGAAATAGTTAGTTTTATTGAAAGAATCTCTACAACTTGATAAACTTAGCCTGTAATATGTTGCCCCGACGTTTTCTGCCTGTCAAATATTATAGCGTGTTGCGTTAGGAATCTGTCTATATTACGGATTGCTTCCTGAACAAAAGAAACCAGATACCATTAATAAACCTTACAACGTATTTTTTAGGAAAGCGCAAATTAATTTTTTGAATCGTGTTTTATCCTCATTTGAAAATAAAGTTAGATTCAAGAAACGATATCCAGACTTCGCTGTTTAATCAAATTTGATTCCAGTTTCCCTTATTCATAACCAAATATATATCAACAATCCTTCCTAAATGAACTTGTCGCGTTGTACGTTCAGCTTCAATAATTTTGACCATTAACCCTCTTATTGAATATTACATTTGTTGTGAACATATTGGTGATTCGAGAAAATATGACAATTCTTTCACATTATGTAGTGATGGTTTTGTCCGAAACGATCGAAGCAATTCAAGCTTCATTATTTGTCGAAGAAAATTGCTTATTTCTGTATTGTGTAAGTTAACCCACTTTCAGGTTTGCCTCCCCATGGTAAGTATTTGACTATGTTATATAGCGGAATGAAAACTTTTATGGGTGTAATCTGATTATAAAGAAATAATGTTGAAAGAATTTATATCATATTGTGATTTATATAAATAGAACTATGGGGTGTTTGTTGCTTTGTTTTATTTTCTTTTATTTTATAACTAATTATCAGCTAAAATGAATAAGAACTCAAATATTACATCCTTGCATTACTATCAAAATAGATACCTTAGAAATATAAATCATTCGTAGAAAGGGTAACAACCCACGTGAATCTAAAAGGTTATTAAGAAAGCATTTCATGAATACGCATTTCATTAATTATTAATTAGCATTAAGACAAAGAGCATTGATGCACATGACAGTTTTAGTTTAAAGGACTTTAAGCGGTCACATATGGTAATGCAAGAAGCATATTCACTTAATTCACATATCTGAACTTGATTATCAGATCTTATAGGACTTGGGTCTGTGTCTGACATCACTGCAAAGGCAAACATTTATGCTGGTAAAGATCCCTGACTTTGTCTCCTATTTTGTAGTTTTGATAAACTATTCCGTGGTGTAAAACTACCAATCCGGTCTGTATAGCTTAGGTAAACAATACAATTATTTGGGAATAGCCTGTTGTATTGGATATAATTGTTTGCAACTTTTCTGCCCGGTAATAAAATTATATTATATTATATTATATTATATTATATTATATTATATTATATTATATTATATTATATTATATTATATTATATTATATTATATTATATTATATTATATTATATTATATTATATTATATTATATTATATTATATATTAGAAGAGACAGACCATAAAGACAAATAAATCTGACTCACAAAAAGACATCGCGGACAGACATGATACAACCAAATGTAACAACGATGAAAACAGCTACTAACAACAGAATCAGCTGCTGACAGGTAGTTCGATATTAAAAAGTGATAATTTTGATACTGATATCCCATACAAGATACCATTGAATTTCTGAAACATGCTCTCAAATATAGACCTGGCATTATTCTACTATAACAATTCATGATTATGGAAATTATAACGAAAATTAAATGGTCAT
The DNA here is from genome assembly GCA_016746295.1 of Potamilus streckersoni. Taxonomy (NCBI): domain Eukaryota; kingdom Metazoa; phylum Mollusca; class Bivalvia; order Unionida; family Unionidae; genus Potamilus; species Potamilus streckersoni. Next base: position 505,608 of record JAEAOA010000884.1, read on the forward strand.
AGAATACTTGCCTGACAAATATTAGGTTTTCCTCTATTGATTATTGCCAAGAGAATATGCAAAGTGTCAATCCTTCTGACTGAGCCTTTGAAGATATGTATTAAAAAGGCATAGAAAATTTGCACTTAATTGTTATCGATTTGTTTTGTTTGTCTTTCTGGCCGGTGGAGAAAAGACTGTCATTCGGACGAACTGCACCTACAAGATAAAGGAACTCTAACGCTGCTATAGAACAAAGATTATCAGTTTCAAAAAATGAAATCACGCCTTGTTCATTACCTTCACTAAATAAAAGACGTCGATATCGTGAGGAAAATCAGGCGTACCAAAATACAAAATCACGAAACTACTTTACATAGTGTCCTAACAAACGTATAATATAAAGCTTGTGGAGACAATGGTAAATAGGACTTTTCAAACTCAACTTCATTTCCATTGTTCTATATGCCGATAAATTAGTACCAACGCGCGTATTTGCTGGTAAAGACTGAAAACGAAACTTTATTGGCAGAAGAGCGAGTAGCGACTCCATTCTAGCGATAAATGGCGTAATGTTATTAGGTCGTATATTTTCACTTTCATTGATATATTATTTTTAGTGCTAAATGTAAACATTATATAACAAGAGATGGTGTAACTTGATGCTATTCAACAAAAGCAAGTTTGTCGTAGCTCAGACCCGAATTATCTGCAATTTTTCCTCAACGATTGATGATATTGATGTCTTCGATCCATAATTCATTTATCTAGTTTTGTGCCTTCTATCTGAATAAGTTAGCTTTACCCAATTTGTTGTGCAAGGAAAATTTAATAAAAAGTTTTAAAATTGTAAATTGTATCGCTTACCAATCTATTGCTAAATTTGTACCGATTTTGTTTTGCAAGGAAAATGTCATAAAATCTTTAAAAGATGTTATTTGTATTGCTTACTAATCTTGTGCTTGCTAAATTTGATGTAATAGACTCTTACACCTCCGATGCTTTTGTTTACGCTTCCTTTTCCAAGTGATATATGTCATTTGTTTGCAAACTGGAACTCTGTTGTGTTATATATATATATATATATATATATATATATATATATATATATATATATATATATATATATATATATATATATAGATGCCAAAATTACACGTCTGTAAAACACTCCATGGATTGATAAGCGATAAACAATTATAAACATGTCTATGAATATTATTGGCATGTTGAAAATAAATAAAAATTCCTTATTACATCAGCTAAAACAAATTTGGCTTCACAACCATTTTCCTAATCTAAATATTTTAAAACAATTTGAAAATAGCTTTAGTAGCCTCGCTGAGAAGAACGCTAATATTTTTAATAAACTCTGTGATGGACATTTTCTGGTCTTCACCTTACTGTTGAACGGACTAAATTTTGTTTAGGTTGGTTTTGATTTTTTTTTGTTTTGTTCTTATGAAGGGTGCAAGCATATTCTAAATTAACCTTCTATGACACACTGAGAACTTTCATAAATAAATAGACCCTCTAATAAATAATTATGCATGTCATTAATATCCAATAATGATGTATTAAAATATGTTCAATATTTGGATTTTTGTAAAATAAAATATCTTCTGGTACTGGGTAATCAAGCTTTGAAATCTTCATGTGTATGTATGTATGTATGTATGTATGTATGTATGTATGTATGTATGTATGTATGTATGTATGTATGTATGTATGTATGTATGTATGTATGTATGTATGTATGTATGTATGTATGTATGTATGTATGTATGTATGTATGTATGTATGTATGTATGTATGTGTGTGTGTGTATGTATGTGTGCGAATCATGACAGCATCATTTCCATAGAAAGGGTCGCCCTTACAATTTGTATCATTTATTGTTAACGAAAATAGTGTGATCGCTTTCGTTGAATAAATTAGTTGTTAAAGAAAGTTTTTCGGCTCTTTATTACATACAATTCGTCTTACTCAACATTTAGTACCATACCCTGACACAGGAGCAGTAATTCTAAACCAGTCATATGTGTGTGTGTGTGTGTCCTCTTGTTGTGACTTCTATTTTGGAATTTCTTTAAACAAAAAATTAAACAATTAAATATTTGAAATTGACAATGTTACTTTAAAATCTACAAATTCTATCTAAGACTTCCTCTGATGAAATCTAGATGAGGAGTCTTAATTATATATCCCTCTTGAAAATGGTTATCACATATGCAAGCTATGTTCAAAGTTTTGGTTAATATCCACCCAATGGTCCATGAGGAGATAAAGTTATGGAAAGATGGACGGACAGACAGAGGGTATCACATTTTTCATACTAAAGCATGGGAATAATACAAAGAATGTAAGATTATCTTTCAATGAAAACAACGACAGTCATTTTAGCGAGTTACAAAGTAATTCTAGGTTATATGTGATCTTATATGTGACCTTATCGGTTTGGATAATATAATTGACTGCACAAAAGCCTATACATGACACAAAACTGTTACTCGACTTTTTCATCAGAGAGCCAATTAGATCGTTTGAAGAACCAGCATGATAGACGATGCATGCCAACATTAATTAAGGAATGTGAATCAGGAAAAGGTCACAATTCAAAATGTTCTATCACAGCTGCCAAATGGTGTCTGTAAATACTTTGTTAATTTCCGCAAAAAAAATGTCACCGGTCTTGGAAATGTTGCAACATTTATTATATCAAGAGATGTTTGCATGAAGCAAATCAAGGTCTCCAGCTTTCGCTCTGTCTCCTTGCCGGTTTAAACGACTTTACAGAATCGTTTGTAAAGTATTACTTCAGATGTTATTCCAGCTTCATAAGAACGGCAGAAAAGACAGAAAGTCTGTCAATCGAACGATAGATCACTTATTAATCTAGTGAATGAGATAAAAGTCTTCCTATCAAGGGGCCATTGGTACTAAATGTTATGGCATGACGAAACCTCAGCTGAAACACAGTTCCTCAAGAGCATTTCATTTACGCTTTGGTTAATCTGCAGACTGTCTTAGTTCTCTTGAAAATAAAGTTCTAATCACGTTCCCTACAGTGTACAGAATACACTTCCAAAAGCTAAGTACTACTTTCGAAAAAGATGAAAAGAAGGAAGATGAGGTCTGCAAGGATTATCTATTAAACCAAGAAAAATGTTTTTGCAACACACACATTTGTTATACATGTAACGCTAAAAGATCAACAAGGTATTAGAAGGAACTTAAATATCAGTCCTGGAATGGAATTATGAAAATTACGCGCATCTGTTATTTTATAGTTTGTGTATGCTTCGTCATTTGATAAATTATGATTTGCTTAGGTCCATTAATAATGTTATGTATATTTAATTTGTATTGTACCATTGTCCTTTATTAATAATTGGTGGTAGTTTGGCTCTATATGACTATTGTCATTACTTCCAAACACATATTACATAGCTAAATTTTCTCTTTGATTTTAGATTATTTATTAATATTAATCTTATTTTAGGTAAAAATCTTTACTTGGATTAGAGTTCAGGACCTTGGTTATCCTCTCATAAATTCCTGGTCTACTTATTGTTTGCAATGTTCTTTATTAAATAAAGTTTTAATTTTAAAAAAGCTGATCTAATTTACAACTTAGAATGTTCTGCAAATGCAGTTTTAACCCTGATCATGGTCCTCAGACTGTCTTAATTTTTATATACGCAAAACATAATTTTTATTCCTGTTCTAAAATCTAAATTGGAATCAGTCTTTTATTTTTGTTCAGTTTAAATTTAAGAGGACTTATTTATTTAAATTATTCATTGGAATTAATAAGTAGTCATTAATAATTTCGGACTAAACCACTATTTTGGGATTGTTGTGAATTCATTTAAAGAATTTTCCTGATTGACACAAACTCTCAATGAAAATCATCGAGTCGTTCTTGTTGTGGGTTTGCTACTGTCAAACGTTCTCACATACCGACATTATCCGAGCCCCAGACTCGAAATCACGTGGACAGAGGAGAGATGTCATTGATCGGTAAAGGCGGGCTCTTTCGACCACTCTGCCAACCGCGACCGCGGCTTTCATCAGTAATTGGAATGTAATTATGGCATAAAACCTGGAGATATATATATATATATATATATATATATATATATATATATATATATATATATATGTGTGTGTGTGTGTGTGTGTGTGTGTGTGTGTGTGTGTGTGTGTGTTACTATGTGAATTGATGCTGATTTTATGACAATGACCGTTCAAGACTCAAACAATGTTGAAAGATGAAGGAAACCAAAATATGTGACTAAAGCCTCCTCTGATGACAGAATGTGGTTCCTGTTGTGTGTATTGTGCATGTTGCCTGTTCTTGCAAAACACGATGTGCAAATGATGAATCCGATGCTATGAAGGAAATTGGAGTTCAATCAGCACATATGGATGTGTTTTGTGGACATTTGGATTCATCTATGGTAACTTTCATTTCTGTCTTAGAAATATTTGTCGAATGTGAAATATGATGAAAATCAATTGCTGAGTTGAATATGTGAGTGTATTTTCTATACACGAATGCCTAAACCAGAAGATATAGGACTTGGTGTGTGCAGGCAAAATGGAGCCTGAGGTGTCTATGTGTTGATTAAGGTGTACATAAAATCTTTTATTTAAAATTAATAGCACCAGCAAGAGCTAACCACTTAATAGTTGTCGATTATAGACGCAGCTTACGTTACTGTTAGATGGAATAACGACAAAGTGTTCCGCCCTAAACTGAAACTAATGAAACTTTCTGAGACATTATTAGCCAGTACAGTTTAAATAGTTCTATTTTACAGCTTACTGACAATAGACACACATTATTGTGTCAGAATATTGGGTTTTGTCTTAATCAATTGCTTGAGTTATAGTGTATAACGTTTTTATACTGAGCAGAAAGCATGAGCACAATGTCTCTATAAATTTTTACTTTTGTAAAAGTCGCCATTCAAATCTTCAAAACAGATAATTCACACCTAGATTGATGCATACTAAGTTCAAGGAATTTGATCAAATGTTTCCTTTGTAAAACTAGTCATCCAAGTCATCTGTGGACTTCTTTAAATATCAATATACAGGTGATATCCAATCCAAAATAATGTCTTCTGATAGTCAAGGCAGCACAAATGTATTAATGAGCTTCCTTACCATCTATTGTGATCGCGACATTTAATATCCCTCTACATGCTACGGTTATCGTATCAAAAACTCTTTTTGAAACTCAGTCATCAATCCTTGCATATAATTTCTATCCATAGTCTACGTTTATCATGTCAAAAATTACTTTTGTAGATCACGGTAAATATATTGCAATCATAACATATTTTCGTACGTTTTCATGTCCTTGAATTCATACATCTTCCCTAAATCAGAACTTTTGGTTAGTACAAAATAACGCTAACTGTCTGTTCTATCATTAATGGAATGTATTCGGGGCTGCAAGTACATACATTACAAGTGAGTCCAATGAATAATTTTAGAAAGATATTGGCAAACTTTAATCGTCACTAATAGCAAAAATATTTGATCACCAATGGATGCTCTCTGTAGGAAGTAGGACATATACATACCAATATGCACAGAACACATATAATCGAACAATCACAAGTCAATAACAATTATGAGATGCATTTCTCTTTTTCTAGAGATCTGGCTGGTCAGAAATAAGGACGTTTGGTTTAGCCACCACTCAAACTTAGTGACAATTACACCTTTCTGGTCGGGCACTACAGACCACAAATCTTTAAATTTGACTTCTTGGAATCATTGGAACTGAGACTATGTTTATTTGCCTTCCTTATCGCTTCTCGTCAGTTGCTAACCCTCGTTGGTGAGTTTTTTTCAACACAACCGATCAGTTCTGGCTGAGGCCTGGAATTGCCTCTCCAGTCTTTTCTGCACCTTGACCCTTTTCCCTTCCACCCAAGCTGTCTTGAACTTTAAAACTGCCTCATTATTCACATCTCTAACAAACTGTTTGGCACGCTAATAAATTTCTCTTCAAGAGTACTGCCACGTGACACTTTAAGACATGCAAAGCATGTTTCTTAAAAGCTTAGTGAGAATTTAGCCAACAAGCGACGATACGATATCTTCGCCAGCGAGCACGCACATCACGGATTGTTGTGTTAACCACACACTAATTTATACGTCGAATGAAAAACAAAAATTACTCGACGTTTTATTCATGTAAACACAATAAGCATAAGGGACGAGGAAAAAGAGAAGGCCGGTTGGAGACCCAAAGAGTCATCGGAATCTTAAAAGCCATAAGATGTAAACATTATTGACTTCTGCCCAGTTATCTGCCTACCACCAATTGTGTTTAAGCCACATAATGCAATTAATATCATGCTAACCAGTTGTAAGGTTTCCTGTTCCGTGTGGATTTATAATGCTGCATCCCGAAAAAAAATACATAAGAGAAAACGGTTTATATGACAATTAAATTGTCGTGTTTACATTAGATAAACTTCTAGTCCTCCTTTTGACTCATGGAATAATGGATCAAGCTGTAGAATTATTTGAGTTGTATCAAAACGAGTTTACTAAAGCAAAATGAAAACCCTATAGGCAATTGAAGCAATGTCTTCATCCTTACAAGGGCTGAGGTCATTGTCTTCATCCTTACAAGGGTTGAGGTCATTGTCTTCATCCTTACAAGGGCTGAGGTCATTGTCTTCATCCTTACAAGGGCTGAGGTCATTGTCTTCATCCTTACAAGGGCTGAGGTCATTGTCTTCATCCTTACAAGGGCTGAGGTCATTGTCTTCATCCTTACAAGGGCTGAGGTCATTGTCTTCATCCTTACAAGGGCTGAGGTCATTGTCTTCATCCTTACAAGGGCTGAGGTCATTGTCTTCATCCTTACAAGGGCTGAGGTCCACAATCTGTCGGCGTACACAGTCGGTTGTGGGACTAGAATTTCCATCTGTTTGGGCCTTGGTTGACTTAGCGAAATCAGATTTTGTAAGGTAGATAATCATTTACTAGAATAGTATGCATTGGTCCTGAATTTCTGTATTTCTCTATCAAAAAATTCAAGATCATTTCCGCCAGGGGATTAGGCGGATGATGTATATCCCTCTGCTGATACTTTCTTACATGTCTACTAGTCGTCGAGTTTCTTTATCGCTGTTAATACTTTCATGAGATCCTTATGTGCCGACAAGTCCTGTCCCTGTCCCCAATTATGTCATTTTTTTCCAGATCAAAGGCTTGGTCTTATGGGGTAATGGTTTGCACTTTGCCTGAGTACTTCTTGCTTATGTGCAGGATCATATGCTGCCGCTGTTTTGACATTGTTAAATGTGGGGGAACTTTACACATTGCGGAATCTTGTGTTTGTTCTGTCCGTCTGTTTTCCGTATGTTTTCCCTGAACTTTGCAAGTTGTGGTGTTGCTACAGCACGTGGAGGTTGAGGTTTTTATTTTCCACCTTTTGTTGTCTGGGTCCCGCTTGACACTCTTTGTTTTTTTTTTTTCCTTCCTCCATCTTCTCTTCCTCCCTTCCCTATCCTCCATGTCTAGATATATTTAGTTGGGGAGATGTTGGAGTCTATAGCGTATTCATTTTTGATAGTTTCTTATCTTACAAAATGAATGGAATCAATTTGTTTATCAATTTATATTCGATATTATTTTGATGGATCTTTCGTATGTGTACGTCCTACGGTTTATTATAAAGGCATACTTTAAGACTGAGAGGGGAGATACATCCCAAAACTCTGGCTTCTAATTCAATGTTGAAAAACTCATTTGTGAAAATATTGTAGGTCTATAATTAGTTACTCTTTATCCTCAAGCCAAAACCAGTTGGTCAAGATTGTTGCTCTCAGTGCTTTCCTACATGTATCAACAGAAACCGAAAAGAGATATTGCTCCACTCATGAGGAATATAACTAAAGGTACACATACAAATTAATGACATGTATTATTTAACACAGGCTGTCGATTTCCATGACAACATTAACTTCACGTTAAGTGGATGATTCTACAAATAGGTTTTAGACAAAGTTCATGGATCAAATACGTGTCAAATACTTTTGATGAAATAAACGGTTATGTGGAAGTGAAAACCAAAAAATGACATGTCGGTACAATCATGTGCCCTTGGGATTATTGATCAGTCTGCATGGTTCTTATTGATTGTGAGACACGTTTTGCCTGTTAGAGTTGAATATCAGTCACAACAAGCAACGAGAGATAAAACAGGACATTCCATGTTACATGACCTTGGACAATCTTGTCCGTTTGAATATGCGATGCCAAATACTTTTAAATTTAACAATCGACATCTGAGAGTCATAATTGGCTGCTCAAATATTCAAACAGTGACAATAAAATCATGACAGTTTACTTCACGAAATATACAGCGCTTACAAGTCCCCTGCTGACATCTCTTGATTTACGCCGATCTATTCTTCCAGATTTATTGGTCAACTGTTTGCCACTTGTGCTACTATTGCAAAACATTCATGCATGTAATTTAGCCACACATTTAGGATAAAGAAAATAATTTGTACAAACGGTCTACATGAACTCATATATCTTTATCTCAGTTGACATATTTACCTCACTCAAGGTCCCAAATAGTAGAAAGATGTTTCACAGTAGAGAGATAGCGTTGCCTTTAATATTTCATGAAGTACTGGAGTCTCTAAGACAACCGGATAAGACTACCTGATATAAATCAGTCAAGTAAGATAAACAAATAAGCCATATGTCTATGTCGAATGGGTGAGAAATCAATACATATGAATCACTAAACAGTAGCAAATATATATATATATATATATATATATATATATATATATATATATATATATATATATATATATATATATATATATATATATATATATATATATATATATATATATAAATGACACCCATCTCCTTGCCTGCACGCACCAACCCATATACCATCACAAATAAACACGCATCGCCAAAAAATGATGGCACTGAATAGTTGTTATTTATATAAGCTGGTGCGTAGCAGACACACTCGTATGACGAATATATATATATATATATATATATATATATATATATATATATATATATATATATATATATATATATATATATAATCGTTCCCGATTCTTATGAAAGAAATCAAGGTACATAGGATTTTTGTATTACAAATAATTATAAATATATACCAGACAGAACAGGCTCTGCTATTCCTGGATTCTGTAGTAGAATCTTGATAATAGTGGGCAGAAATAATAGTTTAATAAAAACAATACTATCATACATGTTAGAGAAATTAAATTCGTACTCTACGTTGTTTCGAACCCAGGTCAGCGAGTAAATGGCACCCATCGCCTTGCCTGCAAGCACCAACCCATATACCGTCACGACTAAGCATGCATCACCAAAAAATGAGGGCACTGAATCGTTGTTATATAAGCTCGTGCGTAGCAGACACACTCGCATGACGACATGGTAATTAATTCTCATATATATATATATATATATATATATATATATATATATATATATATATATATATATATATATATATATATATATATATATATATGCAGTCGTTCCAGATTCCTTTGAAAAAAATCAAGGTATATATGATTTTTGTATTACAAATAATTATAAATATATACCAGACAGAACAGACTGTGCTATCCTTGCAGGCAAGGCGATGGTGCCATTTACTCGCAGACCTGGGTTCAAAACTTGGTAGAGTACGAATTTAATTTCTCTAACCTGTATGATAGTATTGTTTGTAATAAACTAATATTAGTGCAAACTATTATCAAGATTCTACTGCAGAATCCACGGATAGCAATAGCACAGTCTTTTCTGTCTGGTGTGTGTATATATATATATATATATATATATATATATATATATATATATATATATATATATATATATATATATATATATATATTCTCATATACATATATATTAATTCTCATATATATATATATATATATATATATATATATATATATATATATATATATATATATATATATATATATATATATATATATATATATATATATATATAGTACGACAAGGTGTGTCCGTGCATGAGACGGGTAACAATTTTAAGTTATATTATTTCACTTGTTTGAATTGTGTCATATCTAATATAATTTAATTGTTTGCATGAACATATGAAAATATTTATATGGCTAATTTTGATGACATAAATAGGCTAAACTATGATTTATCCTTTTGGGGTTTCGATCATCGAGTTAAATTTTGGTGTTCACTTATGTTCACTTATGTTTGTAAAAAAAGGTACGGTATTAGCAAGTACTCTATGAATTATTGTGGCTGTTATAAGATATTAATATAGTATATTATTATTGGGTAATTATATTCAGTCATTCTGTTTTGATCCGTTTTATTTTCAATATTTATTACTTGCCATTTTACGGCACACGGTAAAATTCCAACGGACCCGATTTGCATGTGGATCGGCAGCCATCAGCTAAAGATTTCTTACGTTTGCTAAATAAACGTATTGGTGGACTACCAATGACTGTTTGTTATAATTTTAATTTGGCATCGATAATTATTTAATAAAACAGTTAGCTAACTAATTACATGACATGCAGCTGTGATTTAATTGAAAGAAATAATAACTGACAAAAAAGAACAGTCTAGTCATGTGTGCAGTGGTTCAGCTTTTGATATCGTCAAACGTTTTTGTGTTACTTTTTAAAGACATTTAAGACATGGTCAAATAAATTCTATAGAAATTAAAGTTAAGGTCATATCTGTAGCATATTGATGCGAGTTTTAGGTATGGCTGGATGTTATCGGAAAGTCTACTCTTATTGTTCCATGAGTGCTGAACCAATGACCAATTTGCTGAGTGAGTAGACCAAGTTTCGTCGGTCGGATAAATGTCGGGAGACTTTTGATAAGTTCATGCCCATACTCAAGAGTGCAACGGTTCTTTCAGCTCCAGATTTTTTTTAAAAAAATCATTTACAATGTCTGCAGATGCCGCTGATATAGGGGTTGATGGATAATTGATCTATTGTGTTATTTAACAGAGAAATTATTATACGATTGAGAGAAATGTTTGGCTTTAAAGTAAGCATTGCAACACCTTGAGGTGTATACTAGCGCAGCTCCTTTCCAGTAGTAATCTTCAGCGATCACATCCTCCTTACTTTAATTAATAAAATGAAAGACAAGAATCAAAAATTATTACGGTGGAGTCTGATGTCACATTCATACAATATTGATGTTAGACAAGTCAGTAAAAAATAAATTTTGTTTCCAGACGCACATTCACATGTATAGAAGTAGTGTGTTGCATTATTACATATGCATGTTGTATATTTTATGAAATATTAATTACATGTATATATGACTCAAATTTAAAATGAAAATGTATGGGTTAAATCTTATATAAATATAAATATATATTTATATATATATATATATATATATATATATATATATATATATATATATATATATATATATATAATTTAGTTGCTGACGTTTTTAATTCTAAGATCCTATGAATCAGATTTGCACTCTTAAAATTAGTCACTTATAATGTGTAATATTTCTTTTATTATACAATGTCTATGTACTAAAGAATTACTTACAACTTGTCAATTAGTTTCTATGCTGAAGACTACTAAAAGCTACGATCACTATCCACACAGTGTAATTATATTGTTTGTAAGAAATTCAGCCGTGGTACGAGTTTGATCCATAATCGATATTAATTGCCTTAGTGTACCAGCCGGCCTGAATTTACCTGCCTCATTTTACAGTTTGGATGTGTTGAAGTGTATTTGACTTTACTGGTGCAAAGATAAATAAATTTTTTTCAGACTGATTGCCTGATTGCTTTGGTGATAATATATAGTTTTTGCTCATTTTGGTCAACTCATGACAAGAAAAAAGTTTTAAAAAATATAGAATTTTCAAAACTAACACCCATGCCGTAACTGAAAAGCATTGTCTGAGAAAGATCGAGAAATATAGAAGAAAAATAAAAGTAACGAGGTTATGACAAAATCCAAAATCTGACACGTCTCAAAAGGGCTGCAGAGAACGTAGAATAAAACCAAATTCATTTTTGAATAATCAATCTGTTTTCAGCTGTAATGAAACCATTGTCATCGTGGCCATATGCTCTCTTAGAATATAATCTTGCTTCTAGTCGAAGAAATACATAGTATGATTATTGTATGATGATACGACCTTACTAGATACGATGTTGCGATGTTACTAGATACGATATTACTATGTTACTTGATACCATGTCACTAGATACGATGTTCTTCGAACAACCGCAGGTAAACATAAGGAATATATCTGTAAACTTTATGCCATTTAGAAATAAACTGAAATTACATATGCAATGTCATTTAGAATAATGCCTCTTCGGCTAATTGTTCCATATAAAAAAAATCGCAAAACAAAATAAGAATCCAACATCTTTGTTTATTTTATTTATTTATTTTATTTAATTTTTATTTATTTATTTATTTATTTATTTATTTATTTTCCTTTCAGTTGTTGGGAATTATCTTCCTTTCATTTGTTGGTAATTCATACACGTGCAATCTCTGGTCACTTCCTATTTCGTATAATTTTGTTTTCAGGATTTAAGATCGTTGCAAAGTTGTGCCCTAACTAAGCAACAAGTAGCCTTTTCTCGAAAGAAACACTGTTTAGTTGTCAAGACTGATGCATGATCAATTATACCTGACCTAATAATCTTCCTCGCCGGATCCAGAAAATATAATTGTAAACATTTCTCAATTTTGTGGGAAACCAAATCTCATTGAAGTGGCCTGATGAGACCGGAGGCTCTAACACTAATTTCCAGTTGAACAGTCTCACACGAAAGTATTTCTTTACCCAGATGTTTCTTGAAGTTACAAAAAGAATAAATAAAGGATTATGAACTATGATTTTAATATGAATGTTGATTTTCTTGTTAATGATAGAACGCTGTCTATTCATTGGGACATACAAGGTAGTATGACTTCATAGCATCTAAAGGTTTTGAGTACAGATCAGAATTGCTATTTTGCTCATGCGAGATATTTTAGCATATGCTGGAAAAGGTCCGATGACGTTCCGATAGTGGTGGACACGTCATAATTTTTGTGGCCACCAAAGCCTGACAGTGACTCTAACTATTTCTTTCCTGACACCGATGCTGTAGCGATATATCTTTCTCAGATCCAAATAAAATATATACCATCCAAATTTTTTTGTAAAAAAAAATCCCAATACACCCAAAACTTAAATTAAAGGTGAAAGAAATAATATGATTATAAAAATATTGAAATGGAGAGTTAGTACAAGAGAGAGAGAGAAAGAGAGAGAGAGAGAGAGAGAGAGAGAGAGAGAGAGTCAGCATCTTCTCTATCAAGTAGACATTGCATTTTTATCCACTCTGAATAACATTGTTTTATCCTGTACTAGAAATTTAATGAAGCACACGCGACCTCAAAATAAATCAATATCATAGAGGTGTTATGCAAGACTGGTTGACCGTGACAATAATTATGATGCACATTGCTTTTATCAAATTTACCCGCCACCATGACAGCTACATTGAAACACCCACTAGAGATCGAATCTTTCTGTTTCATTTTGTTTTCATAATGATGTTTTCGATTTCATATAAAAGGCTAAGATATCGCTTTTAAATCAATAAAATCAGAACGTCAGCGTTATTCCTATGGCCCAAAAATCCGTGTCCGCGGCGATGATAGCAAACCTGATAGTCTGTATTGTATTAACTTTTTGGATATCGTCAAGTACGTTTTGGACGCCCTGAACCACATATAACTGTGAACGTCTTCGTCTCTTTCCGACGTTAGATGAATAACATAAACCTCTGAAAGAAATCCGGATGTATTCGTACTGAAGCTATCCAAATTAGATGTGTAAAGAAAGATTGTTATATACAGATAGGTGTTGAAAATTACACTTAGTGTTATTTCAAAATCAATATGCACTTTTGAATTTTGATTCTCCTCCTGCACCTTTGTAAAGAAAATCAAATATGAAATCATACTGTTTTAAATAACCTGAAACTATTGATTAAATTGTTATTGGTGATACTTGTCTTGGACGCTTAGATTAGGCTGCATCAGTGTCTTTGGGAAAAGCACTTAGCTCCAATTTCCTCTGCATGATGTACTAAAAAAATGTCTTAAAAATTCTGTCAAAGCTAAGATAAGTAAAAGCCAGTTAAAATGGCTATTATTTACATCCGATTTTTAACCTATGATGCGATGGAAAAGGTCGAGTAAGCTGACAATAAAGTATACACATGGCCTATTCACACTCTAATTAAATTCAGATATCCGCTGTCATACGTTAAGATCTGACGACGACCTATTAAGGGTCATGTTCTGGTGACCTTTAAATTAGCCAATGGAGAAGCAGCTTTCAAGATTCTGAAAGTGAATCAAATTGTTTGGTACACATTCATGCTCTTCATCTACAATGCTGTCTCCACACACGAACATTGAAGGCTGCGTCTGAATCATTGATACAATTAACGATAATAGGTAATAACATAGACTACCAAAATTTGATCCCGAAGGGGTCGCTGTCAGATCTTCGTGTTTAAGCAGGTTGGACCCACTCAGAACATCTTCGGATATTTCCGTCTCATGCTAGAAGAAAAACCCATCTCAAATGTAAATAGCGTACATTTTGAACAGTCCTTTGGCCCGTTGTTGTCATGATGTCATATTTTCTTCAGTAATGTCACAACAATTTTATGCCGTGTCGTCACTAATAGCAGTCGTTTGAGGCCATTGAAACTTATTGGTTTCCACGAATTTTATTCAAACGTTCCACGAGTTACATATGAAATAAAAGTGCAGACCGATCAACGAAGTTTGAAACACCATGAAATGTTATTTCAACGGCCCTGTTGAATTTATGAGGATTTTTATTCTTCGTATTTACCAGATGTTCTTCAGGGGAAAATTAATCAAAATTCAAGAAGTATAACTACGATCATTTCCAATTTCTGAAAGTCGAGACGAGCATGTTCCGAATGACACAGGATCCAATCATTCAGGACGTCCTCATCGCTTTTTGATGGGAGCCTAATAAATTTGCCTCTCTGAAAGAGATTTAGAAGTAACTTTAATGATAGTTTCCAAACTTTCGGACGAATATCTGAAATAACTTTTTCAAAAATGAACCAATAAACAGTAGACGAGATGACATTTCATCAACCAATGAAATAAATGAATTTGTTAATTTTAAATGATATTCCTGGAACGTTTTTAACGCAAAATTGAAAGTAATCATAAAGTTTAAGGAGTTGAAGCTATTGCTTACATTGATGTTAGTAATGACTCGTCATTTTGACGTCAATGAATTTATTATGACGTAAACTCCATCATGACTTTGGGTGCAGTTTTTCAAATTGGCCGTTGTTTGCATTCTCACTTCGTTTTGAGCATGCAAGATCATTTTGAGGGAGATCGCAAGATGATTTAAGGTTTTTTTGAAAATTGCGCTTACGTCTAATGCAGTTTCTATGAAATCGTTCGCTGTCAAGGAGTAATTTGATGGCTCGACCATCAAATTATCCATCTGAAGACAGTGAAATAGTTTTTATCTGACCTTGGTGCACATTAAAGGAAAGCACAAGGTGTTCTACGTAACGAAAATCAACCGAACCACAATGATACACCATCAGACCTTAAGCAGGGATGTTCATGGAGGAGAAACTGATATAATTCAGTTTACTTGAAAAAAGTCAGAAATAATAAATACCATGGTAGCAAACTTCAAATATGCAAAACCACCTAAAGACTCCCATTTATTGAGAATTCTATATACAGACCCCATCACAATAAAAAAGAAAAACCCGATTCTCCATTCTGGACTGGTACTATTCAATATCAAAGGGGGTGGGAACACTAAAAAAGGTAATGAGAGAAAGCATGAGTCGCCTGTCCCCAAAACAACCACTCTATCAGGAAAACACCAGCGTGTACTCCGGCCAACGCTGGTATTCCTCACATAAATACAAGTAAAAAAAAGTCGTCTCAATCATCCAATATAATTAAAGTCAGGACCAGAATGAAAAGTTTTCCTCTACAAAACAAATTTCTGTACGTCTACATTAACTGAGAGTATTATCTCTAACAAAATATGTCAAACCGTTTAATAGCAAAGTCAGCTCAAAGGAGATAACATAGACAATATCTTACACACAGATATGTGACCTGACTATTGTTTTAGACCGCATTCAATGACGTTGACATCAATAGTTGCAATTTCAGTGTCAATATCATTCAAAAATAGATAAATCTACTTGATTTACATGTATAAACTGTATAAGTAATAGATTATTCCATTTCATTTGAATACATTGATCGAAAAACAAAATGTACTTTTAAGTTCTGCACTCGCTGGGGGGGGTACTATACATGTTTGTGTACGCTGAGCACTGCACCACACTTATTTACTTATTAGTAACAATTTTTGTTATTTGGATATGAAGTTTCCCTGATTCAAAATTAAATTATTTCATTATTGTTCACAATAGGAATGAATTTAATATGTCTTGTGGGAACTGTTCCACTGTATTTACTGTTGAGATCCCATTCAAAACCATGGTTTCGGTCATAAGTTCTCACCTACATGACGCAACAGTATGTAATGATTGAATAAATCACTCGATCTTTTCATACACATGACGCTTGCAGAATTTGTAAGACATCTTCATTACAAGGTTTTTTCCTCGAATAACATTTTCTTTGTTATTCTAATCTGAAATAGCAATGAAAAATCATTATTTTTTATATAAAAAGGAGCATGGAAGGAGAGTATACTAGTGAATAAATCAGAGTGTCTGTTTTTGGATATCGTGGTCTCTTCCGAAGTACATTGAGATCCAAAGGTGGATCTGGGGTTTGAGTCTGGTGGAGGTAGCCCCTCCAACACTCCATCCCACTCAATTCCACACCGCAAAACGTTGTGCGAAACAACTGGAACGTGTCAGAGATTAAATTTCATTTATATTAAGGTAGTTATAATTACGTTCTAGAAACGCTTCAAATGAATGAGTTTCTGGAAGGCTTCTTCCATGGATCCCTCTCTTACATGTCAACCTCTAACATATCCTCTCCCTCTACACACACTCCACATCAAAATATTTCATACACCTCTTTACTCGCAAGCACACCTTGTTGTTATTAATATAAAAAGATTCACAGACATTATTTTTTATTCCATTATGACGCAGCATACTAGACCACAAAAAACACAATCATGCCGCCTTAACCTTCCTTCCTACCTCTCATTTCACTTTGTATGTATGTCACTTGTCTTTGCGATTTTAACAAGTTTTGCCTGTATGCTAATTGATTATTTATATTTATTTAGAGAAACTTCATAAACTTGTTTCCAATTTTATTTGGCCCTGTAAACATAATTTTAATTATGTTCTTTTTGGCAGGTAACTCTTTTAAACTAAAGCTAAATCTGGTTTTACTTCAGTCTGGACTACAATACACAAAAGTATAAATATATAAACGAAATCTCGTTTTACTTCTGTTTCGCCTAAAATGTACAGCAGGATAAATATATAAATTTATGGATATTATATATCAAGCGTTATAATGTTTTCGAGTCAAAATATAGTTCTCTCAGTTCTCGTGTAATGAAAATCAGACATTTGTGGAACTAATGGAATCACATGCCAAACTATTATTTGATTTTTCGAAGAATTTATATAATTGTTAAAAACTAATGACTAATATTGCCCGATTTATAGAAGCATTTAAACAATAATAAGAAAATATGTCATGTTCACCAATAATAAGAAACCCTTTCAAAGTTGTTTTCATACAAAATTATGTTTTCCCATTTACAGATAAAAGGAAGGCTCGTCCATGTCTTTTCTTTAAATGTAAGAGAACAGACACTGAATTCAAACAAAGTGTACGTTTGATATTCGTAAAATACAAACCTTGACAGAAAATATTATCATCTTTGAAACAGATAAAGCAAGACATGATTATAGTAGAAAACAAGGTACCCTTAAAGACGGAAAAAAAATTAGGAATATTTGCCTTTGTTTAACGACATCCAAAAGTTTCATTGGAAATGTTTTAATCTGAATAAGTGAAAACAATGTGATCATCCCACTGCACATTTAATGTTCGCTGCAATTATTCCACGTGTAATTTGTGCTACTCCTTTAGCGGAGTTTACACAATGTCATGTTCAAATGTAATCTGTGACTTATTTTAGCAATCAGAGCACCCGATATTGCCAATAATTGTAAAGCTGATGTTAACAAAGCTGTTGTGTGTATACTTCTTTTCTGTCGGGTTATTTTGGAGTATCGCACATGACATTATTCTGAAAAAAAAGTAGAATGATTAAAGAAAATAAGGAACTATTCAGGAACTAAGTCAATATTCTTTAGAGACAATATATTCATGTATCGTAATGGCGGCTTTTGGGTTAAACTAGGGTAGATATCACATTCTGTTTGCCTGTTTTCAATAGTTCAAAATCATATTTTTTTATTTATGTTGACATCTTCACGAATGAATCAAAGGAGTCAACGGACAACAATCAACTCATTTTACTCTCTCTCTCTCTCTCTCTCTCTCTCTCTCTCTCTCTCTCTCTCTCTCTCTCTCTCTCTCTCTCTCTCTCTCTCTCTCTCTCTCTCTCTCTCTCTCTCTCTCTCTCTCTCTCTCTCTCTCTCTCTCCAAGCCTCTTTTCCCACAAAATGTTGCTATAATAGTATTATAATTTCACTTTCAGCTTTATGTTTCATTTTAAAGATGTTCTGAAAGAAGTATTTGCTGAAATGCAAAACAATCTAAATAAATGCTTGTTTTTGACACCGAGTCCAAGAAGTAAGAAGACCTTCACATGCTGCTCATCAATTGACTGCGGTGGATAATGAAACCGTATGTCTGATCCTGTTTTATGCAATCGTAATGACTGGTTACTGCATGGCTTCAGCTAAGTTTTCCAGACACCTAATTTAGATTGCATAATCGTTTTTTGTGATTATTCGTACTCTTAGAGAGTACCACACCTATATTGAACTCCTTCCATCTTTCTCACAAATAATCGCAGCATATTTTTCTATTGCACATTCAAGATTACAAATTCGAATTTTTAGCAGAGATAATCAGCATTGTTTTCACTGACTACAACGTATTTTACTCTGTGTTCTGTTCAATAGATACATAACTGCAAAGCTATGAGAACATATAATTTTTTGTTGCTCTCCACCATACGGTACTGTAGGCTATATAAGCAGTCGTGACCGTTAGACTCACATCTTATACAAGTGTAACGTCGGACATAAATGACCGGTATAAGTCACACTGTAGAACGCAAAAGCTACACAATAACCACGAGTCACAAAACAGACATAACATTTATTAGCATCTTCAAATGCGAAGCCAAAATTCTATAGTCGAAGCAATTTGAAATAAATTTTATAAAAGTTACAGTTAGCTGTTAGTAAACACATAAGTACAGATTACGTCAAGAATTGTCTGCTAGAATGTATACGGATTTTTCTTTTGAGAATAAGAAAGAAACATTTTTCACAAGTAACAATTCGGTGAACACCGATCAATTTTAAGGAAACAAATTGTGTGGGCTTCCTCAAAATATCATGCTGATCAAACGTCATCTTTATAACTTGTTTTTGAGACAAATAGGGTGAAAAGTCAGATCAAATTTATTTCCTGCCAAGGACGAAAAAAGACAAATATATCCTTTTTAAATTCTAGTCATCAATCTGAATACATCCATAAGCATCATAACTACATGAATCTGTATGCATCAGACCTACGTGGATCTGTATGCATCATAGCTACGTGCATTTGTATGCATCAGAACTACGTGGATCTGTATGCATCATACCTACGTGCATCTGCATGCATCATAACTACGTGGATCTGTATGCATCATAGCTACGTGCATCTGTATGCATCATAACTACGTGGATCTGTATGCATCATAACTACGTGCATCTGTATGCATCATAGCTACGTGCATCTGTATGCATCATAACTACGTACATCTTTATGCATCATAACTACGTGGATCTGTATGCATCATAACTACATGAATCTGTATGCATTATAGCTACGTGCATCTGTATGCATCATAACTACATGAATCTGTATGCATCATAACTACGTGCATCTGTATGCATCATAACTACGTGCATCTGTATGCATCATAACTACGTGCATCTGTATGCATCATAACTACGTGCATCTGTATGCATCATAACTACGTGGATCTGTATGCATCATAACTACGTGGATCTGTATGCATCATAACTACGTGGATCTGTATGCATCATAACTACGTGCATCTGTATGCATCATAACTACGTGGATCTGTATGCATCATAACTACGTGCATCTGTATGCATCATAACTACGTGCATCTGTATGCATCATAACTACGTGGATCTGTATGCATCATAACTATGTGGATCTGTATGCATCATAACTATGTGGATCTGTATGCATCATAACTACGTGCATCTGGATGCATCATAACTATGTGCATCTGTATGCATCATAACTACTTGGATCTGTATGTATCATAACCACGTGGATCTGTATGCATCATAACTATGTGGATCTGGATGTATCATAACTACGTGTATTTGTATGCATCATAACTACATGGATCTGTATGCATCATAACTACGTGGATTTGTATGCATCATAACTACACGGATCTGTTTGCATCATAACTACGTGGATCTGTATGCATCATAACTACGTGGATCTGTATGCATCATAACTACACGGATCTGTTTGCATCATAACTACGTGCATCTGTATGCATCATAACTACGTGGATCTATATGCATCATAACTACGTGCATCTGTATGCATCATAACTACGTGCATCTGTATGCATCATTACTACGTGGATCTGTATGCATCATAACTATGTGGATCTGTATGCATCATAACTACGTGCATCTGTATGCATCACAACTACGTGCATCTGTATGCATCATTACTACGTGGATCTGTATGCATCATAACTATGTGGATCTGTATGCATCATAACTACGTGGATCTATATGCATCATAACTACGTGGATCTGTATGCATCACAACTACGTGCATCTGTATGCATCATAACTACGTGGATCTATATGCATCATAACTACGTGCATCTGTATGCATCATAACTACGTGCATCTGTATGCATCATAACTACGTGCATCTGTATGCATCATTACTACGTGGATCTGTATGCATCATAACTATGTGGATCTGTATGCATCATAACTACGTGTATTTGTATGCATCATAACTACATGGATCTGTATGCATCATAACTACGTGGATTTGTATGCATCATAACTACACGGATCTGTTTGCATCATAACTACGTGGATCTGTATGCATCATAACTACGTGGATCTGTATGCATCATAACTACACGGATCTGTTTGC
Organism: Potamilus streckersoni; assembly: GCA_016746295.1. Taxonomy (NCBI): domain Eukaryota; kingdom Metazoa; phylum Mollusca; class Bivalvia; order Unionida; family Unionidae; genus Potamilus; species Potamilus streckersoni. The sequence goes on from JAEAOA010000884.1 coordinate 527,084, forward strand.
ATCATAACTACGTGCATCTGTATGCATCATAACTACGTGGATCTATATGCATCATAACTACGTGCATTTGTATGCATCAGAACTACGTGGATCTGTATGCATCATAGCTACGTGCATCTGTATGCATCATAACTACGTGCATCTGTATGCATCATAACTACGTGCATCTGTATGCATCATAACTACGTGGATCTGTATGCATCATAACTACGTGGATCTGTATGCATCATAACTACATGCATCTGTATGCATCATAACTATGTGGATCTGTATGCATCATAACTACGTGCATCTGGATGCATCATAACTATGTGGATCTGTATGCATCATTACTACGTGCATCTGTATGCATCATAACTATGTGGATCTGTATGCATCTTTATCCATTAAAACGACATACTTCCTTATGCGATATGATTGCTTTTATCTTTATACATTATGAGTGCAATTAGCTTTGGACATGATAACTACGTGCATCTTTATGCATTATAACTACGTGCATCTGTATGCATTATAACTACGTGCATCTTTATGCATTATAACTACGTGCATCTTTATACATTTTACCTAAGTGTATATGTATCACTACATGCTTCTTTATCCAATATAAATATATAACTACGTTGTTCTTTATACATTATAATCACCTGTTTCTTGATACATGATAACTACGTGTATCTTTATGCATAGCAAATACCTGCGTCCTTATTCATTATATTTACGTGTATTTGTATCATTATATGTAAGTGCATCTTTATGCATTTTAACTTCGTGCATCTTTATACATTATAACTACATGCATCTGTATGCATTATAAGTACATGCATCTTTATAGATTATAGCTACATGCATCTGTATGCATTATAAGTACATGCATCTTTATACATTATAACTACATGCATCTTTATGCATTTTAACTTCGTGCATCTTTATACATTATAACTACATGCATCTGTATGCATTATAAGTACATGCATCTTTTTACATTATAGCTACATGCATCTGTATGCATTATAAGTACGTGAAATCGAATCAGGCAATTTGCGAACTAACGTAAATTAATTTTCGAAACACCAAAAGGGCTAAAAATTCGCATCCAAAATTAATTGTGTATTATGTAATGAAGTCGTGCTGTTTTTTAATCTGTGTTAGCGTTTCTTTAAATGTTCATTTATGTGTTAGTGTTTCGATACACATTCCATTCTGTGTTAGTTTTTCTTACGCGTTCCATTCTGTATTAGTGTTCCTTACGTGATCCAGTCTGTGTTGGTGTTCCTTACATGTTCCATTCTGTATGAGTGTTCCTTACATGTTCTATTCTGTATAAGTGTTCCTTACATGTTCTATTCTGTATGAGTGTTCCTTACATGTTCTATTCTGTATGAGTGTTCCTTACATGTTCCATTCCGTGTTGGTGTTCCTTACATGCTCCATCCTTTGTTAGTGTTTCCTTACATTTTCTATTCTGTGTTAAATTACCTCACGTGTTCTGTTCTCTGTTAGTGTTCCTTATGTGTTCCATTCTGTTTTAGATTTTCTTACGTGCTCCAGTCTGTGTTGGTGTTCTTACATGTTGCATTCGTGTTAATTTTTCCTATAATGTTCCTTTCTGTGTTGGTGTTCATCACATGCTCCATTATGTGATGATGTTCATTAGGTGTTCCAGTCTGTTTGGTTTTCATTGCATGTTCCATTCTGTCTTAGTGTTTCCTTACCTGTTCTGTTCTCTGTTAGTGATCCTTACGTGTTATGTTTTGTGCTAGTATTCCTTACGTATTGCATTATGTTTTATAGTTCCTTACGTGTTTCTTTCTGTGTTGGTGTTCCTTACATGTTCTATTCTGGATTAGTGTTCCATAACATTTTTTAATTATGTGTTAGTGTAGTTTTACATGTTTCATTCTGTGTTGGTGTTCCTTACGTGTTCCAGTGTGTGTTGGCGTTTCCTTACATGTTCTATACTGTGCTAGTGTTCCTTACATGTCCCATTATGTGTTGGTGTTCCTTACATGCTCCGTTCTGTGTTAATGTTTATTTTATGTTATATTGTGTCTTAGTGTTTCCTTACTTGTTATATTCTTACTTAGTTTTTTCTTATAATTTTCGTTATTGAGACAAATATGTAAGAAATGACAAATAATTATAATCAAAAACAATATCATTTAAGTTTAATTGTACACTTGGTTTAAATGTATATTGGCATTTATGGTGTGTATTTTGTTTCTCTTTTGATTCAATACAAAACTAGTGTTGCATGTAAATTTCACATGGAACTGGTATAACAAGTGTAGCAAACTAGAAGAATATGGTGAGACCTTTCCCTCCTCCCTTACTAAAACTCAGTGGTTCAAACCGGTTAGTATGCTGTAACCGATGTTCTAGAAATTGAGGGTTCGAATTTTACCAGCCGATCAACCAATGTCTGATACCATAGTGTGTTCTTTGGCAAGAGCCTTCTACAGTTACTACGACAGTAAAATCCTACCTGCGTTAATGTACCGTAAAACACCAAACGAAACCCAAATTATTTTTAAGATGACGCAACTGATTGAAATTAATACCCTTTCACCATATATGCTCATTTTTCCCTTACTCACAAATACCCATTAATAATTAATTCCTGCCCTAAATGTTCAACCGAAAACTTATTTTTAATAAACATCACAAAATCTCTAATCAAATTTCAATTGTTTGTAATACCGGCAAATTAATATTCTGTTTTCGACACTTGATCTCGTGCTTTTTGCTAATGTACTTTGCTACCATCCATGTACCTTCCATTCTCCTTGAGAAGAGACGCTCCTCATAATAACAACAAAAACGATAGCTCTGTTAACGTCATGGATGTTGCTGTTTTTCAAATATTTCAAAAAAGATGTCATCTTTAGGTTAAGTTGCTCTAATAAAATGTTTGTAA
>JAEAOA010000884.1:1135000-1492500 GCA_016746295.1 Potamilus streckersoni
ATATATTTTGTGCAAGACGGAAAAGCAGCCACGTATTTCAATGTTTGCACAGCATTCGGTAGCTTTATTAATTCTAGCCTTTTTGAAATCCATCGTAATTGTTGTTGGATGAACTTGAAGATGCATCACTTTGAACTTTTCAAATAACCGACAGTAAGTAATCTGTGTTTTGTTTGGAAGCAGAACATACAGGCACAGAACAATTCTTTAGCAATTGGAAAATGAAAAAGAACCATATCCGGAATAAATAAGTTTAGAATCTGGTAATCTTTTATTCTTTTTTATTTTATATTTTAAACTGGACCTAACTTTACAAGTATAGATATCGATTTATCTCCGGGATCAAGGTACATAACTGTGTAAACAGTTTGTCTCGCGAGAAAAGTCGTGGTTGGGCGACCTTTTGATCACAAGATGGCTGAAGGTGGTGTTTAGATATAATGAAATGGTAAAATATGAGAGACTGGAAGTAATTACAGAGCTTTTACCTGAGGATGAACAGACATCAGGTTTTGACTGGAGCTTGCAACAATGGAGATCAGTGCTATGCGGTCGGAAGCGTGGAAGGCATTCATTTTACAGTATGGTCATCATTTTTAATTAGGCTCACGGTGACAACAAATCCTGTTGATAAATATAATAATTGAAGTCATCTTTAAATTAATTGTTTTGCTGTCAGGTTCGGTCCAAAGAACATTAACGCTCTCTGTATAAATATCATTATTTAGTGAAATATTATTTCATGAAAAGTTTGGGCAATATATGTTGTTCTTTTCCAGTTTTTGACATTGGTGTCGCACAATTATGTCTGTCACAATATGGTATGAGTGCAAAGATGTTGGGCTATAACTAGAGGGATTAGTAGTGCAAGGCCTGAAAATTCACTCAACCGCTTGAAATTTTCATGCACCATTTCGAGCTGGGTGAGTGAAATTTTAACCTCTGGAGTGGAAAGTATAGGAACTTGAGTCAGGAATGGAAATATAAACATGGAATATTTTTATAATTATAGACATGGTTCATACTGGTTGGAAATGTGCTTACAAGTTGGAAATGTACTTACTTTTTATTAAACCTTAGTAAGGCTGGAAAATGTGCTTTTATATTTTAAAAAAATCCCCATGAAATTTTTTAAAAATGTTCTTTATTTTTCTATTTTTTTCATTTGTTGTTGTGGGGCTTAACACCATTTCTCAGCTTGTGATAGGCAATATGGAGTGGCCAGTATTAATGTTGGTAGATGAAACCAGGAAATCCCTGGAAAGAATCACAGACCCACAAGATGCTACTTTCAAGCTTTCTCACATATCTGCATTCGCCGATCTTAGACTCGAACCCATATAGCGGTGAGATGGCAGTGATCCGTAATGAATAGCGCTTTAGACCACTTGGCCACTCAGGGCCCCTTTTTCATTTGTAATGTGAACTTTATAATGATATAATATAATGACTATACCTCCCACTTTGTTTGTACCCTCTGCCAATTTTAATAATGAAAATCTTTAATATGATAAAAAGTGCATATAACTTAGTCAATTCATAGATTGATATATAATTTCTAACCTGAATGTGACCAGAATGACACTAACACTTCATTCTCTGCCCCTTTCATGCTCAATGTACTTTCCATACAAACACAGTGCCATGTTGTGTACTCTGTGGGCAAGTTGGTTTCCTCGGACAACATTGAGGTATTTCATCCTGTTCTCTATCTGCCAGATAAATTCCATAAACTACCATAATGTTGAGAGGTTAGAGTTATATCCTTCAAACACATGTACATAGAGATTACACTACATAAGAGAAAGTTGGTAATTGTCATTTGTTTCCTTTGATTGAATCAACATTGTAATTAATGGAAGACAACATAGTATTTTCCTTCTGTATACATACATGTGTAGTTGTGCATATTACCCTTCACTGAAAATAGTCTTGTCAAGGAACTGGAAATGACTGACAAACTGGTATTTATAACACTAAAAACTTGTTTGGAATGAAACACAGACAATAACTGTATTTAGGTTCCACCTTGGCATAATCAAGTTTGAAATTACAAATCAGTAAATGAACTAAGTTTTTGTGCATCTTTTATCTCATTTATGCTTTTCATCTTTAAAATCGGCAGAGGGAAGCAAACAAATGGGGAGATATATTCAGACAAAAATAGATTTTTTTGTTTATTGGACAATAAACGAAGAACTCAATGGAAACAGGCAACGGAAATCTCTATACCAATAGGCACACCTTAAAAGAATCAGTGGACTCTTTCATTATGGAGATACAGAATTGGCCAATTTGTGACATTGTATGGCCCTTACATTTAAGTCATTTTTCCTAATAAATTCTTTACAAAGTCCTTACCCAGTATTTTCATAAAATGTTGTGAACCAGGTATAATAGGATATTTGACAATAGAAAGTTTTCTGCACGACTTGAGTGTGGAAAATTATAAAAAGGAATCCATCTTTTGATGATAATTTAGGAAATAAATTCACAGGACACATTCAGACATGCTCCAACCATTTTTAATATTGTTACTCGATTATTGGGTCACCTTTTTGCAAATTGTTGACTTCATGGTATTTCATTCAGCTGAAGTTTGCATATCTGTCACATATGGTGGTATAGAAATGTTTTTTCAACATTTAACTTGTGAATAAATTGACTTTCTCTTTGTTCCTGATGCTTCTGAAACATTTTTATTAAGTGAACTCCTGCCCAACATTTTTTCATGAAATAATGTGTTTATATCGTCATTTTTACATATCGAAGCAGAGAAAGTATGATATGACTGCAAGTTTTAGAAATGTTAAACTGGATTGACAAGCACTTTAGTGGCAGTATCTGCTATTGGTGGAAATGGCAAGGGAGGAAACTCGCCAAGACTGTTTCATACCACTGCCATATTAAAGCATCCATTTCAAATATGGAAAACTGACATAACATAGATGAATTTATGAAACATACCTATCTATCACTGTCATTCTGTAACTTAAGATTTTGTAAACTAAGTTGAATTCTTGCTTGTTAACCCTTTGCCTCATGCAAGCGACTTAGGACGACTCTATTCCATTCGAATGTAAGCACCTTTGGACACCTGCTGTAAACATCAGCCATTTTGAGTTGGTTGTAGCGCCCTGTTTGAGGAAAACCCACTATTAGATACTACATTCATTTGGTGTGAATGACCATTACGTCAGATCACATGGTTGCTCTGGTTGAAATCTGTTATTTAAAGTAACTTTGTCATATTCTCCATGCTCCATGGAGGTTGTGGATTTCATTCAGTACTTGCTTGAGTTTTCACGATTAGAATCACAACTATGAAAGCTTCAATAACTTAGGTAAAGGCTCTGATATTGATGTAGGCAGCAATTAGTTTTTATAATTTATCAAATTCAGATGATTTAGTGATATTGACACAAAAAACATGCAATTTTCGTGTATGAGAAATTGCCACTACAGTTAGTCATGCAGCTTCACTGACTTGATGGTAAATGAGTTCTCTCAAGATTTTAAAGCACATAAATTTCTTCCATGAAAAATACAGTATAACCCTTCACGCTCTGTTATAACACAAATTTGGATATAACGCGGTCCTGACATGGCTTCTGAAGTTTCATTTAACTTATCAGTGTTTTTCTCATAAACAAAAAATATTACGGTAAGTACAAAAAGTAAATTACATAAGGTTTTGTTATCATTTTTAAAAAAGAGATTGCTTATACATTTGAATATAAGACGTTTGTGGCGTTGCTTTCGAGGCATCATATACATGCATTATTCTCATATACGGAAAACATTTCTTCTTAAAAGTGCAAAAAATAATTTAGGATGTTTATTATTGTTTTGGGGATGAAATCACATATGGATTATAAGATAAAACACTTGTGGCATGGCTCCTGAAATTGGAAATGAGTATCTGAACAAATGGCTGGGACTTTTGAGAACTTTGATCTTTGTTTATTGTTGAAAGATGACAGCTCATAAGTGTTAATGTTATTATTATTGATCTATGAGCAATGAAGCCATCAAGTCTACTTTGTGTTTGTCATCAATGCATTTCCTATACAATAATTGCTCAAACAATATTTGACATATGTTCTATAAACTGCATTCACTAAGCAACAAACAATGTGGCGGTTGATAAAAAGATTCTTACCTGAATTTATAAATCAATTAAGTATATTGCTCAGATTCAATTGCTGTGCTAAACTTGTTCAATGATTTAAAAAACATGGCTTGGTGGTGTTATTTTATGCAGTCGGTTGACATGTGAATAATTTCGTCAATTCCATACAAATATAACCCCTCGTTTATTGCTGTAGTCAGAAAGCAGCTGAAAATTACAGTTCTTCAAACAATAATAAAGTATTACAAATCACGGATGTGAAAATTTAGCAGTATGAAATTTATAAAGACCATTATTTAACCTTTTTGGATGTACTGTTTCATCATTCGTTACATACTATTTGCCATTTTTTTATTTTTTCCCATTGAATTAATTTGCATACTAATCTGTGACAAAATTACTGAATATTTTAAATATGTGTGTGGATAATTTCAATGGAAATATTTGTATTGTGGATTCAATGCATATGATGAGATTCACAGGTGAGTACACAGTGTTGATACTCTATTCATGCTATAGATTAAACATTTATATATAAACTATACACATGTATGCACCAATATGTGGTTCTCTGAATAAAGCAATATATATGCAATCTGTTGTCACTTTAGGTGTTTTTCTCATTTAATATACATTGATTTAAAATGATAACTAAGCACATGTTTTTGCACCCCTTCAGATAACCCTCAAATTTGTTGGTACTGTTCATGATTACTTATAACAGGTTCGGTTCATAACATAACAGGTTCATAACATAACATAACATAACAGGTTCATAACATAACAGGTCGGGTTCTATGTTTCCCAACTACCTGGTGTTATAGCTGGTCACACTGTAATTATACAGCTATAATGATCAGATTTTACTCTTGAACCTTTTCATGCATAATATATGTGTACCAAATATGTAAAATGGTTCAAATTGCTGTTAAACATAACCTACACTACACTACTTAACTGTTAACAGGCAGGCCTATTCTTATGGAGTTAAAAAGGTAACAGGTGTTCTATTTATAGTGCACTGTACTGGGTAACTTTGATACATGTATATGAAAGGGCTAAGGAGACATACACTGTATGAGGTAAAGGGTTCATGACATATTGGCCTTTTATATATGTTCTGTTGAGTCCACATAAGTTCACCACTGACTAATCAGATTTTTCAGTTATAATAAATATTTGTCATTTTATTTTATTTTTTTTATAACAAAAGACGGTTAGGAAAGACTGAAACTTTGAACATTTTTGACAATATACAATTTGCCAAATATATGATATTTTCATCTGTCCTCTGCATACCTGCCATTTATGCAGACAGTCTTGTATATTTGTTTTTACTCAAGATGTGTTTTGATACCACAAGGGTAATCATTGCATGTGACCAAAAGGAAGTGGTATTGTTCATTTTATAATAAGGTATTTATTTCATATAAGCCTATAGAAGATGATAGGAAATTCAAATGCGAATTAAAATGTTTATTTTTCAAAGCATTTAATTGAGCCATGTTCTTTGAGGAGCATGATTACTTAGCTTAATAGTGTTGAGCTCTTTAAGCCTTGAGTTTTGAAATTTATTTTTGCTGGGCTTTGCTGTTAGGGTATTGCTTCCTGAATCAAACTCTTCAAAAATGAATCTCAGTTGAACACTTCCAACATCATATTTTGCATTTAATATATGAAAATCCAGTTTGAAAGAAATGTTGCTGCAGATAAAAAGGTTATTAAAGTTGGCTTCAACATTCTCATGCAATGCAGTGATGTGTAATAACATTTGTTCATCAGCACATATCTTTGATGTACTTGACACTCAGGTAAATTGGGTTGTTCTGTGTGCACTTTACCATTGCAAATTAGCCTAAATGGACTCTTTCACAAAACAATTTGACACAAAACTTAACCTTGGCTATTGTCAACCAGTCAGGTAATCTTGGAATGGTGTTTTTTTTTTATTATCTCTGACCACCTTAACTTCTAATTGCTTTATATTAACTATAGGCCACAGGGTGGGTTTAGCTGAGCTCTGAACATAACTGTTTACTGTTGATACAATAGTGTTTACTTATTGCTAAAAAATCTTGGGGATAAGATTTCAGAAAAGTGTTTAACATTGCATGTTATGGCAGGTATGCCTATGTGACTTTCAATATCAAGAATAACAAATTTCCTTTTTGACAAACTAACTAAATGAACAATCATATTAAATGTGGGCAGAACTTCAACCTTTGATATTGCAGGTAACAATTCATAGTTGACAAATAATAAAACATTGCAGACAAAAATTTGAGACAAACATCTGAAGTTTATGAACAGGTTAACCCACTGGCAATGTGGTTGATGCAGGTCATTTCTTTGCCTACGTTTTTATTCTTTTTGGTGTGGATGCTTGAACACAACAATTTACGAAATACTATTCTGACAATTTTCTTCCTTCATTTATGTAAGACATGGAGCCCCTACTCTTTATTCATTTATTAGTCCCTTTACATGTCTCACATACCCACATTGGTCAAGTCCAAACTCAGACCTGTGCAGAAAAAGGTGTGATGGCAGTGATCAGTAAGGGCAAGTGGTTCAGACCACTTGACCACCAAGGGCCCAAATTTAGTAACTGTTTAATAAGACAAAACATGAAAAATGCTTAAGTATTCCTACTGAAATCATATTATGGAGTCTTTCCTTTATATCTCACCTCCACCAAAGGTTGGCTGAGTTTTAATTAGAGACTCAGAAACCATTTATTGACCATTTTTAATAGCCTTATTACTTTTAACATCCAAATAAATATCTCACCTTTAGGTTTAAACTCACCAATCATATTAATAAGGTAATGAATTTACAGCTTGCTGAGTACACATGTTGGTCATTTTGTGTAATGGTTCTTAATCAGATGCCTCCACCATTAATACTGGCTGCCAAGTATAGCCTATCTTGTGCTGAAAAATGGCTTTAAACCTTATAACAACTTACTCAGATGCAATGGGCATTGCATTGGTGGAACAGTTATGTCCCCCAGTAGACCAGTTTTTACTCTATTTTGTATTGTGTGTATACAATGCATATAAATATATTTATCTTCAAATTTTATTATGAAAAAAAAACTTTTGAAAGGTTATAGATTTCAGCTGTAGAACAGTATATGTAGTAGACAATCTTTGAAACTGTATTTTGGTCCTTCTGCCAAAAGAATCACCTGTACAAGTCTCTCCCATTATGGATCAAATCATTGTGGGTGTATGTCATGTTCATAGCATAAACTGTTGAACACACCAAAATAAAAAGATGAAGGCTGTACAATATCAAAATGTCTGTACTATGTTAATACTAATGTCCAGGTGATTGTACCTTTTTTCCACAAAAGAGATTTCTTTTTTCATTGTTCAGTTTTATTATATTCCACAATAACAGTGCTCATCTAAACACAGTATGAATGTGTATGGTTTGCACATTGCTGCAGAATATTCTTTAGTATTGTGATATCTAGTATCAAATTCTCTTCATAAGCATGTTTGTCCCAAGCAGGTGCTTTGATATTAAAGTCTCATTGTTGGTGAAAATATTCTTGGCTGCATTCATACTAATATATTTACATGGAGTAGTTTGTGAACGGTTGTGGAAAATTGAACTGAAAGATTCTGAGTTAACTGGTAAAGGTAAATTTCATTATTTTAAATGAACCATGATTGGGAAAAGCTGTAAAATTAAACTGTGCAATTAACAGAGACAAGGAAGGCACAGATAATGAAGGATAAATGTGGGAGCTAAACAAGTGCATGCATGCAGTCTCACGATAATGAAAATAGGATATAATAAACAAATTATCAAATTTCCACTGTTAACAATTGCTGAGTTACAGTTTGGGGCTGTTAAATACTGTGCTGTCAGATAGCTTCATTTATTGAATGTACTACTCTGTCGAATATCATTCTTCCACTGGCTCAAGTTTGGGTGTATGTATTGGGCTTTTTGCTAAACAGTATTCTGTAGAGGTTACATTTTGTTGACAATTAAATGGTCATATCCTATGACTCAATGAATGAATGTTCATCAGTTTTTGCAGTGAAATGTCTTCTTAAGAGTCATATTGGTCCTACAATCTATAATCACTTTTGAGTCCAGCTGCAAGGAACATACTGTCATCTGCATAGTGTCATCAGAGCATTGTCTGCATTGTTAATTCTATAGATTACTCCTAATGCTTAGACCCAGATCTGTTGGTGTGTTGTGTGATGAAAACAATGGGATTTTTAAGTAGGGTTTGGTTTATAAGTGGGTAGATACATACATGTTATTAGGTTTTCTTTTAATTTCCAATTGTTAGCCCAGCTATTTTGCACAAAAATACAATGGATGCAATAAATCACATATTCAGAAACTAATAAACATCAACATGGATGTAATCTTCAGCCAGCAGGAAAAGTAAAACTTGATTTAGAGAAGGATTCAGAATTTGCAATAATATCATGAGAATGGACATAATAATAATGATGATGATGATGATGACAATGATGATGATGATGATGATGATAATAATAATAATAATAATAATAATAATAATAATAATAATAATAATAATAATAATAATAAGATTCTTTGTGCCAGTAGAAAAATGTAAAGAAGGGACAAGCCTGGATGAGACATGTCTGGATGGTACAATATATCATGGGTCAAGAAGTGACACTATGTATAAGAAGCCCTTGTTGGATACAATGCTGGAAGGATGCAAATGTGCGATTTGAACATCCATTGAAACAAATGAAGATGCTGTATGCATTTACTCTGGACCTAGTATACTCATAGATATGCTGCAGGTTGCTGACTTGAAACACTTGGCAAAGCTATTACTTGAACTTTTGGCATATTTTTCCCTGTATGTGTTTGTTTGCATTGTACTTTAACAGTAAATCAGTATTTGTTAAATGAATTTATTGTCAGTGTTTGACATTTACTGAGTTGTTGGTCCTGTTTACAGCATAACTTCATGAAGGATTACTGGATGTAATGCTGGGATGTGAATATAATTTTATGATCATGACTTTATTTAAACCAATTTCATATTCAATGTATAAACTCATAATCCATCCATATACATGTATTTTGAGTAAACATGATTTTAAGCCAAGGTATCCATACAGTCTGTAGATCTTGTGGTATGGATATGATTCCATTGTGGTTGCTGGTGATTCATCATGTGTGAATCCAGCAGTCAACAAATGTTTGATTGTTACTACTCTGGATTCCATATTTCTGATATGATTTCAATCAAACTTGGTATATGGGTTGATCTTGTCTTTGATAGGTTTAGTAGTTATATTCACCTATTCTAACAAGCATGGTCATTCATTTGATTGGCTTAGCTGTTACAACACTGGAGATCATGTTTCTGATCTTAATTGGGTGAGCATGCATTTGATTGTTTTACCACTGGAAGCTGTATTTTAATCTAAGTTTGATAAACCTTTAAGTATTGGCTTGTATAATGAACAGCATTGATGGATTTGATAATGAGCAAGAGTCACTCATATTATTGAGGTGATCTTGTATATGATTCATCTTGTTACTTCTCAGAAAGGTCAGAGTTCTGATTCAGTTTTGATCAGACTTAGAGTCTGTGAGTATGTCATTATCTTGCATAAATTTGATAATGAGTGAAGTGCATGTATACTATATTTATAGTACAGCAGATTTTCTGAGCTTAATGCAATTCTGGAAACCATATTTCTCATCTTCTATTTATCAGACATGTAATATGGGTTTATATTATCAAGATTTTGAATGGTTTTGATAATCAGCAAGATTCATGCATATACTAATTATGTAATTTTTGATCTGATTAGCTACATTTGTTACCACTCTTGAAGGTATATAGTGATTCAGTTTCAAACTTGAAATATAAGCTTTTATCATCAAGATCTAAGACTGTGTGACCATTGCATATTTATGAGATGATCTTGCATCTGATGAGTTGACCTTGTTATTAATTTTAAAGCAATGGTTTTGATCTATTATTATCATCAGGGGCAATGGTTCTTAGGATATGTACTTAAAATACTACATAATCTTGCTTAGTGAAAGGTTTAGCTGTTATGTTGTATAATATAGGTGAGTGATATCAGGGTTGCTTGGCTCTTTGAACCTTCAAAGAAGAGCTGGGATATTATTAATTTAAATCCATCCATTCATGTACATACATAATTGTTTTGAACTCTTCCTACCTTATCAGTTTTGCTGATGTGAAATTTGGATCAATTATAGTCCTATATGTAAAGATTATGCCAATCCTTTTGAAATTTTGATCTCATCCATGGGGGTGGGGGTGGGACTTGAAGATGGGAGTAGAAGTGATTTTACAAGTTCAGAGTTCTCTGCACACTATTTCTTATGAATTGCAGGTGTGATTAATGACTCAAGTGTCCGACTGGATGTGACCTGGTCATGGCCCATGGTCATTCCCCTCCTCATGTTCATATCTACAGGGTTCTAACAGAAACTTTGAGATTGCTTACTATCAACAGTGCCTATATTTATTGGGCATAAAAGACAGATTTTTTAAATGCAGTTGAGATTTCCTGTTTATCAGTCCCTACCTCATGAAATTGGTCATTGGGGCTTAATTTTCAAAAATGTTTGACATATCCACCTTATAGCCACACACATATACACACACATGCACCACCATGTATGTAGGTAGGTAGGTATACACACACACTTGATGAGCAAGAAAATAGTTATATGTGCAGCTGAATTGTTGCATTGTGACTAGAAATGTAGAATTGGTGAATGAAAATAGTCAAATGGTCTCCCTTTGGCAGCCTTCAGAGTCATAATGAAGCAGCAAGAAAATGATGTAACACTTTCTAATTTCAGAGGGGCTATTCCATTTTTAAATATTTCCTTGCTTGATACTAAAATAGTATATTTATATCATTTTGTTGCCTATGAGATAGACTACTTGTACAAGGCCAGTAAAAGTATTAGTCTTAAAAGATGGGTATCACTGGTATTTTATGTTAAAACATTAAACATAAGCAATTTGGCTTGACTGCTGGTTGAACATATAGTTGGTCATCATTGTATATGACTAGTCTGAGTTTTTGCCTAGTTAATCAGTCTAATAATAAACTACTTGTGCAGTCACCATCCCTTAATGGCATAGGGTTAATGGCATACTTCAGAAAAAGGTAGATATGGAGATATGTACAGAAAATTTGGTGGCAGTAAAATTACTCTCTGACCTATTTTCATTAGTGCAGATATGGCAAAGGCTATATTAATAGAAACTGTCATCAGAAGGTCCTCCAGCACATTATCAATAAATGTTTGTAAGACAGTAGGTAGAGAGAAGGTATGAGACCTCCAAATAGCAAATTTTAATGGTTGCTTGTGGTTGAATCAGATAGTGACTGTTAAAAGTTGACTGACAGATATAAGTATGTTATTCAAAATAAGTATATATTGTATATTTTTTCTTTAATTTGTTTTAACTTAAAGACATAATTTTTATGATCTTCCAATAAGTCCCCACTCATTTGATTTCTGGTTCTAAAGTAACCATTCTTAGGCTTTAATGACATAAAATTTTGAAATTTCTTTTGAAATTTTAAAGTATGCTATTCTTTGGTTACTGAAGATTGATAGGTTCTTGGAGCACTGATTACCTTGAGGTCACACTGCAGACATCTAACTACTTTAAAAATCTAAAGCACACATACCCACACCACAAATATTAAAACTCCTTGGTATCCACTTTTTACAACTGAAAACAAAGATCTGAAAGAATAAGAATGATTTCTGTACAATAACATACCATATATACTAGCTTAAAAGTTGAGTCAAACTGCAAACAATAAATATTCTGATTTGCCATAGTATGTTGTGCCTGCAGATCCGAGTCTGTTTTGTTTTTTCTACTGATTATACCTTACATACTGCACAGAGCCAGATCTGCTGGTACAACTTATGTTGGCAGATTTGGGTCTATGCAGTTTGTAGTTGGACTCCTTTGATAAGTGAGTATATATATGGTATACCTTGCTTCTAATTATGAGATCCACATGTGCCCCCTATAAAGGTTGCCTGTCCAGGTAGGGACCTAATTTGGTGTCACCCTATGATGTGCATATTCTGGTCATTTGTTTCTCCACTTAAAATGTCCACTACTTCCATCCAGGTGTAGACCCCTAGTTACGACTGGCCTACAGCCTTTTAAGCTAACATAGTTAACCATCTTACCCCATGTTATGTAATATTTTTTATAGAGTGTGGCAGATATTTGGAGTACCAATCTGAGTGCTCTGTAACTCTTTGATACAATATGCATGTTTTTGCAAAAGGAGCTTATAAAAGTGTGTGTGTGTATGTGAGTATGTGCTATGATAAATGTTGTTAGGAGTAGGTGTATTTGTGCTGCTGTGTCAGCTGATGCTTTCTCACTGTAAATATTTTTGTATGTTGGTGTGTTGTAAAACATTAGATGTAAACTTGACTTATATTTTAAGATGCAATTTTATGTTTGACTTTGTCCAGATTTAAGTATATTTGAATGACCTTGATTCAGATGTAGCATGTTTGATTTAATGTTGAGTTAATGAGCAAACATTACCAGAAAGAGTATCCCCCCACTGTACACTTGTATTCAAGTCTATATTGCTTCTTGTACACTGTTTAGATGCATAATTGTAGGATGTACATGTAGATGTATGATGTAATGAGATTTGGTAAAAGTATGCCAAGGTTCATGCATTTGGGGTATTGCTATTTACTTAATCATATTGACCTCATTTTGCTTTTATTCACTATACTCAGACCAGTCACCTTTGTTGAAAGACTTGTGATTATCTTTTACACTGAAATGCAGTTCCCATCAAGTGACTGGTCTGAGTATAGTGAATAAAAGCAAAATGAGGTCAATATGATTCAATATGACTATTTACTTAATCATATTGACCTCATTTTGCTTTTATTCACTATACTCAGACCAGTCACTTGAGAGAACTGCATTTCAGTGTAAAAGATAATCACAAGTCTTTCAACAAAGGTGACTAATCAATTATTCAGTTGGCACTTTCTATATTAGGCTACATCTATACTTTTGATACCAAAATACACACAAGAAAGCAAAAATGTAAATGAAAGATAGAACCTGAAGAAAACTGAATTAAACCCTTTTGCATAATTTTGTTTAGGGAGAAATTTATAATGTGAATGATTTGAATAGTACATTATTACCATTGTCTGAAGTAATAAATTATGTCACTCTGTGTATGGTATTTTGTCAAGAATGAAGTTTAAATGGTGAACTTCTTTCATAGGTCACCTATGAACATAAGCCTGTTTGGCCTTTCTGCATAGGTGACTGCATAAGAAAAGTTTGTATTCAGTATATACTGCATATAACAGCTGCAAGCTGCATGGACCCATGTCTCTTGTTGCATAATGCGCTGTATTTGTTGCATAATGCACTGCATAATGACCTGTATCTGTTGACACTTAATGCACTGTCAGATCTGTGTTTTGTTGTTTGTTAGGAGTAATCTGTAGAAAAACAACAAAAATCTTGATCTGGAGGTGTATTATGGTATGACAGATCTGGGTTTGTACAGTTTATTAGAAGTAATCCTTAGATTAAACAACATAGACCCTAATATGGAGGTGTATTATGTTATGACAGATCTGGATTTGTACAGTTTATTAGAAGTAATCCTTAGAACAAACAACATAGACCCTGATCTGGAGGTGTATTATGTTATGACAGCTCTGGGTTTGTACAGTTTATTAAGAGTAATCCTTAGAACAAATAGCATAGACCCTGATCTGGAGGTGTATTATGGTATGACAGATCTGGGTTTGTACAGTTTATTAAGAGTAATCCTTAGAACAAATAACATAGACATTGATCTGGAGGTGTATTATGTTATGACAGCTCTGGGTTTGTACAGTTTATTAGAAGTAATCCTTAGAACAAACAGCATAGACCCTGATCTGGAGGTGTATTATGGTATGACAGATCTGGGTTTGTACAGTTTTTATGAAGTAATCCTTAGAACAAACAACATAGACCCTGATCTGGAGGTGTATTATGTTATGACAGCTCTGGGTTTGTACAGTTTATTAGAAGTAATCCTTAGAACAAACAGCATAGACCCTGATCTGGAGGTGTATTATGGTATGACAGATCTGGGTTTGTACAGTTTATTTGAAATAATCCTTAGAACAAACAGTTTAGACCCTGATCTGGAGGTGTATTATGGTATGACAGATCTGGGTTTGTACAGTTTATTAGAAGTAATCCTTATAACCAACAACATAGACCCTGAACATTGGGCATATTATGCTATGACAGATCAGGATCTTTGTTTTTTGCAGTTTTACTTGACTTATAAGTGTGTACATATAGTATATTGAACCTTGAAAATTAAATATTTCTTTTTAATAGTTAAAATTTTGGAGACAGCACTTTATCCATTTATAAATAAATAGCACATACTTTAGCTTGATGTTCCCTTGTAGGCATATGCTACTGGTTGTGACATTGTGATATTGGCAAGTGACTTCCAAAGAGTGCAGATAATTCCTGGGGTCACCCATGGCAACATCAAAGTCAGCTGTATTGACTGCTGCACAGATACTGGCAAGGTAATTAGCAAATAGTTTTACATCCATTGTGTATTGTCTGTCAGTCAGGCAGCAACATTTACTATTTTAAAATTCACAAAACCCACTGGAGCAATTTCAGGCAAATTTATCATAGAATATTTTGGCAAAAAGACCTTTCAGATTCTGCAAAGGATCTTGATATGCCTTTTTTATTATGAGCATCAGTACTAGAAATAGAAAACAGTCAAAAAGTTGCTTCTTAAGAAACCGCTTATTGAAATTAGAGTTTGTGCAGGTGATGCTGATCTGTTATCAGGTATCACATATATGATTGCAAATAAAAGAAATATAAAACCAATGACTTCTCAAAAATCATTGAACATAATTTGACCAAATTGGTCAAAAAATATTTAAGCTTGATGGCCTTTCATAATTATGCAAAAATGACAATCTTTGATAAAATATGGCATCTATTATAAAGAAAAACCATAAATCTTCAAACAACCTAATTTAATAAACTCAACAGAAGTGAACAAAATGTTTTGAAAGGCATCATGGTATAAAGACCTTTATATATTGGCCAAATGATGTTTATGTGTCATTAGATATGGATGAAGATAAATAAGAAATAAGGACTCATTGAAACAATAGACTTTGTTTCACAATTGGGTGTAAGAGGTGATTTTCTTGTTGACATTATCAAAAACAAAGCTAATATAATGTAAAGCTATTGCATGGCACCAGTGTTGCACAATGAATATGGTGACACATAACATGTTTTTTTCATATATCAAATGCATTCAAGTTTAAATGGTCATTCATTTGGATCATCATTGACATAAGAAAACGACCTGTAGCTTGTCATAGGTAAGAAGTGCTTTGCCATCCCCCTCCCTCCATAATTCTCCAGCAGGTCATTGTATCCTTTTGGATTTACTGATTTATTTATTCCAAGTGAGTTTTATGTAAGCGAAACAGGTTGTATGATATTCAACATTTCATTAACATGACCCATTTTGAAGCCACATAATGACTTTGTGCAACAGTTACTGAAGTGAGGATTCAGCCTCATATTTAAGAAAATTTTAGAAACTTACAAAAAAAGAATTTCTTGTTTCAGTGGGAGTCTATTAAATGCTTTTACCTATTAGCCATTACCATGATGTAACCAATGTAGAAATGTTGGAATAAATTACAATGTGTGTTTTCTCTTAGAATTGGGAAAAAAATTACAACATATAATATCTGTTGCTCTCATTTGAAACCATATGACCAAAAATACACTGCAATATGACCAAAGTCTGGCATTGAATCTTAAATATTTTTTTCATGCTTGCTTTAGCAATGGGGATAATCCATTGGATGCAGGTGTTGCAGTTGTAACCTTTGGATCGAAGTCTGACAAGAGCATTAGGTGTTAAGATGTGGAATATGTCATAAAATGCAAGGGGATTTGCTATCAGATTTTAAAATTAAAAGGAGTAGAACAGGAGAAGCCCAAAATATGTGGAAAAGCCACTTAAGGAAAATGGTCATAGTTTGAGTCATGAGTTGTAGTAGGTTTTATCAAATTGCGCATCTTACTTTGGATGTTTAATTATTAATTTGAAGTGTATGTTCAGAGCTTTGACTCTTAACTATGTCTCATCCTTTCAGATTGCTGCCTCCTACCTAAGTCAAGTTTACATCTTTGAGCCGACACCGTTGCTTCATCATGAGAGTTCACATGTGAGTGTTTACTGTTATTGATTAGGTCCCCACATTGAGATGCAAGAGCTATGTAGTAACCATCTTTTCCTTCTGTACATCAGTCCATCTGTCTATTCCTCTCTATTCACACTCCTTGTAAACACCAAAACTGTGCAACCCTTGAACATAATTAGATGCCATTTGGTATTTGAATTTTCTATTTCATGTAGATGTACCTTTTATAGGTTTCATCATTTTAGGTTACAATTTGATTTTGGTTTTTTTTTCTTCCTTTTTCTATCAGTTTTAAATCACCACTACAGCAGATCCTTGTAATCTACAAAACTCAGGAACTGTTCAACATATTCTGATACAATATGGTTCCAACATTATATCACAGACCTAGATGTGCATCTGTATGGGTTTTGTCTTATGACTCCATTTTTGGATAGAAATATAGGTATGACAATTAATGTGATATCTTCAAAATGATATTTTGCTAGTAACTGACAGAGGAACCATTCAGCATATTCTTGTGCAGTTTTGTTGTTGTTGTAGGGTTTAATGCCATTTTTCAGCACAAGATAGGCTATACATGGCGGCCAGTTTGAAAGTGCCTTTGAGGGTTTAAGCCCTTTTGGGACAACTTTAAGCCATTTGTCATGCCCATTATTTTCTTAACAAGGAAACTTGGAATGTTGCTTGCAGTCAGTATAGCTCAAGAACAATTCAACATATTATGATAGCATTTGGTAATATAATCATCATACAGACCTAGTGTTGCCTCCATGATGTTTGCTGTGTCTACACAATTTGGAGCTATGGCACAGGTCAGTCAACCTCATATCTTTACATGGGATGTTGATGTTATCAGCATAGCTCAAGCGTCATTGAGCATATTGTTATGCAATTTGATGTGAATTTTTTTTTGTAGATCTAGATGTGGCTGTTAGATGTTGTTTGTATTGATAAGTCCTTGAAGGAGTTAGATTTCATATATTCTGTTCCATCATTTAAAAGAATAATGGTCTCTGAAGCCAATCATTTTTTCATAACTTTTGTTTCCCAGTGGAAGTTTCTTGCAAATAATGAGCATATTGTATTGAGCAGGGTCCTTTGTGATGCATCCATCATAGATTGCTCTAGAGAACCTTGGATAATCTTGGCATGGTATGTTGCAGTCAGCAGTACTTTGCAACTGTTATACATAATAGGATGCCATTTGGTAGATGTGTTGCCTGTTGCATGTAGAAGCACCTTTTATCAATTGAGATCTAATTCTAACAGATTTGTTGCCCCATTTCCATCAATACTTCATCTCCACTACAGCAAGTCCTTGTAGTCAGCATAGCTCAGGAACTATTTAACATATTTTGATGTAATTTAATGTGTATGTTGTCTTACAACCATATATATACCTTGCAGTTTTGTCATGTCAACTCCATTTTAAATCAGTTGTAGCACAGGACAGTTAACTACTTATCTGCACATGGGATGTTGTTTGTAACCAGCATTGCTGTGCAACCCATACACATTATGCCATTTGGTAGATTTCAGGGTTTCCTCTTTTTAATTCTAATTGTAAGGGAGTTGTTGCCATTTTTTTCCCTCAATTATAAAATCTCCGCTACAATAGATCCTTGGAACCAGCTTAGCTCAGGAAGCATTCAACTTATTCTGCTGCAGTTTGGTGTGTACATTGTTTCAGGACCTAGATGTTTTTTTATTTATGGATTATGTTTTGTCATCTCATTGTTAGAAAGAGTTATGGCCCTTGACAATCAATCTCGTACCTTGTAGATTTTAACTGGCATAGTTAAAGTATGATTGAACACATTCTGATGCGATTTGGTATTAACATTGTCTCATAGGCTTACATGTACCTTGTATTAGTTTAGTCTCACTGAGAACAATTATGGCTTGCAGAATGCTTGACATCCTGACTTTGTTTCTGCAAGATAAAGTTATCAAAATGTATTGTATTTCAACCAGATTTGCAAGTGACTTCAGATTGATAAGACTTTTGTTTTGTTTGAAACATTTCCAACATTCCATGATATCATGTACAGGTGTTATGGCTGCTGATTGTCTATCCTTCTGAATTTGGTTTCCATGGCATGATGTTATGAGGGTGTGTTGGATTTCACATTCACGTTTGGAATGCAGCTTTATTGTGTTTATAACTGGTCTAAATTGATGTCCGTTACGGATCACTGCCATCTCACCTCTGTTTGCGTGTGTTCGAGTCTAGGATTCGGCTAATGTAGATATGTGAGAAAGCTTGCCAGTAGCTTCTCGTGGGTTGGTGGTTCTTTCCGGTGATTTCCCGGTTTCTTCCTCCACCATTAATACTGGCCGCCATGAATAGCCTATCGTGTGCTGAAAAATGGCGTTAAGCCCAACAACAACAACAACAACTTTAATTGGTTTTATTTTAAAGGCTTCTACATTATCATTTGGAAGAGCTGTGGCTTCTGATTGCCCATCTTCCTTAACTTTGTTTTCTGCAGCATAATTTAATCAAGAAATAGTGCATTTCAAATTATTATGCACCTTTATATTCAGAAGACCTTGATTGGGTTTATTACCTTCATTCCATCACATCATTTAGAAATTTTTTTTTCTGAATTGTCATCTTCATGTTACTCAGGTTTATCTAAGGTAAAAAAAATTGTATGATTCTGGTAACTTGACCTCCAATATGTTTATAGGATGATGCATAACTTTTATGTATGCACATGCAAAAAATTGGTACCAAAAGTGCCACAGTTTTAGCATCTGAACCAATAACATTACATTGTAAAACTGTGACAGGAACTGACAGTTTTGATTTTAAAAAAAGGTAGTATAAATGAAAACATTTTGTGGACCTTCATAACATTTTTTTTTGTTCTGGACCAGAGCCATATTTTTTATTTTGATGTAACAGAAGTTATTTTCTTTAAGGCCATGCCAAGCAGATTGAAGACAGTTGGACCCAAAATGATGCATACGTTATGACTAACTGTAGTCAAATCTTGAATACAGTTTGTGTTCAATACACCAAAAAGTTTTAAACATTTTTTTTTCTTTGGTTTTTTTTTCTTTCCATTGTGTTGGATCAACTTATTCTAAATTTAGTCTGTACAGTATTGAGTAATTTGCGTGCCCCTACTCACATCCACATTATGCCACCAATACAGTGCTGTTATGAAAGATTGAGTGAAAACAAATGTGGGCCATGACATATGTAGTGATAAGGATTCTCTTTTGCATATGATTAATTTAAGTAAGGTATATTGTATTCACATGTTGCAGTCTAAATAGAGTTTAGCAAACTTGCATGCAACAATCTTTTGAGTTATTTGCTATGCCTTTTAATTCACTGTTTCAGAAATTGGACTACCATTGGTATCAGACTGCTAAATTTGAAGCAGAATGTGTGATCAACTGTTTGTGTTGGAACCAGGAGGGTAGGAAAATATTTATTATATATTTGAGTTTCATAAATTGATACTACTTAATGTGAACTCATGTTTAGTTTTTTTTTTTTAAAAATGTAACGTTTTGTCAGTATTGGAATTTTTGAAGCATGTAAAATTGAGTATGATGATTTTTCAGAAAGATCTTTGTTTAATCTGTAAGTATGTGCTTTTTGTACCATTCACCTAAATAACAGAATTGAATATTTTGTAATTGATGTAAACATTCAAGAGTGTGCTTAGCAGAATGTTAGTTCTCTGTAATTACTTTGTTTACATTTAGAAAAGGTTTGCAGTTTATTTGTAAGTTTAAACCCTTTTTTAGTTCAAGTTAGTAAACAACAATCCAGAACATGTCAATCTATGCTTGATCATTGCTACAGATTCATATGTTGTTTAGTTTTAGATTAGTTTCATCATACCAGTGTTATGTCATTCACTTGACATCATATGTACACATATTGTTCTGTAATGTTTTCTTAGAAAAAATAATACAGGTGGTGGGAAAAACAAAGAATTTAACCAATGTGTATGGATTGGACAAGGAAATCTAGCCTTCATGTCATAAGATTTGTATTGCGGACTTGGTAAGCCTTGTTCATGACATGTCTTTTATACTTCGGTTAGAGTACCCAGTTCTCTTCATGTAAGGACATATGCATTTTCGCTAGCAAAAGTTCTGATATGTTAACCCTGTCTACGGTTTGAAAAATCGAGCAAATATTTCTGTGATTTGGGTCTGTGAATTTCATTTAGTGCTGTGCTTCCAGTAAGTATTGTTTTAATTTGAACACTACCTGTATGATCATGACAAAGGGAACACTCAACTTGAATGGACTCATAAATAAGCAGCTTCCCACTACTGGTCCATGTTTGTACAAATATAATTCACTCACATACACCTGTAATATCTTCTCTCTGGTATGTAGTCATGCTTTCAAATCTACTTACAAGGTATCCTTTATCTGTTTGAAGTCAGCTGCCTCCAGTATTTTCGGCTGATGTACAGTGCACTGCTGTCACACTATTGGTTAGTTGGCATTACTTACTAAGGGAGGCAACTCATGAAGTCCAATAGATATTGCTAGGACAAAGCACTAAAATGTCTGCTTGATTTGCCAAGGTGTAGATAGGGTTAACGTAGGGGACCCTTGCCAGTTATTATGTACTTTTGAGAGAGTGACGTGTGTAAGGTGAAGTTGTTTGCATTTAAAACATGCAAAGTGGAGAGAATGTTGGCAAACCTATATGCTACTTTGATGTAATGTGGCAGACATTTCTCTGGACATTGTACTTTAGGAAATTGTAAATGATCTTAGTACACTGCTAACTAAAATGACTGCTCCTTGTGTTCCAAAAAATCAGCCTGAATTTGTTTGAAGTACACTATCCTTAGCAGCAATTAAAATATGAAAAATGAATTTTGCTAGATTACACAATACCAGCTTCTGAAAGTGCAATGAATG
This sequence comes from Potamilus streckersoni, assembly GCA_016746295.1. Classification (NCBI taxonomy): domain Eukaryota; kingdom Metazoa; phylum Mollusca; class Bivalvia; order Unionida; family Unionidae; genus Potamilus; species Potamilus streckersoni. The sequence goes on from JAEAOA010000884.1 coordinate 1,156,342, forward strand.
AATTACCAAATGTATAAAATGTAAAAAAACGTTAAGTTATTGGCTCTTTTTTTTTTCTTTTTCTCTTTACAATTTACCCCTGAAGTTCAGGAAGTAAAAATGATAAAATGGAACTAGCTCTTTTTTGAAAGGCGCACATCTGGAGTAAGGCTAAGCTGTATATTCTATAACCCATATTGCACCCATCATACACCAAACTAAAGGGAATTAAAGGTTTTAAGATATACAAGGTCTTTTTTAAGTAGCTAGTATAACTAGTGAGGAAACCTGGGGAATTCTTTTTCTTTAAAATTCTAACCCCGTACAAAATATGAAACTGTAGAGCACCACCATATCGAGCCTTGGCTATCAAAAATGAGACCCGTTTATCTGAATGTCACCATGCACATAGGAGAATACATGAATCTCAGTTTGTCACCTTGTACTTTTATTTGTTGCAAGGTTATTTATAACTTCAAACTGTGACAAATATATGCACATTTAACTTGTTATTAGTTATTTGGATACTGTTTAGAAAATGTGACAAATATACACAAATTTACCTTGTCATTATTTGCTTGAGACAAAATAGAGACCTCTGACATATGCATGTGTTCTTTCCCTGCTATAATAGAAGCATAGTGTATTTTGTTTTATTTCATTTTAATTTCTTTTTACATTCCATAAATCTGGAATGGACACATAAATGTGACTCTTGTCCTTCTTCTCTCCATTTGTTAGTCCATCCTGCCTAATATTTCTTTTAAGAATAGTTCATACATTCCAACAATTTCGCTTTTGGCGTAATCGTTACACTGTGTTTTTTTACTAAATTGCACCTTACATGTGCCTGTATATGGATTACACCTTTTTGGTGTATGCCCTTCCCTAAAATATTTCTCATTTTTATTAACATCCCATTTATCCCATAAATCATAATCTTGAAAAGACTGCATCTATGTAACTATGACATAAGAGTACACTTGCCTGTAGAATTGCATGCACTTTCCTAACAGTAATAATATGTTCTGTTTATATCAGCTGTCCTAGTCCAAGAAACTTGCTGGTTTCTGCTTTCAAACCATCGACCTCAGATGCATTGTTATGATTCATTTTTGTTAGAGAACCAGTCTGTAGTGTGCTATAGGTCATATCTATGGCCTTTGTACATGAGTTCAAAAGACCTGCATGTATTCTATTCCATTCTAGGGCAGCATCACTCCTGTTGCAGATTGTGAAGAAAGAATTTTAATATATTTGCACTAAAAGTTGTCAAATGGATTCTAGTCGATTTGTGTGTTAGAGCAAAAATGTTTTTCAAATAATTTCACAGATGGATAACATGAAGAAAAAAAACCTGAATCCTCCAAAGATTTGAAGTTTGATACATGAATGACATAATACATCATTCCTTTCTAGAGCAGCTTCTTGCCCATTGGTTGCTGTGTGGAAAGGATTTTTATATTAGTCATGATGGTAAATTTTATGTAGAAAAACAATTGAAAAAACAAAGAAACATATCAGATTAGCTTATCTTGCTAACTCCAGTACTATGGTAACTTCTTTTTTTACAGCAGAACTCAATTGTGGACATGAATGTTATAAATGCAGAGGTGTTATTTACCGAGTTCTTAATAGAGCATGGACTAACCATAGTGGTAGCAGACCATGTATGTTGGTCCTTTGTTTAAATAGATGTTTCCTGATTCCAATATTGCAGACAAATATGCATGTGCAAGAACAAAATCATCTAATATTGTTTGGTGTTTAGGTGAAGATACTTTCATGTGCCTGATACTTCACCTAAAATAGAATAGGCCATGAAAATTGTGCCATTTAGTATTACCACAGACAGGAGTAGTAAGTATTATGAAAAAAAGTTGTACCTAGTCTGTGTTAGGTACTATGACAATGAACAGGGCAAAGTCAGTGTTCTTCTTTCATTACCAGAATTAACAGTAGATTCCACTGTAGAAATGATTTTTGATTAGCTTGATAATGCTTTGAAGAAACATGATGCAAGTTGGCAGAATTGTATGGAATTTTCAGTTCATAATGCATCAGTGATGACTGGATTTCATAAAGGAATTGCATCCAGTTATTTTGAAAATGTCTCCATCAGTATACATAACAGGTTGTCCATGTTATTTGATGCACATTGCTTTTGGAAAGGCTGCTGATAAATTAAAAGGAGAATTCCTTAAGTATGAAGTTGGCATTCTGTGTGAGAATGCCTTTCATGCAGAGTTGATGTGCAATGGTACTTTATTTCCCAGCTAAAATACAGTCACAGGAAAAAATTAATTTCCTCTTGCTTGACAGGTTATGAAAGGAATATTTGTTCTTTTCCATTCTAATACTGACTGTGAAGAGATTGTTCAATTTGGTAACAAAAATAAAACTGAATTCTGATCTAGGCTCGTTAACCAAGTACATGGTGCTTTATTAGTAAGCAAAACGTTCATGATCTCAGCTGGTACAAAGTGTTTTGAAATGCAACATGACAGTCTGTTGCTTTTGAAAGCTGAGTCCAGCATATGAAAACTTAAGCAGTAATGATGTTAAAATACCAGAGGGGTAAATAAATCATTTTGTACATATGCTTACTGAATTTGTATCATCTTATATGCTTTGATTACTCTGTCCATTTGGATTACACTTTTTCCTCACCAGGGGTTGGCATGTATGTCAGTTTCTTTTATTATAATGGTGACAGTATCAAGCACATGGATGCAGCTTGTCAGTACATCACAAGACATGCCACCATAACTTTTATTTTAGACTTGAGTACCTTTTCAGTATATGGCATTCATGTTCCATGAACACGTCTTTTCTGTAACAATATTTATTTTAGAAGCTTTTGCCAAATGCAAGTACCAACATACAATTGCAGGGATTCAGCATAAAGCATTAGTTTTTTGGAACACTATCTCCCTCACTTTGCTTAGATTGAAGATTTATTCTTTTATTTTCAGCCATTTTTCATTAGTCTTTTAAATATACAATTTTTACAACTTAAAAAAAATGCTGAAATTTGAGGGTTGCCATGGATACTCCTTAAATTTAAACATTTTAATTTTATCCTAAAAAATTCCTTGAATTTGTTGAAAACATTGGATTTTGCAATATCTTCTTTAAATTATAATATAAAAATAAAAAGTTTTAAACTGATTAAAATGTTGTTTATATGCAGAATTCTTCTAAGTCATTACCAAAAGTAATTAATAAATAAGAAAAAATTGGGTTGATTACAAGACACATCCCTTGTAGTTACCATATGGAGTAGTGTCCCTTTGTAGTAGTGGGAGAAGTTCTATTTTTCTTCAGTTTCATTGCTTTTTTATGTAGCAAGATCAAAGTAATATATGGTGATTATTCAATTTTCATAGTAAAATATACTCTTTGAAAACTTTTAGAGGTCCTTGAAATAAACTTGAAACAAACTCTCCAGGGCTGTATGAGCCATGCCATAAATTGGATCATTTCTTTCTTATCTTATGTAGGTTCCCGGCTGCTGACTGCAGGGGAGATAATGCAAGCATGGCAGCTTGTTGAAGCAATGGATGAAGAACAAGAAGACAGGCTGAGCCATAATGTAAAGTTTCAGCTTGGTGTTCACGACGATGAGTCACCAGATCACATAGCAAACTCTCTACCCCACATCAATGTTCATGATCCTGATTTTATCCTGTTGTCTTCATGGCATGCAGTGTGGAGATGCAAGTATGTGTACAAGAGAATACAGTTTTCTAAGCTCTTTACTCTGGTACCGTAGTTTTAAGTGCTAGAGCCAATGTGGAATACAGGCTGCATGAGTAATATTTTATAATATTTAAGATAAAAAGAAGTATTGGCCATAGCAGTTGTAGTGCTGCATATTTGGACTTGGATAACCTCACAAGTAGGCTTGAGACTTCACAACTCCATGATGGAGCTACATAAAGAAGAGGGCTTGTGTTTGGTGTAGCAATTAAAAGACCTGGATCTGTTTATGCATGGTTTTAAAGTATAATAAATTAATTGCAGTTCATAATTAAATCACTATTTGAATTTGCTTTTTTATTCATTGACCTGGAGTTGAAAATATAGAAGGTTGATGCTATTAGTAACTTTTAGTCCATGAAATTTCCTGAAGGGAGACAATTCAAGAGGGTGTGCTTGATTGACTTGTCTCGTTTTTGAGTGTATCAAAGATTAGCAATGTTTCACAAACAGAAGTATGCATTTATTGTTAGACATTAGTCATTGTACATATTACATTAGTTTACAGACCACTGCTCTGAAAATGATTGATATCCATGTTACTGTTTCAGTCAAATGGCAAATAAGGTGTCCTCATGAATACTGCCAATATCCTATACTGTATATTTTTTTTATTTATTTGAAATTAGGTTATCTCACTCTTGCTTGAGAAAAATGAATCATTTCTAATAGGTTTTGTTGAAATAAAATGCCTGAAATGGAATTTTCTGGACCAAGAGAAATACCTGTTGCTTCATTAAATGTATATATTGCTACTAGGGATGCAGAAAAAAATACATGATGGATACTTCTGGTGCATAAACTGTACCGTTTCATCACACGAAAAATTAATATTTTCATACCAAAATTACAGTATTTGCTCCAGTACATTTGTCTTGAGAAGATAGTTGGCAAGATTGCACCAAGAAAGGTCCAGTGGTATAGTTTTAGAAAGTCATTTATCATCAGCATCTGTTGCTGTATTCATCTGATCATTTTGCTGTAATGTAACTTTTTGTTTGAAGTTTGTACTTGGATAGACGAATATGTTCTATCTTGCCTGAATAAGTAGAAAGCTGCTTTATCATTGCACTATTCACAGTCTGTGAAACACTTAACATTCTTATTATTTTCTTGTTCGTAGGAGTTTGTGTCACATGTTTGTTTTCTATTTTGCAGACCTTCATCAGCAGTATATCATCTCAAATACTCATTTGACGGTCTCTTATTTGCATCTGCTGGGAAGGTAAGATATCCTTATTGCTTATTAAAGGTTATTAATAGATCCACAGGATTAATACAAATATTAAGCAAAATCTAGTTCTCTTTTGAATACATTCCCCAATCACATTACATTAGGATTATTAGCCTGTCACATCATGAATCCAGCTCTTCTTAAAATGATAAATGTCTTATCCTGTCTATTTTTTTATAAAGGGTAGTAGCTCTTGCCTATTAGATTCCCCTGATACCACCAGGTGTTGCCAGGTTTAGTTTCACTGTATGCTGAGACACACAGTTCAGTTACTCTAATAATCCATCCCTTTTTTGTGTACCTATGACCCATCCAGCGTTAATTTTGCATTTATGGTACAGATTTATCATTCTACTGCAGGTTGTATGCTTTATTTTACAAATTCTGCCAATATTTTGAGATATTTCTTACCTGTCAGAACTTCGTCTTTTAGGACCACTGTCCCATCATGTTATTTTTGAGAGTACATTTGACTTTATTCTCTTATTCTTCCTGTTATGGAGCTCTTAATAGTGAAATTATGTAGTGCTGCTTGATACTTATGCTTAGTTTATTCATATTTTTAATTTTTATAGATTATGGTTTAATTATTAACTAAGTATGTAGCATAAGTTTAAAACAGAGCCATAGGTTTCTGATCTGACACTTCACTGATCTGTTATGACCGTGTTTCATCGACCTCATAATTTCAACATATTACTAGTTTCTGCTTTTAGTTTGTTTATTGTGTCATTTCAGTAACAATTTAAATGTTCTATATGCAACTTCAGAGCATGGAAATCTATAATGATCCCTGTTTTGTTCACATGATGTTTACATTGTTTCTGTCTGTAATATATGGTTATGACTGTGTTTTGTTTTAGCGACATTAACTTCAACATTTTAATAGTTTCTGTTTACTTGGTGTCTTTTGTGTTGTTTCCACACAATATTAATTTAAATGATCTAGAGGCATTTTTGAAGCATGTTAATACCGCCATGACTCCTGCTTTGTTATATTATTTATGCATTGTTTCTGATATACAGCATCTATAATATGTACTCAGTGGCAGTCTGGTCTGCCGAGTCCAATAATTTATACTATCAACTATTCACATGCTAATTTGCTAATCTGTACTTCCTCTTTTCTTTTGTCGTTTTGGGAGGAATATTTACTACACGCATGACATGCACATGCAGTGATTTGTCCTGTTCGACAATGTAGTGATGGAAAGATGTAATAAAGCAATGGAGACAATCTACAGTTTGTGGTTCTCAATACTGATGCATTGGGGAATATTCCTCCATTTTAGGCAGTCCAGGTGGCGTAAGCTTTCCCGCACATCCTAGCATTACCTTCGTGCCTGCAAGTTGGGGTGCATGGGGTTAACGAGAGAGCCATTAACATAATAATAATACTGCCGCATGACATTACCAGCCATCTTGCTGGCACCACCAGTCCAGCTGACACTGGCAGTCCAGCCAAATTGTTCATACAGGAATCATTGTGATAGGTCTGTCCATCTAACCAAGCAAACAGTACCTTTTTCATATGTCAGTATCTTGTCATTACCATACCGGAGATTTCAATGAGAAATCAGTCCATACAGCTATACCTTAAGTGTGGCCTGTTACGTCAATTTTTGGACCATTTGTGTACTCACAGCACCCATGCTGACCACACATAGTTCACATCAGATCCATTGGATCAATACTTTTTAAAACCATCAGGCTGAGTCAATTCAGGCCGACCTCACACCAGCCAGCAGTACAGGAAAGGTTTATAGTGCCAGCGATGCCAGATATTAGATAACTCCTGGTTTATCCTTAAGGGAAAGCTCATGTCTTAGACAGTTATGACCAAGCTTGAAGCAGAGCAGGATGAGGATCCGGTGCATAGTGAGTGAGGGTGATGAGTTACCGACAAATCCGTCTTTTACTGAGGATGGAATTGAGTTTTCATACCACTTTGTATGGCTCATCTAGTGCTGCAAGTAGACCCATTCAGGCCTCATCACACAGTGCATGCGTGAATCAGAATTGCATCAAGTCCACCATGGAATGGACTGAAGTTGGCTCTTCAACTGCCATTGTGGACAATTTCTTTTTTCAGATGTTGGCTATTTCTGAATGCCCCCATCTTGCCGCTGTACTAAAGAATTATTAGGTCTCATTGAGAAGAAATGGACTTATCAGACATCCACACATTGGAACTGATGTCCAGGTTTGCTGGTGTATTTTACCAGGCCAACTCTTTGATGGGTCCAGTAAGTCTCTTGGATATATGTCACATGTGGGCAATCCACATTGCTCCTCCCTGTTCAGGACCCAGCTGCTCTGGAGGAAGACTAGAGAGAGATTGGAGGCAGGCAGTTTAGATATTGCCCCTCCTCCTTGCTGCTCCACCCATATGGGCATTTGGAACCACTCCGTCAGTGTGGCCTCAAGACAGAATCTCCTATGTCATATATGCACCCACATCAAATCCTGTGATGTAATAGTATGGTGGCTGTATGAAACTGATTATGAACTCACTGGACCTCCTTGTTCCCTTAGATAAAAAAAGAGGGGCTTCAGGTTTTGTTCATCAACAACCCCCTCTACACGAATACACCCATCAGATCAGGAGGTGGATGCCTTTCAACAACAAGGTTATGGTCACTTATAAAAGGCATGGGATATTATGCTAAGACCACATTCTCCAATGTTTTATTTAGGACTGTTGCCGGAATGCAAACAGCAGGTGAAGGCCCATCATTGACTGGAGTCTCCTCACCCTATTCATGATGGAGACGGCGAGGTCATTCCACCTGTCCATCAGTCTGGGTGAGAATGCCATTAGCTTTGATCTGATGCATACTTTCACATCCCTATCTTCCCCATCTGTCGCTAGTTTCCCAATTATGCTTGCCAACACATTGTTGTTCATTCACCATTTAACACTTTGGCCACAACTTGAGTCCTGGCCTTTCATTCAGACATGAATTGTGTCATCTCCCCATTCCAGGTGATGTCATTGACATCAGCGGCAGTGTACCTGGGCAGCATTCTACAGAAACACATGGTAAATTTACCCTACTCCAAGGTGGAAACAATCTTCTTCCTCCTTCTAGATCATCTAAGCCTTTTCCACAACCTGGGAAAGTCGGACCTCCATCCATCCCAGAATTTTATCTGTCTAGGTATGTACTTTTTAACCAACCAGAATCTGTCACATCCCCTTGTTTTAGCATTACCTTCCAAAAATACTTGGATTTCATTGGACGAGTTCTTGCAAGTTCACAGTTTATTATAAGGCAACAGACTTGATCTTGCTTGACCCTCTCTTGATGCAGGCCTTGCCAGCACATTAAGACCCCGTTTTTTGTCCTCCTAATTAATCGGTCATTCAACTCTGTGAAAGTGACAGGCAGGTACTAAACCACTCATCCAATGTGTTCTGACTTGGCTTTTACAGCAGGGGGTGCAGCAACCTCCATATCAACATATAAATCAGACACCTTATGGCTAAATCAGTTACATGCCCAAGAATCAATCTAGAGGTGGTCATGTCCTTCAAATGGAATGGTGCCTCCATTGGATTTATGCACTTATGAAACATCAGATGATTGACACCTTGATGACGAAGTGACATCAAAAGCTATGTTCCAGACGATGCAGCAGCTTGTCATGGGATGCACTGTCAGCCATTTGGAAGGGGTTGTGGGCCTCTGCTTCCCATCCTACAATGCTAAAGTTAGGGGTCTGAATGGTAAAATGATTCTGACAGCCCCTCTTTGTGGGGGACTGGCCCTGTATCACTAATCTACTTTTCCTAATGATAATACACCCAGCAAGATTCTGGCCAACCTGAATTGATCATCCTCTTCTACATGTTTGGCTCTTACCAGAACAGCCTTGCGAGTCAGACAACCTTCAACTGTGGAGAGAATCTCGAGAGTGACCAACTATATTGCCCATCTGCGTGCATCTATCCTCAACTGGCCAACTTTCTCTGGCTCTGTTCTTGGAGCAGAAACAGTTGGAACCCAATTGCTGCCAAAGGCCACTGCCTCATGATACTGGACATATTCTGGCATCATGGCAACATTTTTAGAAGGGTTAGAAACCTATCAGATCTTTTAGACAATATTGGTCTCTTTGACCAATATTCCTTATTTGACTCCAAAGAGGTCCAATCTGGGGTTTTAACATGGCTCAATTCAAATCCCTTTAAACTTAGCCTGTACATCGTTAGACTCACTATCATACGGACTATGTTTACTGATAGCTTTAGCTTCTGCATACAGGATAAGATGGCTGCATCTCCCTTTAAGTTCACCAAATTCTCTTCAGTTCAGATAGAGGGTTTGGTGGTTCTTATCTCATGATACCATCTGGCTTCATAGCCCAGACAGGTTACTCTCTGGTGGTAGTCAAATAAGTGTCCCATCTTGCTGTATTCCATAGCCAGGTCGAGAACAGCAGCCATGCAAGATCCTGTTCATGCTCTCAACGATGTATGATCTCAGACACATTCTGATATCATGGCAAATGTGACAGTGGGCATGATAAAGATCTCTCAGATCCGTTAGACAATTTTGATTGCCATTGACCAGATCCAGAACATTGTTTGATTGAAAAAATTAAAACTCATCTTTTCCCTTTCAACCCATTAGTCTTAAAGAACAGCTGACAGCTATTATAATATGCCTGCCATGCTTTGATCAGCTTGCAGTTGTTTCATTTGTCATACATTGTTTACCTGTTATTCAGAATTCAGTTTTTAAGATAGTTATACCCAGATGAACAAAACAGTTGTAATAATCCTGTAGAGTAGAGATGTGAAAATAAATTATTTATAATTTATATTTTCTGTGTCATTCACAGCTACATATATTTTCTTTTTCACATTTACTGATTTTGTAGGTGTTAATCACAGTCAACTGAACTATGCTGTTCACATGTGCAAACCATGATGCATAAAACATTAATTTTAATCACATGATGCATTTCTATATACCATTCAGTCTCATTAATCTTACTTCATTTTATATGGCTTTTGCATTATATATAATATGATTTATGGTTATGGGATGACTTGCCAGGGTGATTAAAATGTACAGAATCACTTGTAGAGTATATATTTATAGTAAATTGAAATGCAAAACAATGCAGATTTTATTTAGGTTCATTAGTAGATGGTGATTTTGTCCAGAATATTAGTCATCTGGGTAAAATTAATGGTTGTCTGTATATGTAAACAATCCAGATAATCAGCACTTTGATAATTGGCATTTCTACTGTATTTAATTAAATAATGAATGCTACAGATTGGAGGTTGATTTATAAGTCAGATATACCATCAGACTTAGAAAACCTCTATTTTTACAGAGTTGATATTAATGACTTTATGATGAGAATATTTCAGAGAACTAAATATACTATTTCTTGTAAGAAAATGGTCCAAACATAGTAAAGCCACGATGTTCAAGCTAGTAAATATGGATTTTGACTTGTAGGAGTATCTATAAATATGCATGTGATTTGACTATAAATACTTTGGGAGAAGGGAGGAAAATCTCAAGGTAGAATTACACCCTGACTAAAAAAAAAGTGTCATAAGAAATTATCTTTATGATGAACTTACAAGTGGCTTGACTTATTGGCATGTTAATTATAAATAAGTGATAAACCAGCATATCTACCAGTCCAGGATATGGAAATACTTAATGGCGAAATTTCTTATCAGAATAATGAGTTTCAATTGTATCTTAACCCCTATTGTCAAGTAAGTACTTTCATGCCCTCTCAATTAAGATAATCAGTGTTTTACTATATTTGTTATTTAGTATCACAGATGTGATTAAAAATTGGCATTTTTACATGCATCTGTAGATTCTTTCTTGCAGTGTTTCATCTAAACTTTTAATTTTTCTTTGTTTTGCAGAATGACAGACTTGTTAAGATTTGGTACGAGGACAGAAAAAGTAAGTTTATGACAAGAAAATTTATCTTTTGTCCCAGCATTTGTTTTATTTACCTAGTTTACAGCTGTAACAGGTACAATCACACATTAGATTCAGGTTGCAATATAAATGCATAGCACTTCTTTTAGAAATTACTACATTTTGTTCCATGTGGAACATTTCTAATATGACATGCTTTTCTGGAATAAAATATTTTAAATAATATTACACAAACAACTTCAGTTTTCCTACATATTCTGTATAAAATTATAAGTTATAGACATGTGATGGAACATTGTACTTGTCCAAGAAACATTTTTTAGCTTATCCAGAGCCACTGGACAATGGATTTTTCCTTAATTGGTTTACAAAAGTTCATCAACGGAAGGCTTCAGATATGCTACAGGCTTTTAGATTCTGTGAATGTACAATTAAACAGTTTTCTATTATCTGGAGGGCATTGTCAAGGGACTCACACTACCCAATTGGCAAAACCAGGACAGTCTAGTGCTTCTGGTACATCGGATGCATAATAAATAAATAAGATATGCTTTTGTACATGGATCATTATAAAATTGTCCATCTTTTATGTAAAACAGTCTATTCTTATTGTCTTGAACAACAGCAGGTTAATATCTGTTCTGATTGTCAAGTCTGGCTTGTCAAAGAATTTGACAGATCATTTTTGGATCTGTGTGCATCTGTATAAGTAAATGTCCATGCCTAATGAAGATTAACCTCAGTGTTAAAGTTTTTCCTTTCCTTTAGATCAGTACCATTTTATCTCACCCACTTGATATTTGGAATATAGCTTTGGCATGCACTTACTTTTATTTTTGTCATCCATTTTAATGGAATGTCCCAAAGGAAAATATTTCCTTTTTCTTCAGCTATAGTATATTAAGACAACCCTTGATGTTAAAAGTTTTTACTTTACTGATACTTCAGTAATGTGTTCAGTTTCTCAAATACATTTGGATATGATTCATTTCTTTTAGTCTGACAGACCTGCCATACCTTACACAGCAATGTGTTCAGTTTCTCAAGTACATTTGGATATGAATGATTTCTTTTAGTCTGACAGACCTGCCATACCTTATACAGCAATGTGTTCAGTTTCTTTAGTACATTTGGATCTGAATCATTTCTTTTAGTCTGACAGACCTGCCATACTTTACAATTTGGCTGTAAGTCTTATAAAAATGGTTCTTATTATACAGACTTATGGAATAAAAGCAAAAACTACAGAAGTATGATTGCTGAGGTAAGACCTGGATAATTGGCTTATCCATGTTTGATTTGGATCCAAGTTGTATGCTAGATATAGTATGGTTAGTCAGGAAACCTTTCTTTACAGATGTACCTAAAATGCTTTAAACTGCATATATTATTTCATGCAAAGCATCCTTGTTAAATTGTTCATTATATTTTGCAAAAAGAATGGCCTACTGCAAATGATACATGTTGAAGACAAAAGGGAAAATCTCTTTAAAAGGTGTTAATAATCAGAACAGAAGAATAAAAATTAATATTGAGATTCTTGTTAATAGACGCATGAAGGACACTTTATGTTTATTGGACATGTTAAATTGAGTACATCACTTGGTGGGATATGGTTACTGTCTAGTGAAACGGAATAAAGAATATACAAGAATTATGTCAAGTTGACAGAAAGAAGCCCTTGAGCTGCATGGGGTTAGGAACTATAGTTTTCTGCAGCTATACTAGAAGTAAAAAAGGTATTGCAGAAAAAATAAACGGATTTGCTGAGACAATCTTGTTAAGGTTGGCAGATCTATTATGAGGATACATCTGTGTGCAACACCATTTTATCAAAAATAGGTCATTGTGAACTACATTTCAGTCTGACCGAACTTAGGTTAAGTTTCAGGTTTACTTTAATAAAGAAGTTGTACATATTTGTGGATGCATCTTGTTGGGGAAAATACCAAATCACCAAAAGTATTTTATTTTTTACTAGATCTAGTCTTTTTTAAAAAAATTCTACTTATTCTTCGTAGAAGATCTGTAAAACCTTATTTAGGTCTTATTTAATCCCGGTTTTCTTTTTTACAGTCCAGCTACCACTTTCACATGCAGATAGCAGCATTAGCCCCAGAAGGGAGGATCTTAACTACTCTTTTGTTTACATTGCTCATCCACGTGCTGTTACAGGCTTCTCTTGGCGGAAAACTAGCAAGTACATGCCGAGGTAAACTAAGGTGGTGAATTTGATACCAAGGAACATTTGATGGTGATATTTTAATGCAAAGTTTAGAATTAGATGGCATGAATTAAGCTTTGTGATTTCTTGTCTGACATTGGTACAGTTTGACTAATTTCCAACTTTCCTTAAAATAACATTTTTACATTTTGTTAGAGTGAGAAAACATACCTGGTCTTACAAAGTCATTTCTGTCTGTCTTTGATACATCAATAACTTAGAAAAATCAAAACAAAATATAATTAGTCTATTTTTAGTCTTTTCTGCAGGATTTTTCAGACAATGGTACTAATGCTAATAGTACTCTAATAAACACCCCTTCTCGGAAATTGCACTGCAACAACCCTCTCCCATGTCTGCTAGAATAAATATGGTATTTGGGCAATTTGTACATTTTTTTGTAGTATGCACCGTTTTGCTTTTTCCTTTTAATTTATGGAAATGTCAATCAGATGAAAGAAATGCAGACCAAAAAGTCATAAATTACAACCACAAGACATGTCTGGCCTGCACAAAATGATTTTCCTCATGTCCATGTAGCATGCTTGCAATATAATCAGAAGACATTTGGTCCAATGCTTTGTATAGGTGGTTGAAAGGCTAAAAAAAATGGGCATGCTCTAAAACTTGTGATAACAGATTATGAAGCATTCATCCGAATTTGTAATTGTTCACAGGTTTTATGGTAAAGTCAGGACACCCCATTGATGGAGGTGTCGAAAATAGTACATACAGTGATGATCACTTCACATCTGGTTGAAGCCACATCACTGATTTCTCTCGAGCTATATTGGATTTGCATAGGATGTGCACTCTTCAGAAAACTCTGCTGACTAGAGTTGACCATTTTTAACTCAATTGGGCATCCCTCTGGCCATAAGTTCTTATTGGAAGTTGTTCAGAAATGTTGTATCAGCTTCCTCCTCACTCAGCCTGGTGGCTCTAGTGATCTTGTACCTAGCCAAGAATGCCAGAAGTGACCATTCTTGGAAATCAGTATGCTGTATGCCATGATAGTGAATACGGCTACTCATCACATGATGGCAAATGCCATAACAGTCTCTTGTAACCTCAACTTAATAAGAAGAGGTCAGGGTTCCTGCTATTCCTGGAATCCTGGAAATGATTTGGAATTTAAAAAATAAATTTTTTAGGGCCTTGAAAAGTAATGGAATTTGTCAAAACCTTGCAAAGTTTTGGAAATTTAATGGAATTTCTGACAGTGGAGTTACAAAAATTGATTACTTCAAATTTCATAGAGCACCGAGCATCGATAAAATAAAACACAATAAAATTACAATTGGTAAATGGTTTCATTTCATAACAAGAGTGAGTTCCCCATACAGTAGATATCACGCAAATTCTGGTGTAGTTTGATTGGAAAATTCAAATGGTCAACTGCACCGCTTTGAGTAATTACCACTTGATGATCTGTCAAAACAAAGTTAATTTCTTCTGTAAAAGTCGGTTATTTCTTAGATCAAATGTACAAGGTAAGTACTAATCTGGTTTTGTTTATATTTCTCTCTTGTTTTTTGGGTCTACATCATAGTCAATCCTTCCTTTATTATGTCAAATGGTATAGTACGACATGATTATAATCATTTTTGTTGATTTGATATTCTTGTTTTAGGCAGTTACTCTAGTTCTAGTTTCAGAATATTAAAAATTGTAGTTTTCTTTCGGAAGCAATCTTTAGATAACTTAACCAACCCTACTGAGAAAAAAATTCAGAGAATCATTTTAATATTATACCCATCTTGGTCTCCCAATTTTCCAAAATCTCCAATAAAAATAAATAAATGAATACTATAATAAATCATGTATTAGAGAAATAAAACTATTTCAATTTAGAATTAAAAGATCTGCAAGAAGGCTTCAGTCAAAATTCCAGTAATGTTAGTGTGTAAATTTTGACTTCCAATTTTCAAAGAGGATTGTCAGGTTATGATGAAACATGTTTACTGCCAATATAGTTAAATTTTAATCAAACATTTATCTGTATTTGGTAAACTTAGATGGCTTTTTTTAGTGTTGCTATTAATAGTATATTTAATGGAAAAAAATTTTAAGTTAAAGAAATGAATTGGCAATTTCTGAAATTGCATTTTAATTTTAAATCTCCAAGACTATGTAATATGATAATGAATAAATCTTAGATTGTAAAACTATGAAAATTGGGTGGAGAAGAATGCTTCAGACCCAAGGACTGCTAAATGCAGAGCTCATAGCAAAATTATAGATATTGCAAATACGAAGAAGCTGCCCTCAAGTTATTCCATCAGCAAGAAGCATGTGCAGAATTGTAAAATAATGAAGTCTGCTTAGAAAACACAAAATCTCTGGGTTTATTTCAAATTCAGCCTCACCATCACCTTAAGTTATGCCAAAGCCTGCCCCAACATTAACTTCATATACATCATCAAATGATGAATTAAAGGCAGAAATTATTTGGACACAAAGGACAGTGAATAATACCCACAGCTCCTTTAATTCCAATGAGGAAATGTCATGAGTCTTTTCACTGATATTTCTGGAAAGTGCAATTGCACACAAATCCACTTGTGGTGAGGACAGAACATGTTATATTGCTATTCATGGCCTGGCTCCATGCTTTGCATCAATCTTAAAAGATAGCATACATAAGAGTTTGCAGAGCGATGAAAGTTTGAATAAACAATTGTGCCAAAAGCAATGTGACATTCATGTCAGGTTTTTTGGAACAGGGTGCAGAAAGAGTGCACACAAGATTTTTGACATGAGAGTTTTTGGGACACACCACAGCAGAAGATCTGTTAGGCAATCTGTGTCCAATCATCCAAGATCTTGGCACCAGGAACCTCCTACAAATTTCATTGGATGGACTTATGTTAACTGAAAAATGTTTGACATGTTGAATGCAGAGATTAATTGTCCACACCTGAAAAAGTTGTTGTTGCCAAAAGGATCTTGCAGCCAACACATAATTCATAATGCATTCAGGGATGGTTGCACTGCCACAGAGTGGAATCTGGAGGAGACACTTACCAGCCTCTATTACTTCTTTAAAGATTCTCCAGCCAGAATAGAGGACTGTCAAAAGGCATCTGGTATCAAGAAGCTGCTACAAAATTCTGTGAGTACAGGTGGCTTGAGAACATCACAGTTGTAGAAAAAGTACTGTCCCTTGTTCCATATTTAGCAATATATTGATTCAGTTAAAAAGCATCCAAAATTAAAATCATTTGAGAGTCTCAAGGACGCTCCATTGCAGCATCTTCTTGCAGAAGACATTTTCAAGATGGTCAAGGGGTCTTATGGAGCGATTTGTAGCTCAAGATTATCTGGACTGTGTCACAGAGGCATCAAAACTTATTAAATTTGATTTAACAAATTGCAAACGCTTTAAAGACCCTGCAAGGATTGAAATTAGCTTTGTGACAAAGACTGCTGACTAAAAAAATCAGGAAAATTGACAAATAGGCTTTCTATCTTCATTGCAGGAAATTACTCCAAGCTGCTGTCACAAAATTACTGACAAAGTCACCAGTGACTTTTGCCCATGTAAGAAATGTGACATGCTTGAACCCAGAGAAGATAATGAAGGATATAAAGACCAACCTTCAGTCATTCCATTCACTGGTCAAAATTCTAGTTGACAATGGAAAAATAGATCCAAACCAATATGATGCCCTGGTTAAAACCTTCAAAGTCTTTTTTTGAAAATTGTTTGAAATTGGCAGACTGTGAAATTTGCTTAGTTTTCCTGATAGAATGACTACTTATATTCATTTTTTCATTCCTTAAAGGAATATGCTGTCATGTGGCCAGTTGCAAAACACCTAACTCTGTCTCATGGCCAGGCAGATGTTGAATGAGGATTCTCAATTTTCTCAATTAACAAAGAAGCCATAAGAAATAACCAAAAGCAGTTGTCTCTCATTTCAAGAAGAATCATTATTGATAGTATTTAGAGTGTAGGATGCATTGAAAATGTAAATGTTAGTAAAGAAATGTTAAGTTATGATGTTTCAAATGCTAAACACACAGACTTTACTTGGATGAGAAGAAAAAGAGGGAGGATTGTGAGAGGAGCAGAAAAAGAAAAGCAGATCTTGAGCTGGGTGACATGTTAAATAAAAGAATATGACAAATTGGCAGATGAAAATGCTGAACAGCTGAAAAGGACAATAACTTGCTAACTGCGTCTGATTCTCTCAGAAAGACTGCAAAAGTGAATCAAGAGACTGAAGGACCTTGAATAGGAGATAGAGCAGAAAAAGTTTGCTTCTCACTAAATACAAGAAAGCAGTTGGAAAGCGATGTGTTTTGTTAATATTGTAAATATGAATGCATACAAAGACTACATAGGATTGTTTCTTTATTTCTTTTAAATACAGAATACATTGAACTTTGGACTATGACATGAATTACTACATAAAATCAAGACGTGCAAGCCCATTCAAATTTAAAATGTACTTATTAAAAATATTTGTTGTTAATTTATTTGTTATTTTTCATTAATAAATGTCATTCCTTATATTCATTTACTTGACAATGAAAAATAGTGTGGTCCTTGAGTTTTGTGAAATGGCCCTAAAGTCATGGAATTTATTTTTATTAAATCTGCAGGAACCCTGATAAAGTGCACTCTTGCAGTTTTCTCCTCTTAAACCCCATCATGTGGTCATCATGCACCCCTTCCCATTTGGTTTCCCCTTCTGTTTGGGGGTTTCATTGAGGAGATGATGAAATTGCAAAGAAATTAATTTTTCAGCTCTCCATGCATTCTCCTATTTCTGAAGTAATGATCGGTGACAGAAAACAGGCAAACAAGCTTTCTTCTGCTCTCAAGTCTTGCATCTACCATCACTGAATTTGCAGTCCCTCCTGCCTACTGGTCATCCTCCAGTGGGCAGCAGGCTCCTTTTGTTCCACCAGACTTAATTCAGACTATTTCTGACTAATGATTGGTCCATCCAGGTCTTTTCAGAGGAGCTCCAGACCTCATTCATCCAGCCCTCCTCCATTTTTGGCATCCTCCATCATGATGGAGATTCCATATGATCCAACAAAGACAAAGGCAGACATTTAACAGAAGGAGATACAGCATTTGTTCATAAAATACAGTGGAGGTGGTTCAGAAACCAGACTCCCAGATGTTCAATTCCAGACCTTTTCTGGTTGAAAACCCACAGAAAATTGAGACTTTAAGAAGCTCAAGTACAGTTTAATCTAGGTATGGAGTTTATAATTCATATCAGCTTGCTTTGTTTGCAGATATTCCTTCTGGCACCCATATCTCTTCTGGCACAGTGGTACCTAATATGGGTCTTTGTCACCAGATTACAGTTGGGACCAAAATCAAACACTTTCTGCTTCACTGGCAAGACTGGGACTGATTAGCAGTGAGAATACCTTTAGAAGCCCCACAACCAGAAATCACAATCTGTATGGACACCATCTTGTCGGGTTTAGGCGCACACTTGCTATGTGACTTTGTGATGGTCAGTTGGAAGAGGATACTGTAAGAGAAGGCTCTTCACATGTGGCCCACATGTTACTCAAGCAGTTGAGCTCACCATTAGTCCTTCAGTTTCCAAAGAAACTCCTTGACTGGCTCTTATTTGGGATGCCAGATGCACTAAGGAGTTCAGCACTTTGTGGAGAGGATTGCGACAGCTAGGAGGTCCTCCACTATGATGGCATATAAGAGAAAGTGAAATATTTTCAGTTTCCTGTCACACCAGTCTTTGCCTCTTTCCTACAGCTGGTCAACTTCTTTCTTTACCTCTTTGATGACAAGAAGCTATCCCCTATCTCAACCTAGATAGTATATTTCATGATAATAAACACATTCAGACATAGTATAAAAAATTTGTTGCAACTACAAAAACCTTTCTGACTTCTTGTCAAGTTTTGACATATCCAGGTCATGTTTATTGACAGTTTTGACATATCCAGGTCATTCCAAAAATGGAAACTCTCCTGAGTCTTGATGTGGCTCAACTAATCTAAGCCAGTCTTCACGTTGCAGAAGCAGTTATCATATAGTATTTGCTTCCTGATAACACTTGCTTCAGCTTGAAGGGTGATTGATCTGCATTTAAGATAGGGATCTGTGACTAAGGGAGGGTAGGGAGACAATGGTTTTGTTTTGTATGTTCATCTGATGCACTTTATTGTAAGAAAGGTAGCTTATAAGCTATTGAGCCAAACCAGACCAAATGTAAAATTTTAAATCCTTTGGTTTAGCCCCATTGCCTAATTAGGTTCTAGTGGCTGTGACCTGATTTTAATGTTTACACATTTCTAAATATGATATAATCTTGATAAAATTTCTTGAGACATGTGAAATTTGGTAGTTTTGTATTTATTAATATGAAGATGACCCAGTTAGTTTTTAGGCCATTTGTATTCTGTTATATTGATATATTCTGATAGATTCCATTACAGCAGTCATTCATTTCATTTTGCATATTTTTAAACTTGTTGGACATGGCTTGTTTGGACTACATTATTTTTACAAACATTAATCGTTTATATATATAAAGAGGATCATGTTATGTTAATATGATGTCGTCCATACATGCAAGTATTTGTCTTTTACCGATATCTCAAGTACTCCACAGTGAATCATTACCAAACTGAAGTAACCACCTTTTTGAGTAAGGAAGAGGCTTATTGATTTTGGACTCGAAAGATCCAAAGTCAAAGTCACCGAGACTGAAAGAAAGAAAATTGTTTCTTTACAATAACTTGACTTGTATACCAGATACATGGGCCAAAATTTGTTAATTACTTGCATTTGAAATATCAAGGATATTAAGAAGGATATTTATTGATTTGTGGGTCAAAAGGTCAATTGTCAAAGTCATAGTGACTTGAGATGAAAAGTGGTTTCTACACACTTTTTAGAGTTCTTTATCATTTGCTTTGACTAACCTTTTTCCACAGGCTGCATTTGAGACAGGGAAGACATCTATCCACTTTGGGTTTAAACGACAAAAATCAAGATCACAGGGGCTAAGAGAAGAAAATCTGATTTCCAGAAAACTACTTGAGTTCTGAACCACATGCATCGACTGAATTTTGCATTGCTGAGTTGATTTGGGGGTTTAAAGGTCATATGTCAAAATCAGATGGACTCCAAGAAGAAAGTGTTTCCATAAAATAGCTCAAGTTCTTTGCCTAACACATTAATCAAATTTTGTGGGCAGATTGGATTTTATACCAGAAATGCAGCTGTTAATTTTGTGGTCAGTAGACCAATGGTCCAATAGAACCATGACTGAAAGAACATAATTTTCATAAAATTGCTTGAGCTCTGTTACTTCGATATTGGCCAAATTTTGGAATGGTTTGAAAAAGAAAGATATCTGTTGATTTAAAAGGTCAAGTATATGACTAATGAAAGAGGATTGTAAATAAAAGAAGCATAATGATACAGGTTCATGTATTTTGTTCATGCTGCACTTGATTTTTGAAAATTATTTTGTGCAAGTTTTAGTCTTTTACCTGCTCTTAGACAAATGTCAGTCTGGCAAAGGTGAAGCTTTATGTATGTTACTTAAATTAACCCAACTCTTTTGATCTGAATGAGTGGAAGATTAAAATCCAGACCATGAAATATTTTTATATGATTCTTCTCATCTTTGCTAGCCAAGTTTCCGATATGTTAACCTATTTATACCTTGGTGTCTTTCAGTACTTTGGGTCTGTAGATTTCATTGGAAGCAGTGGCATGCCAGTACAACCAATGAAAATCAAGTTGTTAGATTTGAAAACTGTTCCTTCATGATCGAGACTATGGGTGCACAGACTCGTAAATAAGTGATTTTCCACTGCCAGTTTGTGCTAACACAAATGCATCCTTTCCCTCAAATACACATGTAATGGCTTCTTTCATGGAATGTAGTTAGATATTTGATATTAAACTTACAAAGTATCCTTTTAAAGTGGATTACCCTCACCATTTTCAGCTGATATACAATTCACTGCTGTTAACTGCTGTTGGTTATACAGCATTACATAATAAGGGGAGCAACTCAGGAAATCCAATAGCTGCAGCTTGTACAAAGCACTGTAGTATCTGATTGATTGACCAAGACGTATCATAACCTTGGCAACTGAAGCTGGATGCATCTAGACATTTTAATTTTATTTGCTTTTCTGGATTTTTATTTTCTTCTGACATATATAACTTTAAATATATTACAGTATTTGTAAAGGGTTGGGTTGATAAGGAGCCCTAAAAAAATAAAGCCCTTTTACTTCACACCTAATGGTACAGAATGTAGCACAACCTGAGATAAAGTGAAATTCTTAGTTGCTTTCAATTTTAGTATATATGATTCACAGGTGTTTGCTTTAATTAGCAGAGAGACACAGTTATCATTTTTACTAGTTACATCTGCTGCATCTAGAGTGTTAAGATTTTGGGCTAATTTTTTGTAACATTTGGACAGAACTTTTTGACCCAAAATGAATTTAGTTTGAAGCAATTAAGAAAAAAATATTTTGTGCTTAAGTTTTTGAAAGGCACATTTTATAGTGCTGTTTACAGATGATAAATATTGATCTGAAGATTTCAATATTGAATATCTGTTTCTTAAGACTCTTTAACCATTTTCTTTTACAGGGGTTCAGTTGCCAATATGCTGGTGACATCTTGCAAAGATAATGTTTGTCGTATTTGGTGTGAGACCATCCTTCCTGATGATGGTTGTATTGACCTGGAACAATTTCACCCAAATTCCCCCTTTCACCCAAAATTCCACACACAGCGCCACAAGAAGCGGTTTATGCAGCGACTTAGAACTATTAGGTATGGTTGATTGCTGTCATAAATTAGGACTTTATTCATAATGTCCATGTTTCACTAAACAAACAGTCTCAAAGTTTCTTTATTAAATTGAGATTTTTCAGTATCTATGTTATTGCTTAGTTTGTCAGTACAAGTTTTGCACTGAACATTACATAGGCATTAAGAATTTAAACAGTTGCAACATTGTATATTTTTTTCTTTTATCTGCTTTTGGAAAAATTGAGAGGATATCCTCAAATTTAAGGAATTTCTTAACTTATTTTTCCAGAAATAAAGGATTTTCAGGTGTAGAGTTTTAAAACTAAGTTATTTTTCATTCCATATATATCTCTATGTCACTAAAATTGCCAGAAAAAACAGAAGATAAAGCAAAATCCATTTCTGAGGAAAGAGTTTGAGACATTTACTGAAACTGGGGTCAGGTTTTAATACATGTATATAACACATCTAAATAGGTCAAAAGAATTTGTTATGCTCTTGCATGGAATATTTGTTATAACAAAATTTAAATGAAAACTATTTGGAAAAGATGGTATGTAGTCACTGAAGGCCTCTTTTACTTCAGATCAATGAAACAGACTTTCTTGTTAGCTGAACATTTTTTGAAAAACAGGTTCCTTCCAAAGATTGTTATTACAATATTATTCTAGAATAACTATGGAGTTGGTGTATAATTGTGTATCTGTAACCCTTGCATATATGACTTGTCATATTTGCATGGCTAGCCCATGTGTACCACTTAGCCATTGTACAAGTAGCATTGCCAGGCCCACCACATAGCCACTGGTCATACAGCATTGCCAAACCCACACACATATGTGATTAGCACAGTAAGTAAGGATTAGAGATATACAAGACAAAAGAAGTTTTTCATTTGATGATTATTGTGAATTAAATTGATGTCTTATTTATGATTCTTCAGGGTCTATTCTTGAATTGAAAATTTAGGGGATATTCCTACCCCTATTTCACAAAGGGGAGAATTTTCTTGTTGTTGAAGAAATTGAATGAAGAAATAAAGAGCTTGAAAATGTGATGCATGATTTTTGTGCATATTGATTTTGTAGTGCAGATTTTGAGAAATTAGTGTGAAAACCACAATTCTGCCTTTTAGCACAACCCTGGATTCATACTGACATGACAATCACATGAAATTCAATCATGCAACCTGGAACAGACCCTGCATTCATAATAAAATGTCCTCATATGAAATATTTACTGTAATTTCTGATATATAGCAATGAAAAAACTTGCTTCATTGCTTCAACATATAATTAGTCTGTCCAGCAAAGCCCTGACCTACTTGATAAAACAACTGCATATTTATAAGAATTTAAAAGCTATGTATCATAGATCATAGAATTATTTAAAAAAATAGGGCACATAACAATTCTCTTTTTATTAGCTACAAATTTATTATTACGTTCCTCATTATGATTCCTAATCCATTGTTTATTAATTTATATTTTTCACACTTCTGTGATCATTCAGTTAAAGGGGCAAGTCACTTTGATACATATGACATTCTTAGATCACATGTTAACTTCTAATTATGAAATGGTGTTCTCCATAGCTAATGTAATTGGTATAGTTTTTTGTGGCAGTAGGGTGATTTTTTTTGTCTATGCAGACTAATTGGTCAGTTTCAGTGCATAAATGTCTGGGTGCAGAAGCTTAAAGTTTAACTTCATTTTGATGTTACATGTTGAAAGGCACCATGTTAAATATCCTTAAAGAAGTCAATTAAGTTTTGATATTAAAACTAACATTATTAGAGCTGTTTGATTAAAACATGCACTTTCAAAGTGGGGTACTCATCCATAGAGGCAGTTTAGAATTGTCTTATCATTTTAATATAAACTGTGAAATCAAAGTAGCCGGGCATATTTTTTGAAAACTGCTTTTCCTGCGTGCCAATTATGTTTAAATGGAACAGCCCTTAGAGTTTCTTACATACAAACCTTTTCAGATATTGGGACAAAATAATTAGATTTTTTTTCACATAACCTAGCTGCTTTTGAAGACTAATCACATACTTTAGTCCTGGTAATAGAGTTTTAATAATTATCAAATTGCAGTTATACTGGCAGCCATATATCATGTGCTGAAAAATTGTTTTAAACCCCAATTGACAATTAACAACAGTACTTACTATCACTTTAATACTGATTAAAATTAAGGTCTCTGTCAAGCAAGTTTTCTGTATTTAACTTTATCGCTTCTTCTGATGATCAGTTTATTTAGCTACATATAAGATAACAATAGCTGATGTTATTGAACTTAATCACTTTACACCTTAATTAACAAATTGATTGCATCACATTTTCAGATGCGTCATTCATATTGCTCTAAGTATTTTTTTAACTTTTCATTCCTTTTCTTTTATCTTATAAGCAGATATATTGAACTGTTTTGTGACTTTCTTATCACTTTATTAATGCATACAGCTAAGACAGAAGTGTGATTTTTGCTTACTGGTATACTAAAAGATATATTTTGTTGTTTAGACTTCATATGCATCAGTTTGAAAGGTAGGATGTCATTTCATGTGGAAATTTCTTCTCTTTCTAATGCTTCAGCATAGTTTAGTAATGATACCATGATAACATCTTTGAGCTGCAGCATGGACATTTGAATAATAAAGAGTTTAGACCAGTTTTTGTGCATTCTAAATTTTGCAGTTTTGTTACTGGTATGTGCATATATACTGCAGAACTCCATATTATGAAGAAATTGAACTTGTGTTTTTGTAGAATTTGAGCCATTTGGAATGTGTTCAAACCCAATGGATAACTGGGGAGTTTTAAAACCCTACTTACAAACAAAACAAACAATTTTAGTGTTAAAACACAATGCTATTTCTATAATGTTTAATTTCCTACAAAATGTTTTACAAGAATAAGTTGACCTGGAAATATGTACTGTTAATTTATCATCATAGGTGTCAGTTTTGTGGTTTGGTGAAAACTGTTATTTGGTGAGTACTTTAAATTGTGGATTAGGTCATTTTCTTTATTTTTAACCAACCCCCTGTTGAGGGGACAAAGGGCATAGTTTGTACATGTACATTATTTGTACTTTGTTATGTGTATACATTTAGTACAGTTTATATGCATGTGGTATAGATATTGTTGTACTCCTTATCATGAAGCTTTGTATAGGGATACATCTTATGAAGAACTGCACCCTCATCACAAAACCCTCACAACAATGGGTCACTGTGGCCCACATTTCATGTTTTACTTGATTAATTCTTTGGGAATAGGTTATGATAAAAGATTTTTTGCAACCTTTATGCCTATTATATTATACATGGTTTTATGAAAGCTGTTGAGGGGATGTATCTTGAACAGTACACTCTTATAACACAAGTAGGTCTCTGTTACCATATTTTATGCATCACTGACTTGGTTAAATTTTGTGTTTCAGTTTTATTTTTCAATTTCTGTTCATATATGAATCATCAAATTAAATCTCTAGATTGATATCCTAACATTTATTTTGTCTTGTATGCCCTGTTTCAGGGATTGACATTTTGTTGTGAGCATAATTTGAGAATGAATTTATGTTCTGCATAATAATTGATGTTTACAAATTTATAACAACTTTTGGGGACTTCTAACAGAGGTTAGCTATGTGAATTGTTGGTTTAGGTATGTATTAAAATCATGTACTTTTGAAATCAGATTTGTTATTTTGATCAACTGTTTGAGTCCTTCTGCTCACTTTTAAAATTAAAACATTCTGATTGCAAATACACTCATAATATAGTAGACTCTAGACAGGGGTGGGCAAAGAATATGGTCAAATCTGGCCTGTGACCTGGTTTTATCTGTTAAATTACCTTATGGTGTGAAGCTTTTAAAAGTCACTTATCCAACTGGCCTCTGGAGGATGTTGCCCATGTGTACTATGATATAAGTAGATTCTTAAAATATGTAAATGTAAATACCTGTTTTTAATTTTTCTCATTGAACAGTAGCTGTTCAAGCTTGTGCACCGGTGAAAACCTTTCCAGTAAAATCTTTGATTTGATAATATTTGCAGTTTAATGTACATAGTTGAAGTTGATACATAGTTTATATATAAAGTGTTGATTAAAATTTCTGTTTTTGGACAGAGGACAGGTTTTACACAGTTGATTTTGTGCATGATGGAAAAAAAAGTCATGCTAAGGTAGCTTAGAACAGTTGATAAAAACATAATATTCATAAGCAGTGTCATTAGGTATAGATGGCTACCTAATGTTTTATTTTTATAAAAGCAATTTTCATTTCCAGGAATATTTAAGCTCACCTGGTCTGCATCTGTCGTATATTGATCATTGTCCTTGTGATCAAACTTGGAACATATCATTAAGATCTTGGTTGAGTTGTGTAATGAGTGAGACGCAGAGTAAGATTAATTAAGTTTGGTCATAAAAGAAGATTGAATGCATAAGATATAAGAGTAGAATGCATAAGTAGGATAATGAGTAGATTTAATAATGTTAAAATATTTGAATAAATAATGTTGTAAGAGAACATTGAATAAATAAGGTAACAAGATAACAAGAATAGATTTGGATTAGTATTATAGGTAACAAGGAGATGGAACTGGCAGAGTTGGTGGAAATCCCATACAATTTCATTGGCAGATAATTTGAATAATATGAAACATTTTCATATATACATCATTGGCAGTTGCAGTTCATTGAATGTTATCATGGTAAATTGTTTCTTTTTTCATGTTGCACTTGAGGGAATTGGCCACCTTATGTTTATTAAAAAGTTTACATAGAAGGTGTAAGACTTCGATTTAAAACAGTTTTCTGTTGCATGCATGGAGTATATGTTTATTTACCAGTCCAAAATAATTTTGATTATCATCCTACTTTTTCTTTACTACAGTTGAAATCTAAACCCATCCCTTCCCTTAATAAACCAATAGATGTGCCATATGTTATATTACTCATGAATCACAGTCCATTAGTCTTTCTTAATGGATGTAACCCATACCTATATATTTAGTCTAATTCACCAAGTTCATATTATATTTTGTCACATATGTTAACATCATCAGATACTAAAATAAGCTTTGATCAGTCAGTAAATAGAAGGGTATAGTTTAAATTGTTGGTCTGGCTTATACACAGCACTCGGCCATATAGATGTTTCCACTGTGTGTGAGAAAGCTTGCCAGTAGCTTTGCGTGAGTCAGTGGATCTTCTATCAGTTATACTGGCTGCCATGTATAGCCTTATATGTGCTAAAAAATGGTGATAAACAAATCAGTAATGACACTTTTTGAAACAGTGGTCATGTGACTTTGTTAAAATTTGAATGCATTAATACTTATTTGGGAAGGAATTCACGACTAATTTGAAAATGCAAAATTTGTATTTGATACCATTAAACAGTTTTGGTGAAGGCACTGAAATATTTAGACTTTGTCAGATCATTATTTGCCATATACAGTGAAACTCCTCAAAGCTGAAAATGAGAGAATGTAATTAGTGAACATCTGTGTATATGTATCTCTGTACGAGTGAACATAATTAAGGAACTGTTGGATTTTATAACATTAAATGAAACATTAGCTGAAGCTGAACAATGTATGTTGCTCCAGAAATCACACCTATTTGTTCACAATAGAAATCCAGTCCATGTCTCAAGAAACATTCAAGGATTGAGACACTTATATAACATTACTGCATGTCCATTAGAAATATGAAAATGTGTTTAAGGTCATGTATGCAATGATTTATTTTCTTTTAACAAACAATTTAGTGAATCTTAGGTTTAGAATACAGCTTTGGCAGTCATTTTTGGTAAAGTATCAAAATCCTGGGTATTTAATTTAAAAAAAACACAAAAGAAAATGTTTTGTTAATCATTATGCAAATGTTTAGTTATTATTAATTTACAGTAAACACAGCTCTTTTATTATTGTGCCTGTTTTGATCTCCAGCTTGCAGAAGTGTTTGTTGTAATGTTATACTCAATTAAAGGCACCAGTTACCAAGGGATAAGTGTATTGTTTCAACCTTGCAACAGTATGCTAATGATAATCAGGTTCAGCATGTGTCAGGAATTTCACAGTGGAAATAAATTTATAAGTTTGAAGTGAGTTTTAGTTTTATGTTGGCTTTTTTTTACCTGTAAAATTGAAATTTGGGATCCAAATTTGTTTTATTTCTGGAGTAGAGAGATTTTAGTTTGCTTGGAAAGTAAAGGTGATATTAAAGCAGGAATAATATGACCCCCCCTTTCACTTTTAAGGCGATTCTGGTATACAGAGGGTTTTGCTTTGATGGGTTTCACTGTAAATACTTCTTTTGAAATACTATAATTCGGCATGAAAGGTTATCTCCCTTAGCAAGTCTGCTTGAAGTCATGCAAAAAAGGTAGGATAGTGATTTTTTATGCTAATATGTGCCAATATTTATGGTTTTGATGTGGATTTTAATTCTATCGAATAAAATATTTGTAAAACTGGTGAAACACTCATGCATAATTAAAATTTTGGTGAAGATCTTCCATGGAAAGAAATATTGACCTTATTAAACACATAATCTTGATTGGAGAAATTGATGCACACTAGCAAGAATTTTTCTCTTCATCTTCTCATTGTTTACAATTTTTAAACTGTAAGCAGGGTTCCTACAGTAAGTGAAAATCTTGGTCATGAAAAAAATGGAAAAGTTATAGAAAAAATGTCATGGAGAGCAATGGAAAATTTCCAAAAATATGAGTTATTTCTTTTTTTTTTCATTTTCAGTCTGTTGTTAAAGGGGGGGGGGAATCAGATGACTCTAAGGGGAGCAGGAAGCCAACATGACAGAAAAGTCAGATTTTTAGGATTCAGATCATATTTAATACTATCGTCATTCTTTCTTGTGTACAGACAACTTTCTTGACTTATCATAAATATGAAAGAATTTAGTCCTGGAAAATCAGAAAATTGTCATGGAGAAAAAAGCCCCCACTTTTGTTCTGTGACCGTGTTTATGTTACATCAGTATGACAAGACTTAAGCAGTCCCACTTGAACATCTGGTATCTGAGTAGTCGAAAATTATTATCAAAACTGAAGCACATCTGTCTGCCAAGATGCATATTCTTAAAACATTTTGCAAATAGTTGATCAATTCAGGATCAATATCCATTTGTTTGGGACACTTCATGTATATCTCTTGATAAAAGTTCACCATACCCTATGGCCATTTCCTAAGTATGTGGATTAAAGTGTCTTTATATGACATTTTTTTTGCTTTCATTTATGTTTTTGTTGTACAGTAATTGCTGAGTCCAGTTGCATGTGCATTTGCTTCAAATTTTAGCCTGTTTTTAGTTTGAAAACATTTTTGTTTGCGCAGCCAAATTCACCAATGGAGATACTTAGTTTTATCAAAAATGCATTTACTTCAGACTGCATTAATTGAGAAAACTCTTCTTAACAAAGATTGATTTTTATATTCCAATTATTTTGATAACAAATTTCTGTAACTAACTTGATGGTTTGAAAAAAAAGGAAAAGCTTACTGGGTCAACCCAGTATTGATATTGGCATCTCCCTTGGTAAATGTGTGGGGCAAGATGTAGTTTTGAGTTTTTGTTGAACTCATCTTGGTAAAAACTCACCATTGTGATCACTTTGGCATTTATAAATTTCTATAAATCATCAAACTCCATCAAACCCAAGATTGTTAGATCAAGCTTTTCTTTATAGCTTAAAAAAAATAAACGCTTGACAAAAGGGAGTGTTTGTGCTGCCTTAAAGTGCTTGAAAGTAAAGAGAAGCTCTACACCTGTAGCCATTAATTTGAAAGCTGCTTGCCCATGGGACTTATGGTTTGTGGGTGGGATTGAGATAGGCATCAGACCTTGTCAGGGAAAATTGATTTTTATGTGGCAAGTAATTCTTTTAAAACACTTACTACTTTTTTGAGAATTTTTTTTGTTTGGAGCACTGCTTATAAACTTTTCTTTTACCTTTTGCAGGCATGATTTATATAATGTAAAGGTTTCAGTGTTTGACAAAGCACATATAAAATTACATCTAAACTTTAATAGTTATTTAAGTTATTCTTTCATGAAAACCATTCAGGTGGTATGTACCTGCAGTTTGCTGAAATATATTTTACTATGATCCCGTCTGTCCATCTTTCCATTACTTTTCCAAATGATAACTTCAGTTCTCATCATCTACAGTTATGAAAATTTGAGGACAGCATGCACTTGGACTTTTGAAGAACCCGATCACTTTTGGTATTATGGGCTCAATGGTAACTATTGCTGAAACAAAAAAATGGTTTTCACCCAAGAATATCAGTTCTACATCACATAACTAAACGTTGGTTGTGGATAACTTGCACATTAGCATAGGAAAATGTCTATATTTTGGAAGCGAAGTACAGTCATCATGGCTCAAAGAAAAATAATGCATTTAACAGAATAACTTTTGTTGTACAAGATGTTTCTCGACCATCCTTTGTGTTTCACTTGCACTTAAAGTAATAAATAAATCTGTTGATTCTGAGGTCAGATATCATGACCATTTGTCAAGTCTAATGAGAAAATATTTTCTGCAAAGTAACTTTATAAGACTGCATACCTTGACCAAAGACCAGTTGAGTAATACTCTTGTGTCAGCTAGTAAGAAATATTTTCCAACAGAAACTCACATTTAATGCTACTATTCATATTCCATCAATGAATTATTTTTCAACTGGATGGGGAAAATGCATCTAACATCAACACGACAGGATCTATTAACTTCAGAAAGGGAAACACATGGTTTTGGATGCGTCTATTGATTATTCATCAAAAGCATTGTTTACAGAACTAAAATGTTTATAGTATATGACATAATTGATTTTCACAAGGCATTTCTCGTATATAAATATCTAATTGTGGCTTCAACAGAGTATCTCCAGGACTTGTACTTTACATCCTCCAAACAAAGAACAAAAGAATTTAAGAAAAGTAATCAATACATTGGTACAGTTCTTGGAACAATTTTCCACTGCATTAAATAATGCAATATTTAAGATGAGATATCATGATTATACACTAGTAGATTATAACATAGTTTGATATATATAATACTACAGACATGCTAATACAAATAGTATTATCTTTCATATGATACAGATTTTTTATGCTTTTCTTAAGAGGGTCATGGGAGAATAGTCCTTGACAAAATTAGCCACCCTATGTAAATGATTTTGATTATTATTATTATTATTATTATTATTATTATTATTATTATTATTATTATTATTATTATTATTATTATTATTATTATTATTATATTCTTCTTTACTGGTGTTTGCATAAAGGTCTATTCCACATGGGGCAAATGTATACTGTGCTTTCATGGTTTTTTTAGTTTTTATTGCAGAGCACACCATCATTTTTTAAATATCTCTTAATTTGATATGTATTTAGCAAGTTTTTACTGATCAATATAATGAAAGGATTGTATGCATATATAATGATTAGCTCCAAAGGCAGTATGCGGATGAAGGGATTAGTTGACCAGGCTTCCACAGCGTTTTTTCTGCCTCGCCAAGTTTCAACCACATCAGCTGACTTGAGAGAAGAACAACTTGCTATCAATGCAGATTCCAGTTCAATGACTGTAGCAATGACTGAGGTTGACGAGTGGCTTGATATATCCACATCAGATGATGACCCATCATCTCCATCATTGCCCATGCCCCCAGCATCACCAACAACTCCTTTAGCACCAAAGAGTTCATTAACACTGACTTTTCCACGGAGACGACCAACATCATCATTGACTTCTAGCAATTCCTCTCCTTCACAGCCTCTGAGGTTTTGCAAAGAGTATTTTGTTTCTTTTTAGCAGGAATTTCCTTGCACCCATCCTTGGCTTGCTAAATCTGCATCCACTTGCCTCAAGCTCCACAGAACCCACCATAAACCTCCCTTTAAAGTAGATTACAATGATTATTATATCAATTCTGGGTAATATTTTGTTTTGGTAACCATAAATTGTTTAAACTTTTGGTGGTATTTGTATTGAATATAATCTTTGCATGTAGATTTATGCAGTATCAGAACATGCGAGATTTCATCATACTTCCATTAATCTTAAATTTCTGCTGGCCAGGGTTCCGATGTAATAACCTATTTTACATTTTGGCGTATCAAGCAGATATTTCTATGATTTGTGTCTGGAATTTCATTGAATGTGGCAGCAAGTCACCACATCCAATCAAAGTTGAGTTCATTCAGATTTGAACACTGTTCCTACATGATCAAAAAAAGCAGAGCACACAACATGAATGGACATGATCAGGTTTAAAGTGCTAGTCCATGTTTGCACAAATACCTTTCAGATACATCAGTAATGGCTTCCCTCTGGTACATAGTTGTTCTTTCGATTTTAATTTTCGAATGTATCCTTTTCATGTCGATTGCCATTTCCATTTTCAATTGACGTACAATGTGCCATGCTATTGGTTAGTTGGCATTAAGTACCAAGGGAGGCAACTCATGAAATCTAATAGATGTTACTAGGACATAGCACTAATATATCTGTTCAATCTGTCAGGGTGTAGATTGGGTTATCATATTAGAACCCTGGCTAGCAAAGATATTAATCTGTGTTATTTATTATTATTATTATTTATCTTCTGCACAAAATTCTTTTCTGTAAACAGACAATTTGACATTGTGTTGATTTTCTCAGAATTCATACAAGTCAGGCATTAGTAGAAATTCATACAAGCCAGGCATTAGTGGAAATAAGACAACTCTGGTTTGGATAGTGTTGTTTATAAAGTGCTAATATTTATTCTTTCCTTGTTCTGTTATCTTCATGCTATGAAATGTGTGAAAAGTATGTGAACCATTAAATTTTGTTCAGATTAATTGGCCTGCAGGTATAATTCATTCTTTCAATAAGATTTCAGATATCAAATGAGTGTGAATGGAATATTATTAGCTAATGCATTTGGTTATTTTTACTTTGTCATCATTGTTTATTTTGTAAGACAAGAATAGTAATAAAAAAATCTAACATAACATGATGGAATGGCTAATTTTCTAATAAACATCCCATTGTCTTGTTTTTTTCTTTTGGATATTCTTTTTGGTACAAAATAACCCCAAAACTGCTTATGGCATTATGACTGCCTTATCCTGCATTGTGAATTAAACAGATGAAGTGAGGTGTTGTACTCAGCATGGTATTTAACAAATATTTGGCACAATTTTTCAGAAGTACACAAAGTTTTAGGAAGTGTATTTATTAAGTTGATGAAAATAAAAGTCAAGTTTGAATTTAAACTTGGCAGGGTTTGACCTGTAATCAGGAACAGGTATTTAAATAGGTAACCATCAGACCTTGAAACTGCTTTTGCATGGGTTAACTGAAAGTGTCAGGCAGTATTAAAACTGTTGACATGTGATTTAGCTCATTTACATTTTGGGAAATCATTACCATATTAGATCACTTTCTTCAAGCAGCTTTGAAGGAAAATATGTGTTATCTTTCAGAGTTTGAGATGTAGGATGACGTTAATAAATGTATCTAATTTCAGTGATATATTCTGATGTCTTTATGTTATAAAGCAGTTTGGTGATTAGAGCTGGTTCCATTCAGCAGTATATATGCATTATCACAGTATGCATCACTATCATTGGCAAGTTTATGTGATGACTGGCACTTGTTGAGCTTCAATCATTTGATTTTTTCAATATTATATTCAAATGTATTAAGTGACATGACATTGGCCATGGTTTGTGAACTTGCCCATAGT
This sequence comes from Potamilus streckersoni, assembly GCA_016746295.1. Classification (NCBI taxonomy): domain Eukaryota; kingdom Metazoa; phylum Mollusca; class Bivalvia; order Unionida; family Unionidae; genus Potamilus; species Potamilus streckersoni. Next base: position 1,190,046 of record JAEAOA010000884.1, read on the forward strand.
GTACAGAAATTAAAGTTCAGTAATTATATCATTTAGGCCTGGCTCATACTTACCAACATAGGTAGTATATATGCATATTGAACAGGGAAACAATAAAGATGATAATTGTCTGGACAAAATATGCAGGAACATTGATAATTTATATTATCTGATGGAGGGAAAAATAGTATTCAGATATTTAAATCTCAGTGAGTAGTTTGACCTTTGTATATTTCCAGCTGTTCCCTTGGTTCTTTGCCTATATAACAAAGAAACATTTTTCATGCATTGTGCTTGTCCAGGTATATAAGATGTTACTTGTATTGGTCTTTTTTTTATAAATTAAACTCCTGAAACAATAGTATTTGGTATATGTGTATGTGTGTCCATGGACATTTTTTTTTTGTTGGTTAATTAGTGTATGTGGCACAGTAATCCCATAACTAATTCACTTTATATTTGGAATATATTATCAGCACCAGCCTCTTGTAGTTCAAATTACTCATACTGCTGGGATCTGCCCAACAGGCTATGGAATAAAAAATAACCGATGGGATACACTGCTGTTAATAAAGGTTTTGGTTAAATTATTTTCATTATTTCAATAATCCCATTAGCAGTTCACATAATGTTTGGAATACAAATTAATCCCATACACCCTTCTTTCAGTACCATTCCTGCCCCAGTGTTCCACCCTTGCATCCAGTTTGCTTCATATTTGTAATATGTAACCCCATATACTTCCCTTATTCCCTGTTAGTCATGTTTCAGGTTGGGGCCATTGGGTGATGGTGTGATTCCCCTTTTTGATGCATGACAGCTCATGTCAGGCATATATCATGTTTCTTAAAACATTGGTAATTTTTGTTTTGTCTGTTTTATACAAAAGAGATATCTGTTCACATTTTAACTGACCATATGTACTGCATTTATCCTATGATAAGTCACCCCAGCTTGTTGCCATTTACATAAATTTGGCTAATATTTACTAACGACATCTTTGTTGGATTATAAGTGGCATCATAGTAGCTTATATTTTGTTATTGTCATCAGAATTGTGTTGTTTTTTTATCCCCACCATCAGATCAGCCCATATCAGTCATGGTCTTGTGTCCTTAGGTCAGCCAATTTACTTGACTTGGCTCAGCATTATACAACCTTCAAAGTATTGCTGTACTAAAAAGCACCCATTCAGACCAATAGGTCACCCCAGTGGTGTGAAAAATTTATTGGGCTAACAATATGGGCTTATCATAGGATAACACTAGTTAAAAATTACATATGTAAATGTGTGTATGCCTATTTGGCCTAAGCACAAAGCAAACATTCTATTACAAATATCTGCTTAACAATTTTATGTGATTTTCTCTCTGTGATAATCGTTAGCAGCACAGTTTATCCTTAAACATCAACCTAGACAAAGTTACCAGATGTTTCAGCTTTGTTACACATGTGTTAGATATGTTTAATTCATACTGTTAAGCATGAAAATATTATTACATTAAACATATCTTCATCACCCTTCATCTCCTGAAAGACATGTCTTACACATTCACAGGGGTCATGCTACCAGGCAAAGTGGGCGAAAAAGTGGCCTGAGAACATCAAACTTTGCCTTTTTCTGTTAAGAAATTGAAGATGACTTCGCTCTCTGATTTTTCTTACATAAAATGGCTGTAGATTATGACTTTTGAGATCCCCCCTCGCTGTAGCCTGGAAGTTTTGGCACTGTTGTAATCCAAGGTGAAATGCATCAATATATAAATAGTAATTGCTTTTAAAAATGTAATCGGTGAAGAGCATTTTCTAATTTATGTCTTGTTTTTATAAACAGGGATTTTAACAGCTGTATTTGCTTATTTTCTTCATAAAATCAGTTTCAAACCGTAAAGGAACTTGTAATGGCAGACATCGCTATGTATATGATATACATCATTAAACTGTCTGTATTTGTAAATAATCGGGCAAATAGATTCAGGAAAGTATAGAATATAATGAAAACAAAGTTTAAATATTATGTGATTGGAGATTTAGCCTAAATATTTAATAATCTAGGTCAAAAACATGTGACAATCAGTTGTGGAATTCAAAACAGTGCTGCAAGGTCAGTGTTGTTTTCTGACCTACTGTAATTAATTTTCGTGAAATTAAAAAAAGAGATATATTAGTGAAGCAAATACTAATTAGCCGATGCATATCGTTATTGCCAGTAGGTAGACAAACAATACAGCCATAAATATGCAGTCCTATTAATGACTTTGTTGTAACAAAGCAAGAAAGTAAATAGTTATTACTAAGAAAAGCCTGCTTTCTAAAAATAGATGCACTAGCATGGTGCAATGCGTGTTCTTGGATGTTTCAGTTTTATTGGGAGGAGAAAGGGTTAGCTTTTACATGCTTTAGCTTTTGCTTGATTATATTTGTGAATAGACTAAAGCAGCTGTTTTGTCCATTTTGAAAGTATAGATGATTAAGTTAACGATGTGGATGAGTTCACCGAGTCAAAAACAAAACTATGAAAGTTGCACATAAAGGAATGATATTTGCAAGTTCAGCAACAAATGTGAGTAATTGAAAATACTGTTTCAATCAATGAAACAGTTATTTAGGAGAATATTCATATTTTTCACACATATAATGGTTAAAACTGATGAGTGCTCTCTTGGGTTTATAAAATATCACCTAGAAAAGTATATGAAGGCCAAGGGCTATTGCATATCTATCAGAGAAGTACCATTTTAGAAGTCTGTCAAAATAATAGATTTAAGAAAAAAATGCTACTGGAGGTTTTGGCATGAAAATGCCTCAGAGCCAATAATCCAAGATGATGAAAAAGTATTATTTTTGCTGGGTCATTGGAGTGTCACACAACAGCTGCTTTTCAATTTTTCCTGTGTAAATATTTTGATACAATGTTAGGCTAGTGATAGATGAAATACTGTATGATACAGGTCAATACTGTGGTATGTTTTCTTCAGCTGGTAATAAGAATGGTAACAAATATATTTACATTTATGCATCTTGAATTTACTCAAATTGTACTTAGTTCTTCAAGCCAGACTGAGATGTACTGCAGAAACTGATACACAAAAGCTTTACTGGAATTTAAAGTAGCCTACATTTCCAGATGAAATCTATTTACCTTATTTTACTGAATTGACCAAATAATCCAGCCCTTCATAATAAGAAAAGCAGAATTGAGTTGGATCAACATATAAATAAAATCCATGTACATTTATTCACAATATGACTCTGAATTTCAATTTTAAATAGACCAAAATGATAATTCTTTTTTAAATTGATGTAGAGCTTGTGACCAAGTTAAAAGGTCGCTGGGCGGAGCTATGTGTGCATTAATAATGTTATTTTGTACTGATGAATTTATTTTGGTCCAATTACATTGTTTCTTGTAATGTCTTCTTTGTTAAGCCTTAGGCATTTAAACAAAATGAGTATATAATAAAAAGGTTACTGCATTTGTATTGAAAAATATGAACTCTTTTTTTTTTTCTGCAAAATATTGCATTCCACAAGGTAAAGCAGTATTTTGCAGAAAAAATCATTTATATTTTTCCATACAAATGCAGTAACATAATTACTGTGGCAATGTTTCTTTCTACATTTTTTCAAGGTCTTGTATTGAAATGTAAGTAACCTCCTTTCCTTCTTGTGCATCAGTCTGTTACACTTTTTGTGGCCACCATAGATTTACAACATAATTGGATGCCAATTTGGTAGGTGTCTTGGTAAATGTGGCTTTAAAGGTTTTATCATTTCAGGACCAATTAGTTATTTGCCAGGAACCATTCAAATTATTCTTATGGATTTGGTGTATACATCTTGGAAACCTACATGTATCTTGTATGGGTTTTGTCTTGTATATTCCATTTTGGTGTATGATGGCCTCCGATAATTAAATTTACTTTACGTCTTCATTTGTTATGTTGCTTGTGACTGGCATAGCTGGACCAAATTTTCTTGGACCAAATTTATTTTGTGTACATTTTTTCAATGTGGAGCTATGTGTTACAGTTTTGTCAGAACCACATGTTTTACATGTTTTTGATATTGCACGGGTTTAACATATTTGGATATTCTTTTGTAATACATGTAGGTTGCAACTTTGGTATAGGTAAGCATAAATAGTATCATTAAAGCAATCAGTAATTTTTTAAAAAAATATCCAGAAAAAGTATGATTTAAAGGATATGTTGTTTAATGAAGTAAATGAATGACGTAGGATCCATTCCTAATATTTGTGGTTGTGTGATATTCTTAAATTAGTGATTATGATAGCATTTGAAACCAGGAAATGGATAAGATATAATTTTGATTATTATTATAGACAAGAAAATTCAGTACACAGTATTTCTAAGCTGAGTAAATTTGCTTATTCTACAAACATACTGTACTTGCTAATTATAATACTGTACATAGGAGCTATAGAGGTGAGTTCCTTATATTGAAATGCTAAGAAGTACATAATACATATTATTTCACTACTTCATAATGAAATGGCATCCATGCATGCTGTCCTTAGGATAGGAGCAGTATTATGATGAAGGGTGTGCTGTATCTATTATGGTCTAAGCAAGGATTGATCAGTTTTCTTTCAGGTACCTACAATAAAAGTTGCTTATCAGTTTTGATGATGGATGCAGTTGCACTATGGATTTCATGCTGATTGCAATTACTGTAGATTTCTTGTTGCGATTACACTAGGGTTTAGCAGCAACATTACCAGAAAACAAAATTAAAATTATTTGAAGCATTTGTTATCTTCTCAATATTTTGTTGTTCAGGATTTTGTTCTGTCATGTGTTTACTAATTGTTAAGACTTGCATATTATTGCACATTCTTTGTTTACTTCACAAACAGGACCCAGATGTTTACTTATGTTTCTGTGTTCTTTCCCTTAATAAGCCATAACTAAATCCCTTTGCAAGTAGGGTATATCATATGTTAAAGTTTTGCCAGACAAGTAAAATTCTTGTTAATCAAGAATATGATGTAAAATAAAGAAATAAGGACTTGCATTTTTTGTCATTTTGTCATAAAAATTGCATATCTGGACCGAACATTTTCAGATTTAATAAGCCTTGCAATAATGTTAAGTTCTGGTTGAAATTGATATAGATTCTTACATACCTCTTAATTAACTCACTCTGCAATAATGTACATTTTACATCAAATACTTTTCAATACTTTTTAGTTTGATATTTTCACACTAGTTTATATCAAATGCTTCACAATTGTTTTCTTCTTTTGTTCTATGTATTTGCAATGATGTATCAAATACTTAAAAATCTTTCCAGACATGCAATTCACAAGAGAAAGAAACAATTGAAATTTGGACCAGAGACCGTGATGTCGATGGCAAATATTCCAAGTGTTCATGACTTTCATAAATTTGCCCTTCAACAAAATGGGGTTGCTCCAGCCCTGCATTTTCATTTGGCTGCCAGTGTCAATCCAGAGACAGGTAATCTGCTGACATATGTATAAGTAACATTTGTTGCACAGAGGGCAGTGGAACGTTGTTTTCTTGCTCATATAGTTCATGTTAGTACTTACAGATTCAGGATTACCTGCATTTTATAGAAAATTTTGCTAGAGTGTCAGATGAATTTTATATTCCTTTAAGAATATATTTTGATTTTTAATAAGTAAAATATCAGAAATGTTAATAAAATGATAATAAGGGACCAGGTAGTCAAATAGTATAAAGTGCTTGCCTTTACCAATTGCTGCCATCTCACTTCTATCTGTTTGGGTTTGAGTCGCGTACCCAGCCAATGTGGGTGTGTGAGAAAGCTGCAAGTAGCTTCCTGTGAGTTGGTGGTTCTTACCTCCGTTTTCCTGGGTTCTTCATCCACCAGTTTTGTGTGTGAGTTTGTGTGTGTGTGTGTGAGAGAGAGAGATAGAGAGATCTGGTTTCTAAATGTAGCTTTAACAATTTTCCATTCATATTGGTATTATGTCTGCAGTGTGTGTATGTGTGTATGTGTGTGTGTGTATGTGTGTGTGTGTATGTGTGTGTGTATAAAGCACTGGGGAATCATGCTGCCGACATGTAGCATATTATTCCACCCAGTCACATTATCCTGACATCAGGCTGACCAGTCCTAACACTAACTTCTTAATGCCGAGTGCCAACCGAGTCATCTGTTAGTACCATTTTCAATAGTCATTGATAAGTCTTGTGACTTCCCACATCTGAGGTGGACACACTAACCACTTAGGTCCTCCACCAGTTATATTGGCTACCATTTATAACCTATTTTGGCACTAACCCCCAAACAACAACATTAAAAATGACTAACGCAGATGTGAAATTTACTAGACATCTCTATTTCTGCTGGTCATTGAAATCTAATTGGTTTTCAGCATTATTTTATTGATTCTTTAGAAATTAGGCATGGAAGTGTGTGATAAAAAAGAAGGAAAACACTCAACTCATAATCACGCCATGAAAGACAGTGGCAAACTATACTTTTGGAATTAAAATAATAGAAAAGATAAAATATATTACATTTTACATGATTTTTTGTGCTTTTGTTAAAAAAATGATTTGCTGAGATCAAGATTTTAAATAAAGTCATATGCATAGACTTGGACTCAGTTAAGTATTCTGACATCAAATTTGATGCCAAATCACTGACCAATTAAAATGGATTGATACCTGAGGCTGAATTTGGAAGAGATTGTTATGGCTGCTTCTTCTGAATGGGGACAAGGGATTTTCATTTAAAGACTGTTATTTAGTTGGTTTTAAATATGAATTTCCCAACCAGATTTCCAGTATGGTTACAATGGTAGCCATCTTGAAAATTTTCTTATATTTGTCTCTTCTGAACAGCTGATCATGTCAGCATGGGATTTTTCTTTGATGGCTTCTTTTAATATCATGGTGGTATTGCTAATCAACCCTCCAGCATAATGGTCATGGTTACCATCTTGAAAATCTTGGTACCACCGTTTTTTGAAGGGATGGTTATATTCACGTAGGATTCACTCCAACACTTTTCACTACATGTTATTCATCTTAACTGAAAATGTTGAAAATGTGATCTCCCAACATTTGATAAATCTTTTAATAGCTACTTCTCCTGAACTGATGAACACGCCAACAATTTTTTTTTAATGTAAAAGAACACACTTCTTTATTGCAGTACTTGTGTAGTCTCTCCTATTTTAAAATAGATATACCGTTTCAGCTGCCAAAATGGCTGCCATGATGGTCTTCTTGATGTGTTTTAAATGCTCTTTCTCCAGAATGGATAGCTGTATTAAGATAGGGTTTTCACTAAAATACAACTGAAATAAGCAGCAGGTTTTGAATGAAAATGGTGTCCATCTGACATTCAACATGGCACTTGGCCATCTCATAAATCTTGTTATCACTACTAATTGTACATGAATGGTAGCATTGATTTTGTAAAATGCCTCTCACAGTTTTTAATTTCTTCTGAATGAAAATGGCACAGATTTGATGACTGACATATCCATACTTTGTGGAATGATTTTGAAAACCAGACCAACCTGGCACAGGGGATCGAATCAGATGTCATTGATTCCATATTTTTTTATTTTTTTGTAAGGTTTGAACACAGTAACATGTACATATAGAAATAATCAGATGCTATATTAAGTTGCATTCCAATGAACAAGTTGACAGTCAGACAACTAACAAACCAAATTTTTATGCATATTTTTAAAAAAACTTTTTGGATTCTTAGAGCAAAATCTGGTTAGAGAGATTAAGCAAAAACCAATTCAGGTGAAATTTAGCATCCATGTTTGTATTCAATTGTAATTGGCTTGAGGAGATTTTCACCCCATTTTAGCAATTTTTCACATTTAAAATTTGAAAAAAAAAATATTTTTGGACATAAAGTTAGTTATAATCATATGGTGGTTGTTTTGGACATCAATGTAAATTTAAATCTAGATGCTCACCTACATTATATTTTTTTTTTCTGTTATTTTCAGATATTCCTCTGCAACCTGTCGTTGGGGCAAAGGAAGATGAGCATCAGTTTCAGTTGCATTGGCTGAACAACAAAGAACTCCAGTTTACCATGGAGTCTGAGAAAATACTTCAGGAGATCCACAAGGACAGTCTCCATCATGTGGACAGTCAACAGAAAGACCAACCGAATGGGGACATTGATCATCAACCTAACTACAACCACATGGAAACAGAGAGTGATCTGTACCATCCGGAAGAGGACCTTGATGAAGGTAGTAGACACTGATATTGTACTATAAAGTTCATGATGTTTTCTTTCTTTATTTTTATTTTAATTTTTCACTAAACACGTTACATCAAATAGGGTTTCAAGGAAACTGGAGCAATATTGTTGTTAGATCATTTAATGGAATAATGTTAATGAAGTTGGTAGCATATAAACATCTTTTAGTTTACCATATCATCTCAAGTATCATTTCACTGAGAATGGAATAGAAGCAATGGGGATTACATTTGGCTCCGAAAATCCAGATTCTTTGATTTTACTGAAAATTTTCACAGGATAATAGTTACCATACTTCTTAGCTATTCTTCTAGTTGTGCAAACAGAAAAAGAAAGTGAAATGTTATTTTGTTTCAAGAAATTGTTATTATAAAAGTTGTTGCTTGTTGGTGCTGTTATTTGATGTTCATACATTCAAGCCTTTAACTTATGATCTCAATGCTTCAACATGAGGGAAATTAACAGTACATTACCTCAGCTCCTTCTTAATCTCTAGTTAAAACTGCCCAACTCGGAAGCTTTCTCATTACTATGGTGATTATATGCAAGAGGGTTATTATACTTTGTTCCATTGTATAATTAGCAGTAACATTTTCTTTCATATTGTTAACATATATAGTCATAGTAACACAGGTTTATTCTCATGCCTGTCCATATCTTCTCAGGATCTCAAAAGAAGAAAAAGAAAAGCAGATTCTTCAGGAAGAAAGGCAAACACAAAAAGCAAAAGGATGGCCATATCTTGGGGAGTCATGAGGACAGTCAGTCCAGTATTGGTTCTGATGCATCTTCAGATTACACTATGTCATTCTCAGATGGAATGACTCCCACCTCATCACCTGAGGTAGCAGTAAGTCCTATTAGCATGCGGTGGAGGGGCAGGGCTCCATATGCATGATACTATTGCTGAATGGTATGCAGTATTAACATAAGCAGATGGAAGACAAAGAACAGAGGCATACATATGATAGTAGGAGAAATACAGTTTGTCTTTCCTATTAAAGGCATCACATAGGTATCACATTTTTGTAGTTTTTGCATAAATCCAAATTTGTTAGTTCTCCTAACTGATTTCGGTAACAAAAATCTTTAATGTCACAAAAATTGCACAAAACTTAGTCTATTAATTTGTTCATTTATAATTTCTAACCTGGCTGACCAGAGATGCTGCAACATTGGTATCCTCTGCATGTTTCATGCATAACAGAGTTTTCATACTTACACTGTGTCATATTGTGAGTCTATTTTCCAATGACAACAGAGTGATGTAGTTCATCCTATTTGGTAAAAGCCAAATAATTAAATTACTATCATTTTTAAATTTTTGAGATATATCCCTTTGCACACATGTACATAGAAATTACACTGCTTGTTAAATCCACATGAAAGGCAAATTTCTGGTTGTCATTCTCTTCCTTGATTTGACATATTTAATATCAGAATGAGACAAGTAGTGTTTTCCTCTATGTATATACATGTGTAGTCGTGTTTCCACCCATTTCCTGAAAATGGACTTGTCCTGAAACTGGAAATGACTGGTGAGCAGGGTCGTCTTTTTCGCTGAAAAATTCTGTTTGGTATGAAAATCACATACAATAATGGTAGGTCTCTCCTGGTCATAATCAGGTTTGAAATTATAAATCAGTGAATGAACTAATATCTGTGCAACTTTCATCTCATTTGTACTTTTTGTTTTTTAAATCAGTAGGCAGGTAGAGACGGGGAGGTATATTCATGATGGAGGTGTTATTGGTTTCAGGAAATTAACTTAGTTTTCAAAAGTTACATATCTTGTATATTATTTGGTGTATTCAAATGAAACTTTAGGATTATATTGCTATAGGTGGAGAAACTGTGCTTCTGCATGCAATCATTTTAGGCTACCATAGAACATTTGTTGCTTCTTTGTTCATGTACATGGATTCTGTATGGGGTGATAGAAATGGGCAGTACTCATTTATGAGTTGGACTGAAGAAGCAAATAAAGTGCTTCAGTCACAAGGAAAATATTTTTTTTTAAATAAAGAATTCCTATACCATATAGAGTTGTTTAGAGTGTTATTGATGTGTTTGCCCATAAATTAGTTCCCATTCCATATGTTTATATCTCCATTAGTACATCAAATGCAGCAATGTTTTGAGAAATTAAAGAATTGTTTTGTTTAGGAATTGAAAAAAAATTAAAATAAATTGATGAAGTTTGATTTTTGACATTTTCCTTAAAAATTTGATTGGCAGGACATTTGTGCCCACTGGATAAATTTCTAATTACATTTTAGGCTGATTACCAAGAGGTTATGTTATGACTCAATGTACGTAACAGAAAAGAGTGAAAACAACAAGTTTTGTAAAATTCAACAAATAATTTATTTTCCTAGAATGTAAAGTGAAAATTTAAAAAGAACTTACCATATTGTGAATTAAATCCTGAACAGTCCTTAAAGTTCTATGGTCAAAATATATTCAGAATGAATCCCAGTGGTTTTCTGAACGAGTTCCAAACTTAAATGTGCTGATGTATCAATAGCCTGGAATAATGTTGATGTGCTAACAGTGTGGATGTGTAATCTGAAATATCTCCATATGAATTCACAGTAATTCCAAATAGTGATTTAGTACTAAAAGGATCAATAAGCAGTTTGTAATTCCAGTGGATAATTTGGAAAAATAAATCCTCATAAATTAAAACTGAATGTAACCACCAGCCTTGCATTCCATCCAGCTGGCTGTTGAGCCAACTATCCAACTACCCCCCACCCAGCACACTATCCGTCAAACCCATACCAGCAAGATAAGCTGTGGCACTTGCCTGCTGTTAGTTGAACTGGCAAGCCATTTGTTGATGGCTTATCTATTGAAGATATCATAATACTTTTAGAGACAACCATATCTCATGGGATGTTCTATGCAGATGTAGACAACCCAAACACTGAACACAGGGATAACCTTGGTGACTTAGCATACTCAAATCCCACTATGAAATTTATTGAATTCTGATTTAAAGTGGCTGTTAAGGGTATATATTGTATGTTCCCGAATTCCTAAAGCTCACCATCATGTGCCAAGTCTATGAGGTTAAGGCATCAGTAGATATGGAAGACAAAGATGAACATCCTCCTTTCATTTACTGCTATGGTCAGGAAAGATAAAAAACTAGAAGACATCTGTTGGATAAGGTCCATGATGCAAGCAATTTTATGGTATTCTTTTTGGAAAAGCCAGCTACGTGCAACCTCTTTGTCACAGTGGAATCGAACCCATTTGGGGACATGTACCACTAAGCTTTCAGTATTAGGTGAAAACATTGCAGCAGAGGATATGGCTAACTGCATGTTTTACAAGTTGGATAGTGAAATCTCATTAAACTCATGCATAATATTCTGACAACAACCCTGCTCCCATTTTGGACCAAGCATTACTAGCTATTTTTGCCTTTCCAGAAGGTAGCAGTCATACAAAGGAGACTACGATCAGGTTTGCAGGGCTGTACACCATTCTATGGCTAACTTTCTTATGGCTTAAACTAACTTAGATTTAGTGAGATAAGTGCTGTCTGCACACTGTCACTCCAACAATGTCATTCCATGACAGTCCATTAGGCTTTTGGGGTTTAGAAGTAGGCATCACCAGAATTGCCTTTCAACTGGCCTTGTGACCTGCACCAGCATTCAGGCCAAATCAATGTCAGCCAGAGATGATCATTGAGAAAGAGATGAGATAGAATACTGCCCAACAACAGTAACGCTCTCATCCTCAAATTTCAGGCAGCAACATGCCCATCAATTCCGTCGGCAGTTCAATAAAGGAATAAGAAACAAGCCCCACAACAGTAGCTTTGGACTTGTCACTTTGACTACCCGGAGTTAGTACCAGACTCCTTCATTGACATGAACATTAGATCAAACTTGCACACTTACTTGATGAGAGGCCCATCTTGTTGAGCTTCTTTTGAAGTGTCAATTTATTCTACTGTTTAAATATGAAAACTGATCTTCAGTGGTATAGACAGTTAAATTCCAAACAGCATCAGCTTCAGTTTAAAAACACAAACAAAAGAAAGAAATACTGAATTTACACTGTAGTGTTTACCATGTGTTTAGTCTTGAAGCAGTAATGGTTCTGTTATGAGATTGAATATACATTTACACAACTACCAACTAGTTAAATTCTGAATGCACCTGCAATGTATGGGACTGGTCATTTAATTGTATGGAGCTAAATTATTATTTCCAGCTGGAGTATATTTTTAAACTTTCATTCATTGCAAGACAATTTTCAAGTAATGGCATAGTGTCCTTGTTTTATACCTCAGATCAGAATAAAATGATAGTTTCTCTTTAGACACTTATATGGTCTCTCCATAATGAAGACTTGGCTTCCATGGATGTTCAGCAGAAATCAAGGCAGTGACCATTGTAAACACTGTTATGAAATGTTATCACCAGAAGAAGATGGCAATTTCAGCTTGGGAAAGGTGCTTTTCAAACACAAATGACATGGCATATATTACATGTAGCTCAGATTATGTTGCGGTCAATAACAGTGAAGTTTTACTGATTTAATTTTGAGTAGTCAGTGGATATAACATCATGCATGATTTACAACCAGATACCATTTTAAGAATCGAGTGATCGTAAATTCTGTATAAAAAAAGATTATACATTTAGAGAAGGTTGATCAACTTATTTTGCAGTATGTTTACTTTATTCCAAGTAATCTGAACCAACTTACATACCCTAAGGTTTAGACTATTGAATTCCAGTTGACAGCTGCTTTTGTTTTAAAAACAAAAACAAAATCAAACAAAAACAAGCAAATTCAGAATGTTCAAATCATTGAACAACCCAGTCAAGTTTAGAATTATTCAAACTTAGTTCAAGTTTAGCTACATGGAGCTAGATTGTTTATTCTGACTTATTTTGTTTGTTATTACTTTCAGCTAAAGAAAAGGTATGGTTCCATTTTATAATATAAATTGCAAGTTTAAATCACATCTATATAATTCTGTGTTGGGATGTTAGAAGATATATTAGAAAACATTACTGAGAACTCATCAGGGCTTCTACCCTCCCCCTTCCCCGCAAGAAAATCCCAAATTAAAAAAAATCAAAATTTATACAAATGTAGTCACTTGTCACTTGAAATTTGACTCATTTTATTTTTGTGCATGTTTAATTGGTATTATGTGTACTTTGAGTAAATAGTAGAGACTTAGACTTTTGCTATGGGGCCTCATTGAGGAAAGTTGGGGCCCTATTGAACTTTTATCCCTTCCCCCAACACTTAACTTGATATGGCTGTGCTCATGCAAGCGATAACTATCAGAACTTGTGCCATATTGTTTCACATCAGTCAATATAAATATGATTTTGTTGTAAATCATCTGATATTTATTATTCATTATCCTTTAACTGCAGAGTACAATAATACTGATTTTTATATGATGCTTAACAAAGCATATCTCATGAACTGCAACAGAAATAAGGAAATGAATGTGTCTGTACATTTCATTAACATAGTATTGTGAGATTTAAAAGAAAAAAGATTCATTGTGCCAATTGTATTCAAAATAGGTCCATTAGCACTTTCTAAGTTTTTGTTCATTTTGAGTACAGTAGTCCCCCTCTTATACAGCCACCCCTTCTGCACCAGGAAAGTGGACTTATAAGGCAGGTGACCTTTACAGAGAGAGGCTAAATTTTTTGTGAGAAGTATATCTAATGTATGTAGCAAGAAAGCTACATTTATTCCAAGCAGTTAATTCTTTTAAAAGTATCATTAATTATTGAACGGTTTTTGCTGTTATAATAATTAACTTTTTTCAACTTAATATGCATTAATAGTTCTTATTCTTGGTGTAAGCATGATATGCGGACAGGTGTTCTCATGCACATTACAAAACCATTCAAAAATGTCATTTAAATCTTGGTACATATGCAATTCTCTTTCTATTTGCTCCATTTTCCCGCTGCTGCTGAATAACTTCCTTATTGGTTACGATTTTGTTTATTCGAGTCTTTGCAACATAAATTTGTTTTGAGTCTTTTCTACCTAAAATTGTTTGGCATGTTCCCCTCCCCACCTCACCTGATGTTGTAGACTAAAAAAAACAACTTTTCTCTGAAATAATCATCTCCGTTTACATGATGGCATGTTAATGTTGGGTAATGATTTATTTGGATGTTGCTATGCTATTTAATTATGCAGACAAAACGTGTAGAGCCTAGATTTTTTTTTGGTCTTTGTCTGGTACCCAGTTTTGTTTTATTTTTAGTCAATGCTGACCCTGTGATCTTTTCAATTACCTCTGGTTATAATCATCAATGTTGCCAACTACAAGACTGATAAAACAATTTTTTTCTGCATTTAAACAAAATGCCATGTTTTTTTTAAGGCAGCTGATTGTCACTTGATTTATTAGTCACAGTCTGATACCCTATTGTTTTTACATTTCTTGACACTAAGTGAGAGAAGCCAAAACGGTTTTTATATATACACACATTTGACCTGAACAATAGCACTTCACGGCCATTAGGATTTGTAAACTTTACAATTATTGTCAATAGTAATAGCCACTAATTATGGAAGTGAACAAGCTTAACATCTTGCTATGGAAAACCATAAAAGCTATCAAGCCATTTTTCCTGATGACTTGTGTAATCTTAACAATTATCAGTGGCTAAACCAGACAACTTATGATAAAACAGCAATAAGGATAATCGGATTACATGTACAGTAGTCCCCCTCTTGAACGGCCCCCCCCCCCAGCGGCCACCCGCTTCTTACGGCCAGAATTTGAAGGTACCGACGAATTTGTGTTCAAAATTACCCCTCACAAAATGCCACCCGGCTAACGCGACCAGTGGCCAGCATATTTTTGCAAAAATATAAATTTTACCCCTCACAAGCGGCCGCATTTTATTTTGTAATATGTATCTAGAACAATTTTTTTTCTAATTGTGTTAAGTAATCCGGTTTCTGTTTCCTGATGTCAGATTTTTGTTCTTCAAAACAGTGTTCTAAGGTTAATATTATATCCTTTACACCTCACGAGAAGCCACATTTTTTCCTTCAAGCCGAGAAAGACTCCTATTTTATTCCTTACTTAAAGGTAATCCATATATCCTTACTTCGTGTTATCCTAAGATGTCTGGTTTATCCACTGATAATTGTTAAGATTACACTTAGTAATAATAGTAACATCGGAGAAGTGGCAATATTGAGGGACAAGACCAAAGTCTGTGCTGAAAATGGTTGGATAGCCTTTATGGCTTCCCTTTGCAAGATGTGGAACTTAGATAATTAATGGCTATTACTCGACAATGGTAAAGTTTAATGGCCGTGATGTGCTATTGTTCAGATCAAATTGGCGTGCTTATCCAAGCCGTTTTTCGCACTTAGAGTAAAATAAAAAATAAATATAAAAACAATAGGGTACCCGACTGCGACTAATGAATCACGTGACAATCGCTGCCTTAAAAAATATATGGCATCTGTTTAAATGCAGAAAAAAATTGTTTTATCAGTCTTGTAGTTGCAACATTGATGATTATAACTGGACGTAATGTCAAGATCGCACGGTCATTATTGGCTAAAAAGAGAAACAGGCTACTAGACAAAGACTGAAAAATCACTTGACAACACAACTTGTCGCTTCTTTACAAAGAAAGAATTTCGTCCGCTCAACAAATGTGTCATCTGCATAATTAAATCGCATACAGTTAGCAACATTGGAATAACTCATTACCAAACATTAACCTGTCATCATGTAAACGAAGATGATTATTTCAGAAAACGTTGGTTATTATAGTCTACGATATTGGGAGAGGTGGAGAGGGGGACTGGTCAAACAAATTTAAGTAGAAAAGACTCTAATAAAACAATTTTATGTTGAAAAGACTCGAATAAATAACATCGTAACCGTTATTTAGCAGCAGTGGGAAAATGGAGCAAATGGAAAGAGAATTGCGTATGTACCAAGATTCAAATGACGTTTTTGAATGGTTCTGCAATGTGCATGACAACACCCGCTCGCATATCACGCTTACACCAAGAATAAGAACTATTAATTCATATTCAGTTGAAATAAGTCAACTATTATAGCACAATAACCGTTCAATATTTAATGTTGCTTTTAAACGAAGATATTAAATGCTTTGAAAAATGAAGCTTTCTTACTACGTACATATACTTCTCACAAAAAATTTAGTCCCCTTCTGGAAAGGCCACCCGCCTTATAAGGCCACTTTCCCGGTGCAGAAAGGGTGGCCTATAAGAGGGGGACTACTGTACTTATCTTTTTGTATAGGCTAAAATTTGAGTGTTTCTCAGCTTTGTGGAATAAATGTGGCTTTTTGTGAGGTGTAAATGATATAATATTATCCTTAGTGGTACATGTACTTTAGTCAATACATTTTTCAAGAACAAAAACCTGACATCGGGTAACAAATTAGATTACTTCTGGTTCTGAATACATATTACAAAATAAAATGTGGCCATTTGTGAGGGGTAAATTTTATATTTTTGCACAAATATGCTGGCTGCTGGTTGCGTTAGCTGGGTGGCCTTTCGTGAGGGGTAATTTTGAACATGCATACGTCGGTGCCTTCAAATTCTGGCCGTAAGGAGTGGGTAGCTGCTGGTAATGGGGGTAGTTCAAGAGGGGGACCATTGTAGATCTCTATCTAGTAAGCAGTAGAAAGCACTAAACCAATTTGAGATGCATGAAGAGATCAAACTTGGTATTACTGCTACTAATAGGTCTTTTATTTTTGTAAAGCATTGTTAGAGAAATGTAAATTTGACACCTATTGTTTTATCGATTGATTGATCCATCACGAGATGAATCAATCCCATGTCATCCACTGAATCCATTTTAGCTGCAATGCAGTATACCCAATACAGAAATCGACTATATGATATTAAAAGAAATTGGTTTGAATGTTTTTTTCTTCTTTTTTTTCTTTTTTCTCTCAATAGCCAAACAAATGCTCCTATAGCCACAAACAGGAATCTGCACTTAATTAATTAAGTGTCTCAGATCTGTATTATGATTAGGTTATTGATGCATCATTTCCATATGACTGATTACTAATTTTTTTCTATCATGATAAAAATTGTTTTATTTTTTCCTTTCAAGAATGATCAAATTAATGGACAAGTGGATGCCTCGATGCCTTAAATTTCTTGAGCCTTTAAGATTTGACAATTTTCCTCTATTTTTTTCCTTTTAACAATATACTGTGGTCAGATTAATTAGAAAGTATTACCAAACTTCCGCTTGAACAATTTTTTGATCTGTAAACATCAACAAGCATTTCTCAGGCTGAAATTAATTTCATCTTTGTTTCTATGCTACATCTGTTTAAGCAAATTCTTTATTAGGGAGAGACCATTCAAGTTTTCAAAGGGTTATATCATTTGAAACAATTTTATCTTGTGATGAATGAAAGAATTAAAAGAAATTTCCCCACTGGGAAAAAAAACATAATTATTTTTTAAAACAGAAGCGGCTATCATCGGGAAATTTTAATGTGCAGTCCTCAGAGGATTGCTTTTCATGTTTAAACAGTAGTATAACATTGCACTGTTCAAGAAAAGATTAACAATGACTTATCAAGTCTGTGCGGCTGTCATCAGGAATTTTAAATGTACATTCCTCAGAGGATTACTTTTCATGTACTGTTTAAGTAGCATAACTTTGCACTATTCAAGAGAAGATCAACAGTTACTCATGAAGTCTTTGCATAAGTACGTTAAGATTTCTTTGAATGACGTTAAAGCATCAAACAGCCTTTTTAAATGAAACAAGTACAGTATTAGTACAGTTCTTGCATCGTGACTGTTAATACCATCTGATATTTGATTTGGCATCATATCTATTAAATAGTTTTCATTAGAACTAGGAAATATGTATACTCATCTGATAATGATGTAGATAAATTAGCATCTCTCTGTCTCTCTCAGCCTCTAAAGAACATACTTGCAGAGGTCATACACAGTAAGCCACACACATTTGATAGAGACCACATCCACTCATTGGTTGTCATCCTCAACAACTCCACGACAAAGGATGGTGTGCAGTGCAATTTTCCATAAGCCACTGTGGTAACTTTGTCAGGACTCATGGAGAGATGTTATAGGGTCATTTTCTTAATCCTCTCATCTGTCTCTACCACGCTGCACAGGGAAATAAACATGAGCTGTACTAAATGTCAGATGTCAGACATGGTAGTCACTTTTCATATGAATAGGTAAAAATCTCTCACCCAGATTCTTAAATAGAATCACCTGTGAGTTTTGACAGCAAAACACAAATCAGTTTGAGTCCATAGCCAGAATTATATTGAAGATTTTATCATATAAGATATGCTTTCTGATGGCTTTAGCTTTGCCATGATGGGGAGTGAATTGCATGCCTGTTATTGAGTAATGCTGACAAGGTCATTTTTTTTTTGTTGTTAAAATAAAATTGGTTCTTGCAACCATGGTTCATTCAGTTACTTCAAATGGAGGATGGAGACAAAATAAGGAATATTATTCTGACTAATCATTATTTTAATTTTTAGCATAAAATAAAAAATGTGGAAATTGTTTTTTTAAGCCTAATAAACAAGATGAAAAATTAGTGCTCCAAACTTTACATTCCACTCTACAGTTTAATGACTTGTATAATTTTGCATACACAAGTTTCAACATGTCAGTTGTTTAGATAAATAGTATCAGGCCCATTGGACCTATGGTGAATCTGAATGTATACAGTGCAGAGCCATTTACTGCATAAATTTGCACTGAAAGAGAGAACCAAATGAAAGTAGCCTTGTTCAATATCTGTTTTGAAGCTCTCCACTGATTGCATGCACACAACACTGTCACTCAAATGATTCCAGTCCACAATTGATTTTATGAAGAGAGAATTTCTGAATTGTTCTCTTCTGCATTGCTCAATTACAAAATGTCAACTATTATTTTATACTAGTTTTTATACAATATTTTTTATTTTCAAATTTGGAAAAGATTAAGTTTTAATCGCATTTTTGTCTTAATGGTTTAAAAAAAATATTTGGTGAGAGTCGTCACTAACCCCTGGAGTTCTTTATAGAAATATGTCAAATAAATCCTACTACACTTATCTTGGAGTGTTGGTACACCCAGGTCAATTTACCTTTTGGTCAAGCATCCTACTTTTCTGTTTTTGTTGTTGTTGTTGTGCTTAACGCCATTTTTCAGCACACGATCGGCTATACATGACGGCCAGTATTAATGGTGGAGGAAGAAACCGGGAAATCACTGGAAAGAACCACTGACCCATGAGAAGCTACTGGCAAGCTTTCTCACATATCCACATTCACCGAATCTTAGACTTGAACCCATGTAGACAGTGGTGAGATGGCAGTGATCTGTAACGAACATCGATTTAGACCACTTGGGGCCCCTTTTCTGTTTTTGTAGTCACTTGATATAAATCTTGATGCTTGGTGTCAGGAGAGGGGACAGGGATGGGGTATTGTGTGATATCAGGTATTTTACAGTCCTGGGGCATAAATTAAAATTTTGATAAATTTTGGGAATAAACTATTAATTGAAGGTAATTTTGCAAGTATTTAATCAAGATCTTGGAATAGGTCATCTTTGCATGCACAAATGCTGTGGCATGTATTTGGCATACATATGCAGTTGTGGTAGGTAAATGTGTCTTTATGTGTAGCGTATGATGGCATGTCTATCTCTAATCATGTCAGAAAGAAAATCAGGTATAATTAGCCATGATATAAAAGTATAATTTTAACCACAACATAAAAGATTCATTTTCCAAAATAAGTGATTGATGAAATATCATTGGTTTTATAATCATACCAATAAAACATTGTGTAAGATAAATTTTGTAATGTGCAGTTTTAGTTGTTTGGAAAGTATTTAAAAGTAAGAGTATGACTTGTGTTTAATGGAGCTTCCCTAATCTAGCCACTCAGTATGCTAACTCTCTTTCATTGTGGTCATAGAATACTCTTTGGAACCTTATAATTAGTTGTGGCACTGTTGTATGAAGTACAGCTAATAGTAATACCATCTTAACTAGGTACAGCTATATCATGTGAAGTAGGGATGATATATATAACATTGTGATTAGCTATGGCTGAGTCCTGTACAGTATAGGTTGGTAACATTGTAATCAGCTATGTCCAAGGTAGGGATGAAAGTGGTAACATTGTAATTAGCTAAGTCTGTGTCATGTAAGATAGTGGTGATGGTTGTGACATTGTAAGCATCCATGGCTGAGTCATATAAGGTAATGGTGATAGTGGTAACATTATAATTATCTGTGACAGAGTCTTGTAAGATAGTGATGATAGTGATAATGTTGTAATTATCTATGGCTGAGTCTTGTAAGGTAGTGATGATAGTGGTAATGTTGTAATTAACTGTCTGAATCATGTAAGGTAGTGATGATAATGGTATTGTTTTAACTATCTATGGCTGAGTCTTGTAAGGTAGTGATGATAGTGGTGATATTGTAATTATCTGTCTGAATCAAGTAAGGTAGTGATGATAGTGGTATTGTAATTATCTATGACTGAGTTTTGTAAGGTAGTGATGATAGTGGTAACATAATTATCTATGGCTGAGTCATGTAAGGTAGTGATGATGGTGGTAATGTAATTATCTATGACTGAGTCTTGTAAGGTAGTGATGATAGTGGTAATGTTGTAATTATCTATGGCTGAGTCTTGTAAGGTAGTGATGATAGTGGTAATGTAATTATCTATGGCTGAATCTTGTAAGGTAGTGATGATAGTGGTAATGTAATTATCTGTCTGAATCAAGTAAGGTAGTGATGATAGTGGTATTGTTGTAATTATCTAGGTAGTGATGATAGTGGTAATGTTGTAATTAACTGTCTGAATCATGTAAGGTAGTGATGATAATGGTATTGTTTTAACTATCTATGGCTGAGTCTTGTAAGGTAGTGATGATAGTGGTAATGTTGTAATTAACTGTCTGAATCAAGTAAGGTAGTGATGATAGTGGTATTGTAATTATCTATGACTGAGTTTTGTAAGGTAGTGATGATAGTGGTAACATAATTATCTATGGCTGAGTCATGTAAGGTAGTGATGATGGTGGTAATGTAATTATCTATGACTGAGTCTTGTAAGGTAGTGATGATAGTGGTAATGTTGTAATTATCTATGGCTGAATCTTGTAAGGTAGTGATGATAGTGGTAATGTAATTATCTGTCTGAATCAAGTAAGGTAGTGATGATAGTGGTATTGTTGTAATTATCTATGACTGAGTCATGTAAGATAGTGATGATAGTGATAACAATTATTTATGACAGTCTTGTAAGGTAAGTGGTAATGTTGTAATTATCTATGGCTGAGTCTTGTAAGGTAGTGATGATAGTGGTAATGTTGTAATTATCTGTCTGAATCAAGTAAGGTAGTGATGATAGTGGTATTGTAATTATCTATGACTGAGTTTTGTAAGGTAGTGATGATAGTGGTAACATAATTATCTATGGCTGAGTCATGTAAGGTAGTGATGATAGTGGTAATGTAATTATCTATGACTGAGTCTTGTAAGGTAGTGATGATAGTGGTAATGTTGTAATTATCTATGGCTGAGTCTTGTAAGGTAGTGGTGATAGTGGTAATGTAATTATCATCGGCTGAGTCTTGTAAGGTAGTGATGATAGTGGTAATGTAATTATCGTCAGCTGAGTCTTGTAAGGTAGTGATGATAGTGGTAATGTTGTAATTATCTGTCTGAATCAAGTAAGTTAGTGATGACAGTGGTATTGTTGTAATTATGTATGACTGAGTCATGTAAGGTAGTGATGATAGTGGTAACATTTATGACAGTCATGTAAGGTAGTTGTTTTAGTGGTAACATTGTAATTATCTATGACTGAGACATGTAAGGTAGTGATTATAGTGGTATCCTAATTATCTATGGCTAAGTCATGTAATGTAGTGGTGATAGTGGTAGCATTGTAATTATATCTGGTTGAGTCATGTTAGGCAGTGGTAATAATTATTGCTTATTTTGGTTATATTTTTGTATCATTGATTCATCATTGAATGTAAGGTTGTTTCACAAAATGTGTTCAAAGATGTGATCCAATATTTGACTAGTAATTTCTCTCTTAAAATCAGTATAGTAAAGGACAAAGGTCCTTTTTTTAGTGCTGTTATTGTGTGTAGTGTTACACTTATATTGGGGAAAGAACAGCTCATGGGGAATGATTACAAATTTGAGCCTTGAAACAGGCCCGGGAAAAATCTAGTACATGATTATTGTGTGATAAAAGCCGATATGGAAAATCTATTTTTAACTAGAAAATAAGCACAAAAGCATGCACACATAAGCACACGTATGTAATGTTTAGGAGCAGTGGAAATCGGTAATGTACAATTTGCTTTATGAAATGATGTTCTTTACCAGCTTAAATGCTTTGTGATTAGTACATTTATACCTTCCTGATTCGGTGTTAAGTGATTAATAAACTGTTTATACCTTCATGATTCAGTGCTAAGTAATTAATACACTATACGTTGCTGATTCAGTGCTAAGTGATTAGTTCACTGTCTCTTCCTGATTCAATGCAAAATGATTTGTACACTATTTATACCTTCCACATTCAATGCTAAGTGATTAGTACTCTTTATCTCTTCCTGATTCGGGGCTTAGTGATTAGTACACTATTTTGTATCTTCAGTCTTTTCCTTTTTTGCTGTTTTAAAATACTACAATCTGTATTCATTATTTTGAATTTGGTTGACCTAGTAGTTGTTGTATTGTTGTTGTATTCACTCTTTATAGTGGCATATAAAAAAAAAATAAGTCTTATGATCTTCACTTGCTTCAAAAATATGTATGCATAGGCCAAAGAAAAAAAATATATATGTTTCTGGTTGGCCAACCATCCCTTGGTCTCATTGCCAACTCTTCAATTTTATCTCAAAGGAAGAAAACCGACCAGCCTACCCTAATTTTAAGGTGGTGTGGTATTTTTATCTTGGCATTATTATGCAGGTTCTGTGATATTCAGTTAGTTCCTAAGTCTCTACAAAGCACTTATGCTTGTGATTAAGTTTTAAGAATGTTTTCAGTCTATAGATATTTTTCTATTTCATTTCTAAACATAAAAATGTACTAAGCCATTGCACATACTTTTTCAGTTGGAATTAATGTGCATCTATTTAATTTGGATACAAGTTAAGCATGTGGCTTTTTATGACAGGGTTCCTTAGTAGATGCTCTGGACAGGAAGATCGATATATTATTAAGGGAGTGGCATCAGAATCCAGACATGTTGTTCAGCATCCACCCAGTAGATGGAAGCTTCATGGTTTGGTAAGATCTTTATTGTATTTTTGGGATCTATTGATCATGTTTGAGGGCTGCAGCTTATTCTCTAGGGTCTGGATAATGTATATTTAATTCTACCCCATAATTTTTATCTTTCCCAGTTGCATGGTTACATTTTTTGTCTCCATGCTCTGCAGAGTCTCATAGGGAAACAAATAGTATAACCCACTGACTGAGATTTCCTTGTCTTAGTGCAAACTCCAACATAGATTCTCTATTCTTCTAGTGCTTTTCTAATTGGCATGGCATACATTAATTTGATACATTCACACGAGAAAACTTTATAACAAAGTTAAAAAAAACTTTTGTTTTGAAATTAACATTTTGAACCTTCATTGTAATTTGTGAAATTTCATATAAATCTCATTACTATTATTAATACATGTAATTAGATTTCTTTGAGTTATTCCTCCTAGAAGCATCAGCTTTGGTACCCAGTTATAATGCTGACAATTTATACTTTATATAATAGTACTTTTTATATAAGATTTTCTTTGATATCCATTGGATTATCTTGTTTGATGGTCTTGTTGCAAGTGAGTAATATTCAGAGAAATTAATTTGTGTGGGGTTTGGTTACAACTGGTTTTCCATTCTTTTTATATTTTCTTCATACACAGACTAAAATAGCAGGTTGTTAGTAATTAGTCACTGTTTTGAAGATATGCAGATCTGACCTAAATTTCACTAAGAGAACATATGTGTAGACCTAAAACTAAGTTTATAATCCAGTGATCTGATTGGCTGAAATTAAAGTTGGGCATAAAAATTGACCAATTAAATGTCATAAGCCTTAATATAACTCAAATTGGTGTCACTGTGGCCTATCCGTTAAATAAGAGGTGTAATATGAGAGTAACATGAAATCAGGAATCAAACATGGTTTGGTTAAATTTTTGGTGGAACACAATCATTATGAAAGAATTATTTACTCTTGTGGCATATCTTGAGAGTATTCTTGGATGACAAATGGGGTGGGGTGGAGATATTGCTATCTCTGTTTCAATTCCTCTTTTTGTCGATAAATATTTTTGTTTCCAGAGCATCACTCACAAACTGGTATTTCGATCAAACTTGGTACAAATATCAAGCAATGTGCTTGGGAGAGCTTTTTTTCTTACTTTTATGTTGGAAACAAAGTGTCACATGTATATTATACAAGTTTATGGTTCTAGATAGTGGCATACCTACATAAGTAGTATAAAATCTGAAAGTGCTGGACATAGGGTCTTTTTAGCACCAGTCTTTACATTAGTAGATACTGGGGAACATGTCATCTCTGGATGACTATTGTTCTTAGTGTTGTTAGGAAAGTTTGAATGATGCATATTGTACACGATGATAATTCTTACATGATCAGTTACTCATATAATCCATTTGTTTATAAAATTCACAGAGTGGAGTATTCAGTATGCTCTGCCACTAATGCTGAAGGTCCATTATCTGTTAATTGGTGCCTCTTTACCCGATTAATTGGTTCATGTTTTTGTATTATGTCACTATGACAGTGCATTTGTAATGATAAAGACAGTTCTAGTTAAGCAAATTTTCAATTGGTATGTTAAATTCCTACATTTGGAACTAGTGTAGATTGCAAGATTGAAAGTAGAGTGGTCCCTCTCTTATATGGCCATTCCTTTTGCACTATTAAAGTGGCTGTATCAGATGTGAGGCTTTTCCAGAGGGGGACTGTGATTGTGAGAAGTACATGTATGTGCATGTAATAAGAGAGTTTAATGTAACTACAAAGCAATTAATATATTCATTTAAAACTAATGTTAATTATGAAAAGGTTCTTCTTGTCTTTAGAATAGATTTATTTCAAGTAACTTACACTAATAGTTATTGATTCTTAAGCATGAAATGTGAATGTGTCATTGTTAGTATGCACATTGCAAAACCATTAAAAAATGTAATTTCAAACATTGCTTGGCATTGAGAATATTCTCTTTCTGATTTATACCATTTTCTCACTGTTGCAGAATATTCTTCTTGTATGTTATAATGTTGTTTATTTAAGACTTTCCAACATGTACTTTTTTGCAAAGAAACTGTTGAAATCTTCTCCATTATCACTGAGTTGAAAAGCATTTACTTGTTCTTATAAAGTAATAGTTTTCCATTTGCATATCATGTTTTGTGATGATTTATTTGTACAGTAGTCCCCCTCTACTACAGCCACCAATTCTGCAACAGGAAAGTGGCCTTATAAACAGGTGACCTTTTCAGAGAGGGGACTAAATGTTTTGTGAGGAATATATATGTGGAAAGAAAGCCACATTCTTCAAAGCATTAAATATCTTAAAAGTAACATTCATTATTAAGAGGTTCTTCTTGTTATAATATTGACTTATTTCAACTTAATATGCATTAATAGTTCTTTTTCTTGGTTTGTTTGTTTGTTGTTGGGCTTAACACCATTTTTCAGCACACGATAGGCTATTCATGGCGGCCAGTATTAATGGTGGAGGAAGAAACCGGGAAATCACCGGAAAGAACCACCGACCCACGAGAAGCTACTGGCAAGCTTTCTCACATATCTACATTAGCCGAATCCTAGACTCGAACACACGCAGAGGTGAGATGGCAGTGATCCGTAACGGACAGCGCTTTAGACCACTCGGCCACTCGGGGCCCCCCTTTTTCTTGGCGTAAGCGTGATATGCAAGCGATTGTTGTCATGCACATTGCAAAACCATTCAAAAATGTCATTTAAATCTTTGTACATACCTAATTCTCTTTCCATTTGCTCCATTTTCCCACTGCTGCTGGATAGCTTTCTTATCAGTTATGATGTTGTTTATTCGAGTCATTTCAACATAAAATTGTTTTATTTGAGTCTTTTCTACCTAAAATTGTTAGGCAAGTCCTCCCTCACCACCTTATCCAATGTTGAGTAGAATAAATGACTTTTAAAATAATACGTCTCTGTTTATTGATTCGGATGTTGCTAACTATGAGATTTAATTATGCAGACGAAATCTTTGTAGAGTGGATGAAATGCATTCTTTATAAAGTAAGCAATAATATGTGTTGTCATGTGATTTTTCTGACCTTGCCTAGTACCCTATTTTATCCCAGGCTAATTTCTCTGCACAAAATTTATTTTTAGCCTGTGCTGACCCTGTTATGATCTTGACAGTTACATCTGGTTAAAATCATCAATGTTGCCAACTACAAGACTGATTTAAACAAGGAAGTGATTTTGTCACGTGATTCATTTGTCGAAGTCTGGTACCCAATTATTTTTATTTTTTTTGGACACTAAGTGAGAAGCCAAAATGGCTTCCATATGTATGCAGATTTTACCTGAACAATAGTAACTCATGGCTTTAAGGATATGTAAACTTGTCAATAGTAATAGCCACTAATTATGAAAGTAAACAAGCTCAACATCTTGCTAAAGGAAGCCATAATGGCTATCAAACCATTTTCCTGCTGATGTATTGTACATCAATACCGCCACTTTTCACTGTTACTACTGTTCAATAATTGTAATCTTAACAATTATTAGGGTGACTAAACTGGACATCTCATTATAACACAGCAGAAATGGCCAATCAGATTTTGTGTACTTATCTTTTTGTATGGATTAAAATTTGAGTCTTTCTTGGCTTTATGGAATAAATGTGGCTTTTTGTGACACATAAATGATATATTAGCCTTAGATGTACATGTACTTTAGTCAACACTTCTTTAAGTAACAAAAACCTGACATCAGATTACATAACACATTATAGAATAAAATACTTGTTCTGGATACATATTAAAACAGAAAATGCAACCACTTGTGAGGAGTGAATTTGATATTTTTACACCAGTATGCTGGGCGCTGGTCACGTTAGCAGCATGGCCTTTTGTGAGGGGTATTTTTGAATAAAAACTTGTCTGTGCTGATGGATTCTGGCCATAAGGAGTGGGTGGCCGCTGGTCAGGAAGGCTGTTCAAGAGGGGTAACCATGAATGTTGCTAATTGTACAGAACTGCAATTTAATCATGCCAGTGTAACTTGTATAGAGAAGATAAAATGCCTTGTTTAGAAAAGAAGTAATACTTTTCCTGACATGTGATTTGTTTGGTCTTCATCTGGTACCCTGTTTTGTTCAAGGTTAATTTCTCTTTGTTTGTATTTAGCCTATGTTGTTCATGTTATGATAATGATGGTTACCTCTGGTCATTATTATTAAAGATAAGAATACAACAGCTCTTTGAAGCTCCAAACATTGTTGAGCCCAACCTGCTAATGTCTGAGTTTGTAGATAATGAAATAATATCAGCTGTAGTGGTATATGTTATAATGTACTACTTTAGCCATCACTTCTTTTAGTAAAGAAAAGAGACATAGGTTGAGATAATCAGATTACTTACCTTTTGAACACATATTAGGCCAAACAAAAGACTGTCCCAGGTTCTCATTGCAGACCATAGCACTTTTTTCTCCATGGTAAAAAATAACATTACATATATAATTTTAAAAAGAAAAATATATGCCTATTGTAATTTTATAACCAGTGCAGTAGAAACACATTTTTTTGTGGCCATTGATACAATTTGGTAGCTTGTAAGGGGTAGATTTGAAATCTGTAGCTTAAAATACTGGATACATGCCTCATCAGAGGGATACTATTGTACTCAAAACCTGATGATACAGGGAAAACTGCCCATTTAGAGGATATGGCCACTAATGTTGGTGGTGGGGCCATATAAACAGGGGACCAATGTATCGGCTAAGTGTAATTGGTCTGATTATGTCAAAATGCTTTTTTTTGGTCTTCTAGGCATATAGATTGGTTGGATGAGTACACTCCATACTCTTACCGTCAGGCACAGATCAGCTTTTCTTCCAGGCTTCCCCATGCCATTCCTATCCCAGATGCCAGAACTATGGCCAGCAATCTGCTTATGTACTGCAACTACAGTAAAATGGATATAAAGTCTGTCATGAAATTGGCAGAGAGAAAATCTTCCACGGATGCAAAAGTAGCACCTTCTTCTGCAGCTACAGGGAAGTGTTCTGCAGGCCAAAATGACAATATGTTGATTCCTAATGTGTTAATGGTTTCCAAACATGCAAATGGATCTCTGAATCAGTGGCAAATAAGTTTCACAGAAAATTCCAAATTTACAACTGTTGTCAGTGTTGCACATGCATCACGTGCATGCGGCCATAGATTTCGGACCAATACTGCCACTTGTCACCCAGTGCTTCCCCTTCTTCTTACAACATCTCATCACAACATTCCAGAAGAAGATTTATCCCAGAAAGATGGTGATAAACCCAAAAATGAGCTCCGCAATTCTTGGCTGGAAAACAAAGAAAATGAGAAGTGGTCACCTGATAAAATAGGGATTCAGTTTTGTAGTGAATTGATATTGTGGAGGGTGGACCCAGTTGGACCTTTGTCAAAGTCAGGAGGAATTATAGAGCTGGCTAGAATAAATTCTCCCAATATATCAGCATTCTCAAATGTGGCTTGGGTGCCAACTCTGCTGCCAAGGTAAGTTGCTATTAATGACATGGTTTGTTGTATCAAAAGTGAATATACAAAGTCAGTAGAAAACTTTATGATTGAGGTACTTGGTCCAGACCCAGGAAAGATATAAACTGACTCGGCATAATTCTAGTAAAATTATTAGTTAAAAATAATGAAGCAAATTTGCCCCATCTTTTGACCTGAACTGTCCCTTTTTTACATTATTGTTGTACACTTCTTACTAGAGTCATTGACAAGAAAAACCTGGCAACTTTGGCATCTTACTGATATAATGATTTTAATTGGTTAATCAAAAATTTCTAAATGTGCTGTATTTGTGCTGAGGTCATATTAAGTGATTCAAAATATCCACGTATCGATGAATAACAAATTGGGCAGTGAGCAGCTGGCTGTACTTGAAAGAGGTACATGTCAGTTATAGTGTTTGTTGGTTGAAACCACTGATTTCTGAGGCTAGCCAATAAAGTTTTGGCCTGTGATGTATCTTACAGTAGGGAGAAAAGCAGCTCGAGGCATTGTCAGGTATACTCATGTACTCAACTGAGTACAAATTGATGCCACAGTATTTACTTGTAAATTATGCTTCTTGATGCCTTACTTATACCTCTTTAATATGCCCTTCATACACAATGTAAGTGCCCTAGCTTCACCAGACAGTAGTCACAAAGTCTATTAATTTGTTTTCTTGTCCATCATTCCAGCAAGAATCAGCTTATATTTGGAGTTTTGAGAGTTGGGAATATGTTCTAAAAGTGACTGTATTAGATGATTTGTCTTGCCATACAGGTTCAGATAGAAACATGTAAGATTCTTTGTGATATATCCAAAAAAGTCAGACATCAGTGTCACAGAGATCAGTATTGGATAAACTCAATATGGTGTGGTCAGAACTTGATTTACAAGCAACAGTCTTTCCAGGCACATTTTTATCTTGTCTTGCATAAATATGGTGCAACATAGTTAAAATGGCGGTGTTACCATATATACTTGTATGTAAGTTAGATCCATCTGCAAATTAAATAGATCCTAATGAGTCATCACATAATACTCCAGCAAGTAAGAGTATATGTTGTTTGTTCCATGATAAATCCTAACATAGACCCAGATCTTCTTGCACATTATGCAAATCTGAGTCTGTGCTGTTTACAGTTGCATCAGACTTATATGTATGTATGATACATTTTTATGTTGAAAGCTTTTTGTTGACATTTTTTTATGTTTGCTGTAAGAAAGCATATTGTTATAATGTCTGTGTGTCTGTCCATGTACATTACCCATTTGGTTTCCACACAATAAAGCCAGTTTTGACAATTTACAGTTCCTAAACTTAGGCCTTGGCTAGTACTTTGGGTAAGGAAGAACCCTATAAATTTTGGGCTCAAAAACTAAAATCTCAAGGTTGCCATGACTGAAAGAAGAAACATGGTTACTGCACCAATAACTCAAGTTCTCTGCCATTTATTGTTACCAAACTTTTTGGATAGTGTTTGCACCTGAGGTAAAGAAGAACCTTATTACTTTTGGGATTAAAAACTCTAAGGTCAAGATTATAACTGTAAATGGTTACTGCAAAAATAACTTGTCTTCACCATCTATGGTTACGACACTTATCAGTTTCGGGATTGAGAGGTCAAGGTCAGTGCTTTTGTTTATTGGCTTGTGCATTTGACAAAGTCCATATCACTTTCATTACATGAATCATACTGATGGAACCACATTGACTGCCACTCTTCAGATCATTGTGATCAAGATCTTCAGTCCAACATCCTTGCCCTCACAGCAATTCTCGTGTCTTCCCTTACACTATTCTGACCATTCCATTAATCCTAGTGGCTAGAGCATATACCTCAGATGCAGGAGGTTGTGGGTTTGAACCCTATCCAAATCAAACCAAAGACTTGTACAAATGTACTAACAGCTGCCTTGCTAGGCACTTGGCATTAAGAGATTAGTGTTAGGAATGGTCGTCCTGATATCGAGATAATGTCATTGGGTGAGACATGATGCTTCATGTCTGCGGCCTGATGCCCCAGTGCTGGACATCACTGTAAACTGCCACACTGCAGACATTGTAGCGATGTGACTAAAAAATTGTTAAAGCTATGTTAAAATTCCAAATCGCACACACACATCCTTACACTAGTTTGAATATTATAAGGGAAACAACTGAATGAAGTGAATGCAGTAGATCTTGGATGACATTACAGAAAATATGAAATAATGTAGAGATGATTCATTACTGTATTGATATGTTACAATTTAAAATCTGCAGTCACATTACTGAACTTTTTGATTATATTACTACAGGTCCTGAGTTTTCTTGCTGATGTGTAAGGATACCTATCTTATTTGTCTTGCCAAATTGAGCAGTTCAAGTTTTTACTTTATGATCAACAGGTTTCAAGTTTTGTGTGAAAGTTCATGAAAGTCCGATATTGGAGTTAAATTAACAGATAAAGGTTAGTAACCAGGTTCCACTGAATACATTTTTTGTGTTTTTTTTTTGTGTAGTACATCATTTGGTACATTCAGCAACTCCCCCAGTGCACTGTTTGTAGCATCAGATGGAATGCAGTTACGTCTTTACCAGGCTGTTATAGATGCAAGAACACTTCTGATGGAGACAAGTGCAAAGAAAGAGGTATGCATATAGTCTTTTCTTACCATATGCATTCATGTACAGGGTTTTGTACAGTCTTGAAAAATCCTTGAATTTGAGAGCTTACCTTAAAAACCCCTTAATTTTTATCAAGGTTAGTTGTATCTTTGAAATATATTTGAATTTTGAAGAAAAAAAAACTTGAATTTTTTCCAAACATTGAATTTATTTCAAGGAATGCAGAATGTTAAAACTGAATAAAATATTTATCTTTTTGAATTCAAGATTTTTGATATTTGCTTATTTTACAAGAATAATGAATAAATAAATAAAGTGGCATGATATGGACACATAATGCTAGTTGTTACAAAATTGAATAGTATCCCATAGCAGTAGTGGTGCACTTGTTGCATCAGCAGATGGACGACTAATCTATTATGGAGTTTGATATAAATAGGAAAGATGTGTTTAAATGGGAGTGTGATCTACTTTGTGTAGGACAAAATTCTCTATGATGAGCTCTGTAATTATTTCTTGAATTCTAACTTTTGAAGAAGGATAATCAAAACTTTTATTGCGTCAAACTGTGCTTAAACAACATAAAGCAGATATTAATGTAAATAGAGGTTGTTCGAAAATGCATGGAATTGGAATCAGTATACTTGCTTATAAATACCCACAGCAAGCATCATTGATGGATACTTTATTTTGCATGGTTAGTATTTTAAGTTATCATTAATATTTAAAATCCAAACGACTGCAGATACAAGTAATGTGTAATGAATACCATCATGAAGGTGTTTGGACCATATACACATTTCTGAAGTGGAATAGTGGTATAGAACCATACAAATATATGCATTCACAGCATTTTGGTGTGCTGCAAACATCTTCTAACATTACCCCATAGATCATCAATTTCTTTTGTATGTCACACAAAAAGATGATCCCAACTCTGCATGAATAAAATTTTCAGTAAACAAGGTTGACTTATTAAAGGGTATATGTTATCACACTTAAGATAAAAATCATTTTAGTTGCCTTGATAGATTTATCCCTTTCCTTGTATCTAGTACCAGTGTCACTAAGTAATATTAATTAATGTTTTAGCTTTCAGAAGCAAATCCCTTCTGTTATATAACTGCCATAAAGCAGAGCATCTAATGTTCATCCATCCACCCATCCATTTATTGTTATTGTACATTAGTATGAAAAGAAGGATAACGTTTTGCACAGTAACTTGACTTGTATAGCAATAATTAAACTTTAAATCACTTGCATTTGGGTATAAAAGATGTCAGACATCAAGGTAACCTTGATTTTAAGAAGAAAAACGGTTTCCATCCAATATCTTGAATTCTTTATCACCAGCTTTGAATGAACTTTGCAGTTGGCTAGCATTTGAAACAAAGCTGGTACATACCTTTTTTCTTTGAGTAAAAAGTAATAGGTCACATAAATGAAAAAAGGAAAAACAAAACATTTTCCACAAAACTTTTTCAAATTTCTTATTACTTACCTTAACAAAACTTTGTAGATGGCTTGGATTAAGACAAAAGAGGGAACCAATTAATTTTGTTTTCAAAAGATAGAACATGAACATGATTTTGAGTAGACCATGAAGGAAAACAGTTTCCAACAAATATTTTCAATCCTATACCACAAACCATGACCAAACGATTTGGATGGCTTGCATTTGTGGCAAGAAAGGCACTTGTCAGTGGTAAAATGTCAAAAGTACCTATGACTGAAAGAAGATGACTGGTTTACAGTGTCTTTAACCATGCAAAAAATAGATGTGTAGATTTTGGATTCCACAGGTCAAGTATACAACCAATGAAAGAAAGTTTATGTAAAAGGAGCATGACAAAAGTAACTTCTATTTACCATATGGTGAGCATATAATATACCATGCAGAGTATTTAATAGTTGTTTTCTATTGTGTTTTATACAGATCATGAATATCACCCTCTGGTGGCCATGCTATATTCAGAACTAGTGTCACCTATTTGTTGTAAAGAGAATGTGGCTAATTATTAGAAAACAGAAACATGTAGAGATTTTGACTAAATTACAGATCTATTCAGGTTCTGCTTATGTAAGCTGTCCTTGCATGTTGCATAAATTAAAAAAGCCAACAAACTAGAGAGGACGACATATTTTTGGTTTATTAGAGGATTTTGGAAGAAAAGCCACTTTAATATTCAGTTGTAACATCACAAATATTTTTTTTTTTTGTTGTTGTTTTCTCCTTAGCACCAGATGAGTTTTTCCAGCAATACCAGTTCTGGATATAGTGCTGAGCAACATCAAAATCCTGGAGATCTTTTCAACATTGTCAGTCTGCAGTCATCTAGCAGACCTGGCTGTATTATAGAGCTGGAAGCCCTAACAGACGCTGAACATGACTGGCAGCAGAGCCAGCTTCTTCATGTATTCCAAGAACAGCTGGTGATAGAAAAGAGTAGTAAGGGAGATAAATCTGCTATGGAACCAGTAGTGGACCTCAGAAATCTAAGCTCATTTGAGGAACATTTCTATCTTGTGGTACTAGAGAAAGCCATTTTTGGTGGGTCTACACTACACATGTGGAAAATCACAGTATCGTCTTCTGCAGATTCTTTAACAACTGAATGTGAGTTCATATTGTTTGAAGTTTTACCGTTGCTTTGCCAATTCCTTTTTGGTCTTTTAATCTTTTTAAATTGTGAACATTGTTACATTTACT
This sequence comes from Potamilus streckersoni, assembly GCA_016746295.1. NCBI lineage: Eukaryota > Metazoa > Mollusca > Bivalvia > Unionida > Unionidae > Potamilus > Potamilus streckersoni. The sequence goes on from JAEAOA010000884.1 coordinate 1,224,476, forward strand.
AAACCTTTCAGTCTCATTTTAGCTCACCTGACCATGAGGCCAAGTGAGCTTGTGGTATAGCCCTTTGTCCATTTTCTGTCATCCATCTTTTCCACTCGGGAAGACATGTTTTTGCTCTGAGTTTGATAAAACTTTGACTATTGGTCTATATTGTCATTATATCTGAATAGTTCAAATATGATTGAATTTTGTGCATATTAAATGAAGCGATCTTTTATCTTATCGGCTGTGCTGGTTACTGTGATAGAGACAATATTTCTGATGTTTTTTTTAATTGGAACATATACTTATATATCTTTAACATCTCAGATAAGTTTGATAATGAGTTATTAATGAAGTGTTCTTACATTGATTGGCTGAGCTTGTTTGTTCAGTTTGTTGGCTTACAGTCTAGATCAGCATCTGTTGTGTCTTGTATCTGTCAACAAATGTTTGTTAACATTCTGGAGTCAAAGTTTTTAATCCAGTTTAAAACAAAATTGGAATACGATTTTGTATCATCAACTTGTGGTTGAGTTCAGTAATGAGCAAGATAATATGAATATTAATGAGTCGATCTTGCATATGATTTTTTTCCACGATGTATGCCATATTTTTTTATTTAATTTCAATCAGATTTGGACATATGCTTATTTGATCAAATTTTTGGATGAGTTCATAATAAGCAAGATCTATACATGTTAATAATATGATCTGGCATCAGTTTTGTCTGTTATTGATCCTTGTCAGGAAGCTGCTTTTCTAATCCAGTTTTGATGAAGCTTAGAATATGCTTATACGATTAAGATCTCGGAAAAGTTTGATAATGAATGAGATTCATGCTACAATTAGGTGATCCTGCATTTGATTGGTTAAACTTGTTTTTCCACTAGAAGTCATATTTTTTTATTTTTTTTTTGATAAAACATAAATAATGGGCTGAAATCAAGATCTTTGATGGGTTCAATTATGAATGAAATCCGTGCATAATATTGACTTAATCTTGCATTTGATTGGCGGACCCAACTTGACTTATAGAAATCAAAATAGTAGTTTGCATATTAAATCAGAGGAGGTAACATGTGATCAGACCTATTGAATCATGGATTTGATTTTGTGAAGAATTTGCCTCCAGTAAAGCATTTTTATGCTTTTAAAGATTAATTTTACCACACAGAATTTTTTAAATTTCTGTAGGACAGGTTGTTTTAACCCTTTGACTATGACTACAGCATCTAAGATTCACCTGTAAATAGCTCCTGAACCCCACTGACGCATATATGCAGTGTCGATCAGCCTTGTTTACAACCCTAGTGTCACTTATGAGTGCGTAGTTCTGCAGTACTCAAAACCCCAGTGTCGCATCTATGCGGACATAACTGCTATGTTAACTAAATGTTGATTGGTTGAAAGTACAGATATTTACTTATTTTTCATTATCATAACCAATGAGAAGACTGGTTAGTGAACATTTTGATACAAGTTTGAAAGCTGAGAGGCAAAATTAAGACACGCGGGAAGGAAATTTCCGGCAATGTACAAAACACGTGCAGTTGAGATAAACAAAAATGGATTCCTAGTCAACACTAGATGTATGTGATTTTGAATCAAATGATGAGGATCTATTTTGTGCGATTCAAAACAATTTATGTGACAGGTTTTGTCTGATTGTTGTAGGAGTAAATACAATGGAAATATATGAATAACAGACACTATACAGGATAAGCTGCTTTTTATTTCACTGAAATCCAGCAAAAACTAATGAAATAATGAATATAAATGTAACCATGTTTTTATTGTCAGTTTCCTTAGTCAGCCATGATGATGCTCTAGTATTCAGCCTAGCAAACTGCCTCAGTAGTCTCAGTAACTGATACGCTATCACTCAGCAGTAGTGAAACTGCAAAACAGCTGTAGTAGTTAAAGGGTTAAATGAAGAAAATATTACACAAAAATTATAATAAAAAAATAAAACTTCCAAATATATTAATTAATTGATATATAACTGTGGAGTGAATTTATTCTTTAAGAACCAAGTAGGCAGTGTTTTTGTGTTTCTGGTGTATGAATTTGGAAGCTTTTACTTATCGTTTACTTGGGTGAGTACTTTTAAACCTACTTGAGCCCACTGTTACCAGTGTGGAAACCATATTTTTGATCTGAATTTGATTGTACTCTGAGTATAGACTTGTATGATAAAAGATATCATTTAAGTTCAGTAATGAGCAAGATCCAAGTACATTATTGATGTGATCTTTTTTTGTTATTTGATTGGCTGAGTTTGGTAATAGAGGCTGTATATCTGATCAGATTTGATTCAGCTTGGTAAATAAGACTTAAATTATTAAGCTCTTTGATGTCTACAATGTTGTTGTTGTTGTTGTACGGTTTAACACCATTTTTCAGCACAATAGGCTATAAATTATGGATAATATAAATGATGGAAGAAGAACCTTGGAAGACCCGGAAAAAAACACTGACCCATGAGAAGATACTGACAAGCTTTTTCACATACCCACATTGGTTAAGCCTGAGACTCGAACACATGAAGACAGAGGTGAGATGGCAGTGATCTATAATGGTGAAAGCTTAGAGACCATTCAGTCACTCAAGGCACCAATGTCCACAATGATGAGGAAGATCTTATTTGATGATCTTGTATCTAATTTATTACTATTTCTGTTCTGATTTTTACCAAACACAGTGAATAGGTTTATATCAAGATATCAAGTTAGTTTTATTATGAGCAAGATTTGTGCACATTAATGAAATTCATTCCAGTTAGAAATAGTTCCCAGTTGTACATTGTGTAATCAAATTTTGTTTTCTATCAAATTCTTTTTCTTTTAACATAGGTTTCTTCTCTCTCCCTCAGATAAGGAAATTAAGATGTGATTTAGTTAGTTGAGAAACACAGGCTTGGAGTTTACATCGAGTCCTTCTTCCCATTGCGCACAATGCAAAACTGATGTTTATTAAAAGTAGAACTAAAAATTTCACTATTCGATATTTGAAACTGATGAAGATAAAATAATTAGAAAAATCTTGGAACCTTTTGTTTTGTAACATATGCAGTCAACAAGGCTGGAAGAAACTTATGCAGAAAGCATCATACAGACCAGGTTTCTTGCATAATTGCTTTTACATTTGGTTTTAGGTAGTAATTTTTATTTAGAATTAATATTGGTTGCTCAGAATTAACATAGAAGAGATTTATGAATGATAATATTGCTTGATTTTTTTTAAAGAGTGACCATCCCATTTTTAGGACTTGTGTGATGTTTTTTCAGTAGTAGGAACCTTATTGAGTTTACAGTGGGTGGATTTTTATTATGGATCCTGTTAGGTACCTCAGTTTGATAGAGAAATAATTTTTGAGTGCTATTGAAGATAATACACTCCTCCTCAGTGCTTTTGATGTGTGTAGCTGTTAATCAATTTATGACCTGTACCCAGATGCAAACAGCATTGATCCAGGTCTGCCATGTTAGCAGATTAAGCTGTATCATGTTTAACTGAACATTAGATAGCCAAATATACTAGCACTCTATGTGATGGTGGGTCTGGGTCTATGCTGTTGACAGTCTGGTGTTACACATTAACCTGTTGTTAACTTTTTTTTTTATAGATGTCATGAATTGTTTTGCCTATTTTCCATCAGTTATGCAGGAAAAGAACTATGTGATGGATTACACACTTGTAGAAGCAGATGACAGCTCCACTACCTCATCACGGGCATGTTCTCCAGACATATTTGCAGGCCGACCTGCAGTAACACCAACGCTTTCCTATTCCTCCACCAAGGTACTATATCTGTTGACAGTATAGACACTGCTGGCCTTTTTATGCCCACCATGAAAGTGATAGTGTTGCCTTTGTCCATCCATCCTTTGTCTATCCATCAATCGCACCTTGGTCAAGGTTTGCATTTCGGTCACTGTGTTTGGACAGCTTTAGTTTTAACTCCTTTATTAAATGAAAAAAACTTGTGAAATTAACTGGATACATTTTTATTCTGAATATTTCTGATTACAATGATAAGTTCAGGAAGCCATATCCATTATTAGATTCTTTACATTAAGAGCAATGATAATGGTTGCCATTGTGCTGTTCGATTCTGTAGAGATTTTCTGTCTAAGTCTCGTCAGACTTTCTCATACAAGATCAGAACTGAGACCCAGTCTGACATTCTTAATAGAACCAGTTTATGGAGGATAACAGCACATTTATAGTCCATTGTTATTTTAAAACTTCCATCATCTCAGTCATAACTACAGTTATGAAGTCGAGGATTATAATATATGGTCACTTATACTGGGCATCATTTGGTTGGTATAGATTCTTCATCTAGGATCCAGGTCAACTTTGCTATGCTATCCAGCGGTGGTCAGATTTTGAAGAATTATGCTCTTCATGACAAATATTCTATTAATTAGAAAATTACAAGGATAGTTGTACTTTTAGTTTTTATCAATTAAAAGTTGTACTTCTAAACCTCACTTGTTCAGAAATTATTCATTACTGCTTCAACTTGTGTTAGAGATTTTTTTTCACTTCAACAATTAAAGAATGTAGTATCTGAGAATCAAATGCTACAAAAGGTGTGTTCTTCTTTCTCTATCTTTCCATTCGGAATGAGAACTATGTGGTAGGCCGAATCGCAATATCAAATTATTGAAACTTGAATAATTTCAAGCTTTAGGTTGCCAATGCTCATAGAAGCTGGAAATTATTAAACTTGTTTTATAAAATCAGTATTAAATCATAACCCGTTTGAGATGCTCTATATAGCGAATATTGGAACAAAGTGTGAGAATATGAAAAGCTTCAAGAACATCTGGTAATACAAAATGATTTTAAAAGTGTTATTTCAATACTGTCTTGATTACAGCAATCCTAAGTTTACTTGCAGTTACATATAGTTTCCTTTTGTACATTAATTTGTAACTATTAAATTTCGTGCTTCTGCTAAATATTTTTCAGCAAAAACATTCAGGGCTATCTCATCTCTGTCTGCGTTGGTTTAAGTCTAGGATTCGGTGAATGTGGGTATATGAGAAAGCTTGACAGTAGCTTCTCGTGGGTTGGTGGTTCTTTCCGGTGATTTCCAGGTTTCTTCCTCCACCATTAATACTGGCCACCATGTATAGCCTATCGGGTGCTGAAAAATGGCGTTAAGCCCCACAACAACAGGGTTTTTAATTCTGCATAGTGATTCTCCTAGAAAATGATAAAGAACTTGATAATAACTTATTATGTAGCTCAATTACTGTTTGTGTGACCTAAGTGGTTGGAGCATTTGCCATGGATGTGAGAGGTCACAGGTTTGAACCCTGGCAGTGTCAAAAATGGTATTAGCAGCCTGGCATTCAGCATAAAGAGGTTAGTATTATGACTGGTTGGCTTGGTGTCAGGATAATGTGACTGGGTAGAACATAATGCTGCATATCTGCAGCATAATGCCCTAGTGCTATATGTCTCTATAAACTGCTGGTTGGTTGGTTGGTTTAAATTTTACGGTGCACCAGCACATAGAGGCCATTTAGCACCATACAAAAGGTTACATCTTTTATTATATACAAATGGTAAAAAGGAAAAAAGGTTCTGTATCAGCCAGCGATACGAAACCAAATAGCTGAAAGTAAAACGATAGCAATGGTAACAGTGATAAAAGATAAAGTTTCCCGATCAAGGGGGATTGCAAATAATATATGACAACGAAAACATATGAAAGGTAATTAAAATATAGTGACCGTATATATATATATAGCAAATAAAAATGTTTAAGATGATAACATAAAAGTTATAATTTATCAGATATGTTTACTTCCTTAAGGAAGTCTATAACATAAGAGATACTTGCTGTATCAAAGAGCTCCCTCATGTCTTGCACATTGTAATAATGATCACGTGTAGGTTGGAGGTCGAAACACTTCCAGCATAAAGTGCTAACTGTGAATGGTTCATAGCAAGATATATATTCTGGTGGGTCTTCTCCTTTTAGTATGTAGGAGTGGGTTAGATAAGTATGGCTGATTCAAATTCTAACCAATAGGATCTATAAACTGCCACACTGCAGATATCATAGTCATCGATGTCACTCCTGCACCCTTTTCCTTCTCTAAATAGCCCTGCTATCCCCTAAGCTCCCTGTCCCTTTTCTATCAAGCCATGATTTTTGTAGCAAATATAAAAGGTATAAGTATGGCTTAATCCTGCAAAAGAATAGGATTAACATATAATTTGTATTGTATAGAAAACATAATTTTCATATTATTGGTAGCAGCAAGTCTCAGTAGGGCAGTTCTTCTCTTGGACTTTTTAAGTACACAAGGCAGACAGTATGATGCTACATATAGGAAATTTTAATAGGGGGACCATCTCAGTATGTCACCATAAGAACCAATTGCATTTTCTTGAGACTTTCCACAGGACATAAAAATCCACTCATATATTATAGAAAGCAAAATATTTGAGCTATCAAAAATCACTTGACAAAAATATAGCAAAGCCCATGAAGGGCAGGATTCAATTAGCTTCATTACAGGTAAATTTACTAAAACTTAGATGCGTTTACTTATTGTGGCATTTCAATTTACATTTTTGAGTTATTTTGCGCTGGGAATAACAAAAACCCCAACAAATTTGTGATTGCCTTATACCCCAAAATACATTTAAACTGTTGCTAAGGTTTACTTAAATCTTTTTCAGGTATCGACACAATTCTTGCCCCTACCCAAAGGTGTAGAAGTCATATCTGCCAACGTAGCAGCTGGCCATCTTAGCTCAGCATCCATCTACCCAGCATGTCTTGCACCATATCTCCTAGTTACAGCCTGCTCAGATGGGGAAGTTCGTTTCTGGCAGTGTAAAGTTACCAGTCCTTTTAGCAATCCCATCAATATAGACCTAAGTAGCGGTCCCAGCTCTCTCAGTGCCACAAAAGTTATTCATGAATTTGGAATTGAGAATTATGGGGGAATCAAGAGACCATCTCGAGTGTCTCACAGTAGTCTAGTCATACCAGAAGCCTCATTCACATGGAAGGAATGGAAAATGATGTACCAGGAGGACGAGTCAAGTGGAATACATGTTCCAGGTAATTGAACTTAACCTGCAAATTCCCTTTCTTCCTTTAAAAGCTTTGAGGATAGGATTTTGTATAGTGATTTGTGATATAATACATATATACTATATTGTCGAAACACTTTAGTCGAACTCGTTTTAGCGGAACTGTTTAGGTTGGGCCCATTTCTCTAATTATAATCAATAAATCAATCAAATCAAGCAAATCAAATTAATTCAATCAACCAATCAGTGAATCAGAATATTTTTGCCAGCTATGTAATAATTATCCCACTAGGATGTTAAATGGAGAGATAGAGTTATTGTTATGGATGACTAGCTGGCTGTATTCCTTCTTCATGCCTGTAAGCAATTTTGTTTTTAATGTATACCTCTACAATCATTCAAGGTATTTCAGTCAGTGATGGTACATTTATCAAGCACAAGTAAGTTGTATAGAGTTGCCTTTTTGAGGAATGTTCACTATTCAGTATTTTTTATGTTAACACGGAAACAGTATATCAAAAGTACTATAATACTGGGTTTACTAGTACATAAGTAGTATATAAATTGAGGGTACTTGGCCATATGATACTTGCATGAGGATGTCATTATAAATTTCTCGTTTGCATTATATTCAGATATTTCTCTGACAGATAACATTGCGTGGCTATAAAGAGTTAGAATGCTTACATGCTCCACTACCCAAAAAAACCCCAAGCTCTTCCAGACTTAAAATTAAAATGAAAATCATTGGTTTCTCTGAGAATAGTTATTTGACCATAGAGCCAAAATACTTTCTTAATCCATTCTAACAAAATGTAAATGGTTAGAAATGTTGATCTAGTTAAAAACTGGAAATAATGTTGCTGACCATGAAAAAATACTTTTTTTTGGATAGATTATGGGTATGCTACTTTTAGAAGTGTTGTACATTGAGAAAGAGTACTGTATATACTTGCATATATGCCCATTTGCATATAAGCGCCCCCCCCCACTGCATAGGTAAAAATATTAAAAGGTACATGACCCACACATAAGGTGACCCATAAGTTCTAGACTGCATCATCCTCAGTTCCATCCATCGCATAGCTGAAACATCACTTTCAAAATGATTGGTAATCATTTCTGATGGAATTGAGTCCCATGCGTCTTTGACCCAAATGGCGACCAAGTGGGAATGAGATGATCCTAGTCTTGGTTCTTGGCATTTCTTCCAATGCTGCTTTTCATTTCACGTTCACACAAAAATTGTGTGCTGCAGCACATTTATTTCTGATATTCAATAACTTTAAGTTTGAATGCTGCATCATAAGCAGAATGCTTTCTTTTACTTCCAAAACTATTCATTTTATCTGATTGAATATAAACTTCTGGAAAAATGAAACTGAAATAAATTTTGACAATGGTAGTATCCTGTTTATACCTTATCCTGTAATATTTTCCATGGGTGGTTGGTTATCAGTTTGTATTGGATAATTATTTATCATTGTTTTGTTTTTTGAATGTTTTTTTTTAACCACTGGTAGTCTGATTCAGTGGACCAGAATATGACTGGTTTCAGCATGGACATTGTTCAAGTATTGTGACATTTATAATTTTGAACAGAAACCATGTCCACTACATTATCTCATTAAACAATACATCTGAGATCAGTATATATTAGTAAAGTCATTGGTATTGTGCTACAAAAAACCCCATTATCCTTGAGGCATTTACCACAGATTAAGCATACCAAAACACCTGTAAAAGAAATCCCATAAATCATATTTATTACAATTAATCACACTAACTTGTATATGTTACTTGTCTGTTATTTACCCTTCCTAGGTGTGCATGCAACAAAGTGGTATGGAGCCTCTAGCAATGGTTGCTTTAAGACTATTGTACATGTATTTCTACTCTCCATGCCAAAATGTTTGAGTTGTAAATACCTTCAGTATTGTAATTCTTAAATCTTTTTATTTAGTTTCTTTTGATATTACCACTGAAATAAACTAACATGCATTTGTATGGTACCACAGAGTTTAATGATTACTGATTAGTTAAGGGTTAAATAATTGATTGAGAGATTACTAATATGGCAGTTCTTTTTGAAAATACACATACAATTGTGGCTCAAATAACATGTATGGCTGTATTTTCTGGTGGGTGGGCATCTGTCAAATAGACGTTAAGTATGGTAATACATGTTTTTCATTCCTTATCCTACCATTTAAGTTAGAAAAAATACTTGTTTCACTTCAAGATAGCAAATATCACATGAGCCATCTGGCATCATTAAGCATGCGATCTCATCTTCGGTGATTGAAAGTAACAATAAATACCAGTAATCATGAAGAAAACCTCTAAACTTTTCAGACTTATACCTTGGCCTGCAGATAAGCCAACTCCCCTTCTTCCAAACTTTATTTTTTTTCCTAAAATATTTTGTTTATACATAGTATATATTTGGTATTTCAATTTTTCTTTTTCCTTTTTTTTTGGTTTGAGAAGGCTTAAGTTTGAAAAGTAGTGAGATTATATCCTAGCACATTTTTGTTTGGCAGAATACTGCTGTGGACAATTAACATGTCAATTATTTTAGCATCAGTGTGCATGGGTTTTGTAAATCTGCATCCATACATGTCTGTCTGTTCACACCCTAGAATAATCATGTTTTCTTTCCTTTTTTTCATTACCATTTTATTCCACCCTCTTCTAAACATAATTTTATAGTTTATTTGTTTTTATAGGCAAGCCAATCACAGTTTCCTGTGCTTACACAGGTCGTGTAGCAGTAGCCTATAGATCTGGAGGCATCAAGACTGTATCCAACCAGCCAGAAAACAAGTTCTTCAATCTCTGTGTAGCAATTTATGAATGTGAATCCACAGGTGAGAAATTGGTCCAAACCAAGCAGTTATTAGTCTGGTAGTAATAACTTTACATCTCAGCCCAGCAGTCCTTTTCTTTACACTTATTATAACCAACAAATCATTGCCACCCACACTTAATTCCATGCCATTTGGTTTGTGAAGTGTCAGTTGCAGTTGTTGTGCATTTTGAATGTTTCTTCATTTGGAGTTATTGCACTGTTTTGATCCATTTTAAATCTTGCTCAGGAACCAGTCAGCATATTCTAATGCTGCCTGGTGTACACATTGCTGCATATACCTAGATGTTTGTTTATAGATTTTGTCTCTTCATTTCTGTTTGGGTGATAATTATGTTCCATTTTATTCACCTGCATGTCTTTGCATGAGATGTCCTTGTAACAAGCATAGCTAAATAATCATTTGATATATTCTGGTTTAGTATGGTATGAGCATTGACTCACAGATGTAGATTTGCCTTTTGTAAGTCTCAGCTTATCAGTTCAATCTGGACAGACTTATGTCCCATGTCAAGCCAATTCCAGTCCTCACATGGAAACTTGGAATGTTGCTTGCACTCAACATACTTCAAGAACCATTGAACATATGATGTAATTTGGTAAAAATATTATTTCTTAGACATAGATATGCCATCTGTGGGTTTCGTCACTATTTTGGATAGAGTTATGAGTCTTGCTAATCAAGTTCACATACTTATGTTTTCCATTTAATATATTCTGATGCAATTTAATGTGAACATTGTTTTGTAATCATCTTTTTGTGTTTGGTCTTTTCTACTTCAGACTGCTCTTTGTTTTTTTGGAGCACATTGTAGTGGGCAGTACCAATTACAATGTAACTTTCACTAATAGTTTCTGTCTATTTTTTTCTCATATATATATATATATATATATATATATATATATATATATATGACTGCCATTCACTAATTGTGCGCAGTTCATGGCCCTTAAGTAAATCCTCATTGTTTTTATTTATTTAAATCAAAGTTTCACATTCTTTCCTTTTTTTCTTAAGGGGGATCTGAGTGGGTTAGAGAGGACACGATAGAACTAAAAAACATCAAGATGCCAGATCCGAAGGCAGAGATTGATTTAGATGTGATTTATGGCAGTTCAGAGAGTGTAATCAAAAACCCAGAATACCCCGCATCAGAGAGTCCAAAAAGCCTGACCCCTTCTCAGTCTCATGTGAACATTGTGAACATGAGTCGTACCAAATCTGTTCCAAGTATTAGTACAATATATAGTGTGAGGAGATCCATTTCAGAACCACATGCTCATTTGGAGGGTGTATTGCAACAGAAACATTTGGTACAGCTTGACTGGGTTTCAACAGAGGATGGTTCCCATGTATTGACAGTTGGGGTTGGACCTAAGATTATGATGTATGGACAAGTGTCAAATGAAATAGTGCAAGCCTCAGAGAAAGCAGGTGCAAAAAGAAGCACTATAATGACAGATCCTGGAAGAAAAGTTTCACTAAATGAATCAAATAGACGACGATCAATACTCCAAACAACCAAATCCATGCTTATTGATGATTATCAGGAACAGTTACAGTGGATGAAATTACGCTCAATTGAGCTCACTACTGCAGATGGTTTACCACCCTTACCAATGCATATTTCATGGGTCCGTGGTGGTATTTTGGTAGTTGCAATGGACAATGAAATGCATGTTTACTCTCAGTGGCAAAGTGGATCAAATCATGACCCCACTGTTACAGAAGGGAAAGAATTCGATATCCGAGATTTTGGTAGTATGTCTTTAAATTTGGGAAAGCCAGGATTATTGCCACCAATCAAATCCACTCCAAGTTTCAAACCCTCGTACTCAGTTCCAAATTTCAAGAGAGTTGCCACTTCCATTTTAAAAAGAGACACACAAAAAGCAGTGAAAAACATGACCAATGAAACGTTAGAACGGAGTGAAAGTAACCTCAGTCTAACAATTATTCATGAATTGGGATTGTTTGAGGCATCCAGACAAGCTAATCCAGTGTTACCCCAGTATCACCCCAAGTCTCTCATGGAGTTGTTGAACTTCGGTAAAGTGAGGAGAGTGAAAGCCATATTAGCTCACTTAGTGCGATGTATAGCAGGAGGAGATGCAACACATGCAACATACACCGAAGACAAAGATTGGGAGGACTCAAAACATCATATGCGACAACGGGCTATGTCAATATCTGCATTAAGCTCTGGTGAGCCTGTGCAGATTGAAGAGGAGGAAACTCTAGATTACATAGAAATCAGTTCTATTCCACCACTTCCACTATATGCCCTTCTTGCTGCTGATGATGATCCAACTCCAATTAAGTCCGATGCATTAGAATGTGGGGCACCAAATGTGGACGAAGATCAAACAGACTACAATGAACTTTTCCAGACCAGTTTTGAAGATGAAGTTCTTGACACTAATGTATTGTCCACCTCAGCAGAAAATGTGCCAAGCAAGTCAAAACTTACTTCAGCTGGAAGTGTTTTGCCAACATCAAACCCCAATTATTTCGGATCTGGGCAGGCACATTTGCTAAGCAAGCATTTGACCCATGTTCAACTTCCAGGACTATCCAGTTTGGATCAGATGTACCTTCTGGCATTGGCTGATACAGTAGCTCACATCAAAATGGATTTTGCTGACAGATTTGGAGAGAGTTCAAGTGAGTTGGTCCTTTTTCCATTTATCATTATATATTGACAGGTAGATGCAGATTAAAAAAAAAGTGAGCTAAACAAAAAGGTCCTGTCTTTTCTGTTCTTTTATGAAACATAAAGTAGATAGATAAGGCAGTACTTTAGCCTAGGAAGTAATCTGAAAGTATGATTAATTATTTTCTTCAATTTTATTAATGTCCGGATTAGGATAAACAAAAAACTTATTATGTTAACATATTTTTTATGGCAGCTGATTTGATGGCCGTTTAGGGCTGTTCCATTTTAACATACTTGGTATCCAAGAAAGGCAGTTTTTAATAAAATGTATGTCAGAGTACTTGGATTGTACAAAGTTCATATTAAAATGAAAATTCTAAATTCCCTTTATAGATTGTTAATCCCTTTGAGTGACTATTATTGCTTGAACATTCAGGTTGCCAACCCCCATAAACTTTTTTAAATACCATATCTGTGCTTTGTAAAGTACATTTTATAAAATAATTCAGTGTACTTTGTTAAAAAAAAGTTTACCATAACATGGGTATCATAACTTTTTTAAGTTGGTGGGTACATGGAGAAAGAGGAAGAGCATTTGAAACTGTGTGAAAACAATATAGTTACCATTAATGTAATTAATGTTGACAGCTAGACTTGCAAATTTAACTTCACAGGCGAAGTCTATTTTTAACGACATGTTTACTGTAAAACAATAATTTAATTCAGTGTGAAATTTCAGATCCTCAGTCAGGAGAGAGACAGACTTCATACCAACCAACAGAGTCATTAGATGACTGTGGTCTCCGATTTCTTCTGGCTATAAGGCACCATAACTTCCTTATGAGGATCCTACCACCCACGCAGAGGATTTTGCTCAAAAAGCAAGGCCTCAAGACCTTTAACATTGTCTGGGCCTTCCATTCAGAGGCAACTGAGGTAACATTTTTGCTCAGCTGTAAGAGCTACAAGAAAACTTTCTGATAAACTTTATCTGATGTGATGCCTATGTTATCACTTTGATGTGGTTGTCCACAGCTAGTTGAAGTTCTTATTTAAGATTTTGATTATGGTTCATATGAAGTTAGTAAGTTCGCATTTAAATTTCACTGCTGTACGTTCATTCATGTTATGATTATCAAGTACAGTTCTTGCTAAAATAAGAAAATTTGATGATTGTTTGCATTTCACTTAGTTCCAAACCCTTACCCCAAATAATGCTCTAAACTAAATTTCATATTTTACTGGCTTGTCTTTTTTACAACCTGTACATACACTATTATATCTAGATTCATGAAACTTGGTGACATGATGCATCTGGATGCGTGTTAAATCCACATCACAAAACTATGTTACTATGACCCAAATTGTATGCTCCATGTTAGGTTTATGTTTGTATTTAAGTTTCTTTCTCAAGCTCAGTTCCTGTTTGGATCGTCAGTCTAGATGATTGTATGTGTCTCTATTTTTACCCCACCCACACAACAAAAGGAGGTCACGTTGATCAACATTTACTGACATATTTTGGGTCTTGCAGTTAGCTTGTACCCCAAATTTTAAGACTTTTTTTCTTCACTCTGCACATGTACTGTTATAACTAGAAAATAATGAAGTTTGGCGAGAGAGTGCAGCTTGACTCTCTAACTACCAGTGCTGCTTTAGTGGCCCACTACTCTGACTTGCTGCTGAGGACAATACTGCAGCTATTTTGGAGGCTGCCTACTATAGCCTAAAGCTGCTAATTGACAAGAAAATCCATTAATTGAAGATGAAACACAAACTGGAGCAAAAAAATTGGTATATCACAAGAGTTAAATGTCAAATTTGAATATATAATTATTTTAATTTTTTTTTTTATTGGTCTTTATGTTTTAGTAGTTCTGAATTTGCTGTTGCTGATTTTTTGTAAAAGCAATTATGTTTTTACACAAACATTACACTGGTTGCACATTATGAACACCTCATGCTGCCTTATTTTTTTCTTCAAATTTTGTTGGACTTCTCTTTCATTCATTTTGCTGCATAGTTGTTAGTTTTTGCAGCAATTCTTTAATTTATTACAAGGGGAGAATATTTAAAGGCCCAGTCCATCATCCAGAATGAAAGTAGGATTGATGCTTTCTGTGTATTCCAAGACTAGTTGTCCACACTGCACACTCTTCATCATCTGATTCTATTTCAGTTTCTCCTTCAAATATGTCCCACTATCACATTATGATAGGATTAGGCTGCTACCTCATGAATATAGCCATACTAAAAGCTGAAAATCGTCTTATTGTATGGTTTTAGATAGACAGAGGACAGTAACTCTTGCCCATTACCTTTCATTGATACCATCTGGTGTTGCCAGGTTTTAGCTTCGCTGTGTCCTGAGCAACAAGCAGTATGATAGCATCCGACAATCAAACCTGTTTTTGTGTTCCTGTGATCCATCCAACATTTTTTTTGGTATTTATAATATGGATTTATCAATCTACTGCAGGTTGTATGCTTAATTCAAAATTTCTGCCAAAATTTTGAGAGAATTGTCACCTGAAGGGACTTCTCTTGTAGGACCTCTGTGCTATCATTGATATTACACAAGGTGTTTAAGGGTTTGCATACATTTGAATTTATTCATTTATGCCATCCACTGTGGAGCCTTTAATACTGAATTCTGAAGAGCTGCTTGATAATTATGCTTAATTTGTATTTTATGCTGTTTTAATAGAATTACTATTAACCAAGAATGCAGCAAAAGTTTTAAAATAGGCCATAGGTTTCTGATATGGTACTTAATTGATCTGTTAGTTACGACATGGTTTTAACAGTGTTTTGTATTCTGCGATTTAGTAATTTCAGTATATTATTAATTTCTACTTAGGCATGTTTTTTGTATCACAACATGGTAGCCTACCATGACCCTGGTTCGGTTTGTGGCATGTATACATTGTCCCTTCTCTATTAACTATGCATTGTGCTTAAGTTTAATCTAGGACATACGTTTAACATTATTATGGGTCTGTTTACTATGACATTGTTTTAGCAACCTAGTAATTTCAACCCGTTCTTAGTTTCTGCTTTAGTTTGTGACTTTTGTGTTGTGTCTGCAGAATATTCATTTGCAATATATGTAGTTTTAAGGCATGGAAGATGAACAGCATCTGTAATATGTTGTTGGGGTTGCTGAGTTAGATGATTTATACTATTCGCTAGTTATTCTGATACTAATTTGCAAATCTATGCATTGTTTTTTTTCCATCTTGTGTCATTTCTGGAGGAATGTTTACTATATGCATGTTATGCATGTGCACAAAGATTGCCATGTGCTTTATTTCAGTAAGCAGTAGATGGGAAAGAGAGACAGTCAAGGTCACAACAGGATGCCTTCGACTTCCACACCAAATCAGCCTCAGCAACATATTTCACTGGCAATTTTGATGAGAAATCTGCCCATTCAGCCATGGCTTTGGAGTGGCCAGCACAAATGCATGTCAGACCGACATACATGCAGCAACAGTGCAGGAAAGGCAGGCATTGCTGGTGATGCCTACAGTACAGGGAAGGCCAGAGATACCGAGAGTGATGGAAAGGCTGGCAGTGTGGCAGTTCTCACAGTGCGAAAAAGGACATCGATCTAGGCAGTGCTGGCAGTGTGGATAATGCTGGCAGTGCGGATAATGCTGGCAGTGCTGCCATCGACCCCTATCATGCACAAGTACAGTAGCTGTATGAAACTGATTTGAGCTCACTGGACCTCCCTGTTTCCTCAGAAGTGGGGGCTGATACAGATCACTTGTAGGGGTTTTGGGTTTATTTCATCAACTATCCTCTCACTGAGGGGCTGTATGAAACTGATTTGAGCTCACTGGACCTTCCTGTTTCCTCAGAAGTGGGGGCTGATACAGATCACTTGTAGGGGTTTGGGGTTTATTTCATCAACAATCCTCTCACTGAGGGGCTGTATGAAACTGATTTGAGCTCACTGGACCTATCTGTTCCCTCAGAAGCGGGGGCTGATCAAGGTCAGTCAGAGGGGCTTCGGGTTTAGTCCATCACCCCTCCACATAATACACCATCAGATCGGGAGATGGATGCCTTTCAATAACAGAGGATACGGTCGCTCATAAAAGGTATTGGAGCTTGTGCTAAAGACACATTCCCCAGTGAGTTACTCAAGACTTGTTTTTGGATTGCAAACAGCAGGTGGAGACCCATGATTGACAAGGAGTCTCTTCACAATATTCAAGACTGGGAAGGAAATGTCATTCTGCCTCCCTGTCAGAAGGGGGGAGGATACTTTTAGTCTTGATCTGGCAGATGTATGCTACCATGGCCCTATCCATCCCATTTATTGCTTGTTTCCACATTTACTACTACACTGTTGTCAACTCACTGTTCTTCCCTTTTCTCCTGGGAATTCACTCACATGCTATCGACTCTGCCATCTCCCCATTCCAGCATTGGCATCTACATCGACAGCATCATACCTGGGCAGCATCTCTTCCTTCTCTGCTAGATCATCCAGGACTCGTCATGAAATGAGAAATTATTACCTTCATACATCCTAGAATTTTGTCAGTTTGGGCATGGACTTCTTAATCAACTGGTATCTGGAATGTCCTTTTCCATCAAGACTTGTATTTCATCTTGGGAGAGTTCTTACAACTCCTCAGCTATTATATGTCAGTGGACTTGACATTGCTTGGCTGTATTGTTATGTGTGCCTTGCCAGCACATTTTGACACCCCAACCCCATTTTATGTCCTCTTTATCAAGCAGTCATAATCTCACACCAAATTTGATCATTTCCATGTCAGTGGGGCAATCCATTGGAATCTTGCTTAATATATCCCAGGTGGAAATAACTTAATATACTGCTGCCATTGCACATGGTGGGAGGACCAACCTGTTGCTGACCATCACTATCATTTGCGCCACACTTGATGAATGGCCCATATGCATCAGTATCATAGAAAGGAAGGCTGCTATAAATACTTTTTCATTTCTGATAAGATCGATCCTGGGATGAAATGGTCCTTATCTGATCTGGCAACACTAGTGGTGGCCTAAATCCTCAAACAGGGAGGTACCAGACCACTTGTATGGTGTTCTGATTGGCATTTTTCTGTATGGGTGTAACAATCTCCATATCAGCATTCGATTCAGACACCTTATGACTGAATCAGTGGCTTCACTGAGAATCCATCCAGAAAGGGCCATGTCCTTAACACAAAATATCCCCTCCATCAAATGATTGTCATTCATATTCACACACTTCCAAAGCATCCAATGAACGATGGCTTGGCAATAAGAATTAGGTGGAAGCAACAGCTACCCACCTATGTCCCCCCAGTTTCAGACACAGCAGCTTGGGCTGTGTGATGCAGTGACAAAAAACGGGGTGAGGTTGTGTGACCTGTGCCCCCCCTCCTATGGTGCTACATTTACAGGGTCAGAATGGCATGATGACACTGATAGCCCCTTATTGAGGGCACAAGTTCTGTATCACTGATGTATTTTTCCCCACGATAATACACCCAGGATGATTCTTGCCAACCTGAATCAACTGCTTTCTTCTTCTACATGCTCCACTTTTACAGCCATGCAAGTCAGACAATTCAAACTTTCATTGTGGAGAAAATCTCAGGAGTAACTATATATATCACTTATCTGCGTGCCTCTATTCCTCAACTGGTCGAATTTCTCTGGCTTTGTTCTTCAAGGAGAAACAGTTGGACCTCAGTCGTTATCAAAGGCTGCCTCTCTATGATATTGGACAAATTACAGCATCATGGCAACATGTTTGTGTGGGATAGAGACTTTTTGAATCTTTTAGACAGTATTGGTCTTCTTGACCAATATACCTTATTTGTATCCAAAGGGATCAAATCGGGTTTTTTTAAAAACATGGCTAGATTCAAACCCTTCAGTCTTCTAGCCTAAACATTGCTAAAGTCACTATCATACAGACCATGTTTACTAATATCTTCAGTTTTATCATGCATGGTAAGAGGTCAGTATCCCCCTTTATGTTCCTAACAATTCTCTTTAGATAGGAGAGTTCATTGGTTCTCAAGATACGATTGGGATTCATAACCCAGAAGAGATTACCATCTTCTAGTAGTGTCCCTGCTCACTTTCTTCCATAGCCAGGTTGAGAACAGCAGCCATGCAAGATTCTATTTACGCCCTCAGGGATCAATAATCTCAGACACATTCTGACATCATGGCAGATGTGATATTGGGCATGATAAAGATCTCTCATATCTGTTAGACAATTTGATCTGCAACAACCAAACTACATAACTTTGTTACCAAAATGGACTTTGTCCTGGGTTCTAACTTGTCTCAACTCATGCTTCACTAAAGTTCCTGTTATACAAGACATGCTTTCTGATAGCTTTAGCTTTCACATGCAGGATCAGTGAGCCCCTTTCAGTCGACCCGAACTATCTTCCACAGCAAGGCCTAGTTGCCAAGGTTGTTGTCCATAGGTAACCAATGAGTCATCATTCATCCTCTTTTCCATAGACAAGTCTAGAGAGGCAGCCATGCAAGATCCTGTATTCACCCTCAAGCACTATTTGAGATGCACAGAGACAAGTCATGGCACGAGCAATGTCTCTTCTCATATGGCTTACTGCTCAGAAGTTTTGAGCAATCTCTATGAGACAGAACACAGGATATCATGCTTCACACCCTTTATTCCTGCCTGAAGGGGGTGATATGCTTCGTGTACTCTAACATCTCATCAGATTAGGGTAGCATCACATCTGCACCCTCAAACACTACTTGAGACACACAGAGACAAATAATGTCATGCTCAAATATTACTTCTTCCAGGTCTAAGTCAGAAAACAAGGCATCACACCTCAAGCTCGTGCTTCG
Organism: Potamilus streckersoni; assembly: GCA_016746295.1. NCBI lineage: Eukaryota > Metazoa > Mollusca > Bivalvia > Unionida > Unionidae > Potamilus > Potamilus streckersoni. The sequence goes on from JAEAOA010000884.1 coordinate 1,243,919, forward strand.
TGGTTGAGGGTTATATGCTCACCATAATCTAAGATATCTCTAGACCAGAGTTGCCTCATGATGATTACAGCTCACAAGATTAGAGCCATTTCTGCTAGCCTCGTTTTCAAATGCTTTCACTTTCGATCCAAGACATTATAGAAGTTGGTGGGTCGCATGCAGAGTCAACCTTCTCAAGCTTTTACTTTAGAGATTTAGCGTTACAGGGACTAACATTGGATCTGGATGGGCAGGTGGCAGCAGCACAGACGGCCACCAGACCCAACTAGACCAATCAACAATAGCTTTACTGGATTCACAATGAATGTTTTGATAGGTGAGTTGATCTTGGAATATATTGCTTAGGCCATTAGGAGAACGCATTATCTTTCATATGGGGAATATAACCACTCATCTCCAAAAGGATACCGGAAATAAAGGTTGGATGCCCAGCATCCCCTACTCCTATTAAGTTATGTTTCTCCAAGTATACTTACTCAATCTCATTGCTTAGAAATACTCCCAACCATTCTGCCATGTGAGCATCCCTGTTAATGTCACGCTCAGCTAAAGACTGGCGACACATGTTGGTATGAAGGGGCAGATAGGGCAAGAGTTACTGCCCTTTATCTAAAAATAGATGATATGATTTTTTGTCTTTTAGTAGGGCTGTATTTCGCGAGGTTTCAGACTAATATTCCTAACATAATGTAATTTGGTAAGTATTCTCTGATGAAGAAGATTATAACATGAATATACAGAGTGAAGTTAATGGTAGGGAATGAGTTGATGAATACTACACCCTGGTTGGAAAAGTTGGTCATTGATTCATTTTTCATGATTCACTAAATTGGGTTTTGTCTCAAGCACTGATGATGGAAGAATCATCAAACAAGATGATAGTATGCATCAAAGTTAGTACCTTACTCTTACAACAACAGTTAACAGTGAACCAATACTATACATTTTATGTGGTCAGTGTTTTAGTTTAACTCGTGAACATATAGTTGTTTTTGAAGTTCCTGTATGATAAAGCCTGAAACTTAATAGTATATGCATCCTACGTCCCCATCTTAAAATAGGCAGATGTTCATCTGGTTTACACAGTAACATTAGTTCCATAGCACATACTTCATCCAAAGTTTGTGGATAGCTTGTACTGTGTTAATGTAGAAACCTAAAAGTGTTAGGATCAAAAGTTAAAAGATCAAGGTCACTGATTCAAGGAATAAAAATAGAACTCGAGTTCACTATGTACATTTTCCAAACTTGGTGTCAAAAAGAAGCCAGTATCTATATGTGTATGTGTGTTTGAAAATGTCAAGGTCACTGATTCAATGAATCTAAATAGTTTCCATATGCATTAGCTTGAGTTCACTATGCACATTTTCCAAACTTTATGAAAAGCTTTCATTTGATTTAAGGAAGAAGCCTATATCTTTTTTTTTGCGAGGGGGGTGAGGTCAAGTGGTCATATCACTGCGAGGGGGGTGAGGTCGAGTGGTCATATCACTGTGAGGGGGGTGAGAAGGTCAAGAGGTCATATCACTGACTAAAAGAAAAAACAAAACAAAAAAGCAAAGTGTACAAGAGTGTTATAGACCTGAACCAAACAATGGATATCTTGCACCTGGAAAAAGGAAGGAGATTGTGGGGTCAAATTTTCAGATGTAAAGGGTCACTGTGACTGAAAGAAGAAAAATGGTTTCTTTGCAAAAGCATTAGGTCAACGTCTTAGACATGGTTCAGATTGTGTGGGTATCTTGCATGTGAGATGAGGAAGAAGCCTGTTGTTTCAGTTGGGCAAAAAAGGAGCCTGTTATTAATTTTTGCATTGAAGGTGAAGGTTACTCACTGGAAGAAGAAAGATGGTTCTTGTATTAGTCGCAGACCACATACAGCATTAGTTGTAGACCACATACCTTGACAAAAGTGTGTGGTTGGCTTGCACAGAAGTATGGAAAAGGCATATTGATTTTGGGGTCAGGATTGTTTTGGTTTGAAAAGTTTTGCAGAATAACTTGTCATAGAGCAAGTTCCTTTTGCAGAGTAAAATTTTGTCATAGAGAAATTTCCATGACCAAACTTTGTGGATGGCTTCCACTTAGGGTAATAAAAGATCAGATGTCACTGATGGCAAGTGTTAGAAAAATTAATTATTTCTGCTTATTAAGTATAGTTTGTGACCACATACTTTAACCACAGGTTCACCTGTTGGGTTTATAATCTCTGAGTCAATCATAATATACTGGTGCCTTCATTGGTGAGGATTAAACTTGGGCTAAGTGTATACTGTGCAGTACATGTACTCATGTTGTTTTTTATTTATTTTTTTTAAAACTTTTATAAGTAAGACTCAGTAAACTGATCGTCAGACATGTGTTGTACTAGCTTTTGGGCATTTGTCTTTGTAAAAATTGAGTCAAAATGGGCTCCGAGTGGCTGAATGGTCTAAAGCGCTCATCATTACGGATCATTGCCATCTCACCTCTGTCTGCATGGGTTTGAGTCCCAAGTTTCGGCCAATGTAGGTACATGAGAAGCTTGCCAGTAGCTTCTTGTGGGTTGGTGGTTCTTTCTGAGGTTTTCCAAGGTTCTTCCCACACCATTTATACTGAAAAATGGTGTTAAACCTTACAACAACAAATTGAGTCTAAATAAAAGAACTGGCATGGCAAATTAGTTTCTTTGTTTTTGTTATTGCATAATGGCTAGATAGATATTTAGCTGGTATTAAATAAATATCAATAAGGTTTTGAATAACACAGTCTTTCTATTTAAACTTACATTGACTTTGGTTGCATGCAGTAACCCCTCTTTTTCAGCCATAAAATCCACCATCTCATTCTAGAAAATTGGCAGATAAGTAAATGTTGAAAATTATTGTGGTAGTGGGAACTTTGTGATTTTGCTTTTCTGTTAATGTATGTATTTTTTATTGTCTTATTAGGAATAACACATATGTAGAGCTTTAAATTGATTCTATTTCAGGAGCATATCATGTATTAAAATGATAATCAAATTTCATCTCCATGCAGGAACTGGTGTCAGCCATTCCCAGTGTGCAGAAAGGGGAACCTACTTGGGAAGAACTGAGAGAATATGGGGCAGGATGGTTCATCACAAACATTAACGTCCTGAAGAAAACCATAGAGAAGGTAAGCTGAGACTTGTAGACTTAGAAAGTACAGTTAAGCTTATCTTAAGAGTCACCACAGGGAAGAAGTGATGTCTTAACTCAGGATGCTGCTTAATATAGGGTCATTTCTTCTCAAATTTTGGTTAGAGGGATGTATAGAATAAGATAGTTAAAGACAGGTGAGGTTTCCTAAAGTGATCTTTAAGGCCAATTTAACAATACTGAAAAAGTTGCAAAGTAACACCAGCTGTCAGTCATTTAAAGTATATTCAGAACTTTAAATAGACTGGTAACAGTGTTAAAGACAGGTGAGGTTTCCTAAAGTGATCTTTAAGGCCAATTTAACAATACTGAAAAAGTTGCAAAGTAACACCAGCTGTCAGTCATTTAAAGTATATTCAGAACTTTAAATAGACTGGTAACAGTGTTTAGGTAGACAATGTATTAATTATCATGGAATCAGACCTGCACATGTAAGTTTGTGAGAGTTTAGATTGCCATGGTTACACAACTACTTAGTAAAAACTTCAGACAGTACTATACCATTCAGGCTGTCACAGTGTACTTATTATCATACAGTTGATCTATCAACAACTGTCAATCAGTTATTGCATATCAACAACTACTGGGTATCTGACCAGTAGATAATTTCTGAATTAATTCCCTTGGGTAACACAAACTCTTTAGCCTTTTTTGGGAGGCAACAGTAATCATGTCTGTATCAGTTATATTGCAAAAACAAAATCAGACAGGTGCTTACTTGTTGCATCAGATAAATCTATGTTCTTGGTTTGGGAGGGTTATCATTCATATTTATTGTCAGAAATGTTTATATTATCACTAGAAATAGTTCTTCCTCAATTTTTGTTTAAAATTATGAGTAATGTTTTTATTTAAGAGTATCCACATTGAGTATTTATGTATTTTTAGATTACTCTGTTAATTCAAAAAGTGTCTGGGTGTGGAGAGGACTTGAAGACATTTGCCAATCTTGGAGAAACAAAACTTTTCAAAATGACCTCTGAAACCTATTTAATAAACATTAATTTTCAGATGAATCATAACCCAGTTCTAGGAAACAGATTATTAAGATGTACAAATTGCATGCTTACTATACTGCCTGCTGGTCTAGACATGTTAACATGCATTGCTTAACATAATTTTAAAATACAAACATTTATTACTAGGTTCATAGAGTACTATGTGCCTGATGCTTCATCGAGTTGAAAAAATGACAAACTTTTAATCGAAATGCAGTTTTCAAGTGATCAGTTGTCAGTCTTCACTCTTTGAACTTGGACAAATGGAGGAATTTTCTTCTATTTCACGAACAGTTTCATCTGACATCTTGTAACTTTTATATCCTTTCACTCAGTATCAGTAAATATTCAGCATTTGCTTAAAAGTGCTGTGAAAGTATTTATGCAATTTATTTTACTGTAAATTTTTTTGTTTTGAAAAGTTGACAAGTAAATGGAGTTATTTATTTGAAATAAACAATGTCTCCTTTTAATATATTCATCATACATTAATATTAGGAAAATGTAACCAGCCCTCTCAGAAAGTTAAACATAATAACTTTAACAAAGGGAAGAAACTCTTGTCCATTACCTTCCATTTGCCACTGCTATGTAACACCAGTTTTTAGTTTTTATTCAGTAATATCAACATAGTCCTGCAAGACCTTCTGAAATCCTCTAAATATCTTTGTTATTTCAACCCATCCATCCATAAAATCAATATATTAGAGTGCGGCAAGGCTTTTAGTACATTTGGTAATCATTATATTCAGCTCTTAAGCAATAATTATGTGAAGCTTTTTGGTTGTGGACTTTCTTCATTCTGACCTTGTGTTCCAACATGGTATTGTTGGTGCATGTTATTTGTACTCACTGGATATAATTTACCTCTCCTTTAAGTGAAGAGAGTTGTTATTGTGATTTGTGAGCAGTTTTGATTTGTTATTTTTCAATTTCTTTTGCTTGATTTTGTCATATCAGTTAAACAATATTCACTAAATGCAGTAAGTGCAAGAAATTAAAAGCTAATGAGGACACAAGAGATGTGTCTTAAATGCAGTAAGTGCAAGAAATTCAAAGGTAATGAGGATACAAGAGAGGTATATCATTTGCATGAAGTGTTTACCATGCTGTGTGTGGATTCTGGTAAAAAAATAATGGTCAACATGGTTTTAAAAATGCATCGGAAGCAAGGAGAAACCTGAAATCTTGTATTGAGCAATGTGTTGACTCGAGCCTACAGTCAAAGACTGCATTTATTGCTAGCATAGTGGGTGGAAGTCAAGATGGTCCCGTCCTTCATAATCATTGTATCCCCCAGGAGTGTAAACCTGAGGGTACCCCCCCCCTTGGTGTCAGAACTGGGGTTCAAATAAAAAATATGGGGGTCAAAAATGTACCCACAAATTTTCATCTAATCCATACTTTTTCAGCTAGAATAGGATATTGCAATTTGCACAATATTCTCTCTCTCTCACTCACTCACTCACTCACTCACTCACTCACTCACTCACTCGCTCGCTCACTCACTCACTCACTCACTCACTCACTCACTCACTCACTCACTCACTCACTCACTCACTCACTCACTCACTCACTCACTCACTCAAAAAAACCAATAGGCACAATTAACACAGATGCACTATCCATTCAAAGGAATCTTTTATTAGTTAATTTTCCTTTTAGTTTTAAGTCATACTTTTAACAGTCTCTTTATAATTTTTCATAGCAATATTATAGACCAACACTTTACATATAAGCCAATACAAAACTCCATATAAATCTTTTTAACAAAACGAGTTAAATTACTGCCTGTCATAAAACGTGTATTATCATCGGTTTCATTGTACTTCGTCCTAAAAACACATTTATCCAAAAATCAGAGGCTAATGATTCATCTTCTTTAACAAGTTACACTTGAACTTTTAGATCTTTCTTTCGTTGCAGCAAAGTTAGAACAATCTGCAATGATCCCCTGAATTTGTAATCCAGATAATGAATTTGTCTCTGCAAGTTTATTTCTTTGTTCTGAAAGAATGTTTTAGGTAATATGTTCAAAAGATATCTTGTGGTGATCAAGGGCAGATTTTTAAAAATTCTCAAACGATGTCACGAAAGGATTATTCACTTGTGTAGCCTTCGCAATCACGATGTCACACTGATAATCCCAATGCCTTGGATCTGCCGTATGCTAGTCAAGGGCATATTTAATCTGTTTTTTATTAGTGTCATATCAAAATTTACTCTTTTGTGTTCTGCTTCTCTCAATTTCTTCGCTAATGATTCTTAGTGCACGTCGTTTTCATCATGAGATCACATTTTAGTGCAACAAGAATTGAGGTTTGAGATGTTTCTGGACATTTTGCTAAACTCGATAGAATCGCATGAGATCTCACAAGATCAGGGGAAGCTACTCTGTCTTAATATTGCCTACTGGTAGTCTGGTTCTCTGCTTTGCTTGTTCAGTATTGCAGTGTGCAACACAGAGAGCATACAAAACAGGAAACCGGTAAAAGTATTCACGATGCCATCCCTAATGATGTATAATTGTAATATACACGATGCCATCTCTAATGCAATGCATTGAATAAATAAATCCTGATTATATTTTGCAAACCATTTGCGTCAAAAAAAACACACAGCAAAAATTTATGTGCGTCAATTTTCTATATTGTGCGTCCCTGATGCACAACTGTGCGTAAAGTGAAACACTGTCCATAATTAGAGATGCAAATTGCCAGTTGGAGAAACAAGGGGTTGCAGAATTTATTGTTCTCACATTCTGTACAGGCACTGGTGGAGCTGCAGGTGCATCAATCGGTACACGAAGCAACAAGGCAGTTGCTGACTTGGAAACATTTTTTGTTCGATATTAGTTGGAGTGTATGAGGATGTCATGCTACCTCCACCCACCCCCTTTTCAAATTAGACTGCCCTATGGGCGCAGGTCCTCCTGTATTTGATAACATGATATTCAGGCCAGTAAGTCCTGGTCTCTTTAAATCTTGATGATCCATTTCAACATTCTTTTATGCCATACAGCACCACTCCAGCTGCCGATCATGATGGCACATGATTGCTTGCATGAATCACAAGATTTCATCAAATTTGCACACTTGGAGACCAGTGGTATGAGAAGTCCCACAATTAGTTTAAAGTCATGCATATAAAAATGTACTTTTCACAATATGCAACTTTTATTCAGCTGGTCACCCTTAAAATGCTTGTTGTAACATAAGCCCAACTGGTGGAGGTATTTTAGAGCTTGTTTTGACATGTTTTTTCATAACTGTTGGCACATCTAGGGTCTTTGGCATAATATGAATGTTGTTGGAAAAACAAGTCATTTATTTTCAGTCTGAAAATGGGTCTTAAATGAAAGTCCAGATTACATGCTTGATGGACAAAAGCTGACAGCATATAATAACCCCTCCCTTTCTGCATCATTTCAAACTTAAATGTAGAAAAGGCAGAATGACATGCCAAATTAAAATAAAGACAGCTTAAAAGCAGAATTCAGTTTTCATTTCCTTACTCAAACAATTTAGCTCAGTAGGATTTTGTGCTACAAAACCATATAGCTTTAAAAGGATTAAGATAAATTTAATAAATGAGAAACAAAATATCTCTGTCTGAAAAAGCAGACTATGGAATTAATGGACTTAATTATTGTTTTGGTATTTTTATGGTGATTCACCCAAGATTTAAAATTTGACTGTTTTTTTTTAAATAGTTGGCTGATATAAAGATCACAAAATTTAAACCACTATATATTTTATTACCTACAGTAGATGTGTAAATTATTCTTTCTACAAAGCTTACTTTATTTCTTGTTGCATCTTTTAGGTTGCAAAGTCAGCTTTCCAAGCCAAGAAAGACCCTATGGATTCATGTGTTTTTTATATGGCTTTGAAGAAAAAGAATATACTGTGGGGACTGTTCAGGTAAATAAACCCGATATAAAACGGGGAAAAGATTGCTTTTACATCTGCATGCTTTTTTAAAATGGCAAAACATAAGTATCACATTTCAGATGTAATTGCTGTCAGCATTAGGATTCTGTGCAAAAATGTCATTGATAGTTATACATAAAAATTGTTGTAATCAATTGAAACTTTGGTTTACTGCTCCCTGTTTATGATGGTTTTATTGGAGCCGTATAAATGATCAGCAATGATAACCACAAAATACCTTATACGTGTACCTCCCATAAATTAGTTCTAATTAGGCAAGATATAAAACTGAATTATATAATTAATTTAGCAATGATTTTAAAAATTAAACAATTTAAATAGGATCCATGATCATATCCACATTATAAGAATGACAGCAGTATATTAAGAGGGGGGGGTAATAGCAAGAGACCACTGTATAATATAGTATGACTTGAGATGTGCCCCAAAATGCTTGGGTTTAAATTTTGCCCATATAATCAGAAAACTAGACAATTATAATGCTATCTACAGGAGAGACAAAGATCTACCAAACTTTTTCTTTGCTCCACTAGAGATAGAAGATGTGCACATGGTGTTATCCTCATTTGTCCCTCATTCCTTATGTCAGTCAGTTGCACATGCTTAAGTTATTTTCATGGCTGAATTCTCTTTTGCTGCTAGGTCATACATCATTATGTGTGGATATTTTTTAGTGAGAGCAGCATCCTAGAAAGCTTATAGCATGGTCCTATATAACTTTGTTTTGTACACTGTGCATTTTATGTTCTATATTATGCATCATTTAGGCATCAAAATTTGCTATTTCATAGTTCTTGTAAGAAACCACTTGACCAGTTTGCACGAAATTGTACATAAATCATTTGTACCATTAAATGCCTAAAGTTTAAAAATTGATCATGGTTTGTCAAAAACCCAGTGTTCACAATCGGAATGAAGAAGACAAAAAGCATGTTATGCAGATTTCGTGGCCAATAAGTCTTGCATTAGGCTGTTAAGGATAGGTTAGTCATTGAGTTCTTTGAAGCCTAATTGGGCCTCTTATTTACTTAAGTCTGTTTACAATTGGCTTGAAGAATGCTACTTCATGTATGCATGTTGTCTTTACAAGTACAAGATTCTCTTATTCAAAATGTTAGTCATTTTGTGATTTATATTTTGATGCCCAGAAATTTGAAGTTTTGATATATACGTCACTTTTGCACTGTGTATGTTTGTGTGACTGTCTGTGTAGATGTTTGTGTGTGTGACTGTGTGTGAGAGAGGAATGTATTTGTAGTAAAAGTATCATAATTTGTCATGTTTGTTTTCATTGCTGCAAGGGAAGGATTATGGAGACTTTTACTTGTGGTTCTAATGATCTCTGTTGTAGTCTCTTTGCTTCAGTATCATGATTAATCATGTTTGTCAATCCATCCATCTCAACAGATGTTTTGTGTCTATTTGTTAATCAATGTTTTAAGCAATGTTTTAATCACCATCTTCACAGATTTGATGGAGGTAAATCATATTTGGTATAATATTTCATTAGGATGAGTCTGACAATTTCTAATCTTGGATGCAAAGGTCAGATTTATATTGGTAATATGAACTCTTCTGTGCTGATTTCATCTACAGCATTGGAGAGATGGTGAAAAATTTGGTGTGATGTTTTACATGCATGGGTATATAACATTGTAGGTTTCAGATCAAGAATGTACCACTTAATGGTGGTTGGAAATGGGGCTGGGGAATGAGTTGATATGTGTAATGGCTTCAACCTCTAGTTTAAGTTCTGTTTTAAGGTTTGCAAATTGTACAACAGGCTCAGAAAGCAAGACTTTACATTTTACAGAAACCTTTACAGGTTTATCAAATTGTAATATCTATTTGTTGGAGTCTTTTTTTTTTTAACAAGTAGTCACACATTTCTATGAGAACCAATGGCTCAGATTTTTGTTTGGATTTTAAATAAGGTATAGGAATTAAACCCACATTTCTGCTATTTAGGCACACTTTATTATTGGTGTTTACACTTCTTGGTAAAATTTATGTTTTTTTATGAGGCTACATATGCTTATTTTTATTTTAAAACTTGTCAAGATAAATGGGAATTTCATAAAATATATTCCCTTAATGTGTTATTTTAATACTAAAAAGTTACCATACTTGAAAAGTTTACTAATATGACTGACATGGTGGCCATTTTAAAAATCTTGCTATTACTACTCCTGGTTGGATGTTCATATCAACCTGAATATTCACCTGAAGATTTCTTATAATGCCGTGTTTATTCTAAATCAACCTGGTGCTGATTTGACCTGCAATATAAATACTATATCAAGTCATCTTAAAAATTTTGTCATCACTACTCTTTGTTGGGTGTTCATATTGACATGGCATTTTAAATACATGTTATGATATTTTCTTGGTCCCGAATGAAATTGATGCTGATTAGACATCCACTATGGCAATCATGGTTGCCATTTTTTTTAAATCTTGTTATTGCTGCTTAACTTAGTCAGTTCAGCATGATAAACTAAATGACAGTGGTGCCATATTTCTATTTAGTATTGTTTTGGTAAAGAATATCATAGATTTTTCAGCATTAAAAAGAACAGACTGTTATATCTTGGATTCCTGGAAATTCTTATTGTCCAGTTCATGTCCATTCAATGGACTCATGTTTATGCAAGTCTTTGTTAAAGATGTGTTTGCATATTATGACATTTGGGATTTGTTTTATCAAATATTTATTTATGATCATGCCATGGTCAATCAAATTGGGTAGGAAATGCATATCAATGAAGGCAGCATCAGAATGACAGAACTAGTTTATCATAAGCTAGGGTTTCACACTTCATTACTATTAGCATGTCATGTTGCAAACCTTTTAAGTGAGTACAAAATACTTGTGTTGTTTTAATAGGTTACAGTGATCAAACTAAAGCAGCATTTTGGTTAACAGTGTTTTATTAAATTTTGATTCAATGGTACTGGAAATTGTTGACTGTGAAAGAAGAAAAAGTACATCAGATTTTATGCACAGTTTTCAAAAATAAGCCAGTAAGACCTATATTTCATTTGTCAGTGACTTGCCCTGGTTTTTCACTGGCCATGCCTTAGGCATGTACATCAAATTCTCATCAAGCAGCTCCAGTGTGTTGGACTTAAAATTGGAAAGGTACAGGTGTGAATCCCAACCAGATCAGGCTGTCTTCATTTGTTATGGAGCCAGATAATTTTTTCCACTTGCCTCATCCCAATAGAGCTTCTGATTTGTATGTTCAGTAATTTTCGTTGCTATCACTGTATAGTTTGGGATAGATGGGTCTCCAAATACTTGTGTATTCATCTTGAGATATATATGCATTATACCTTTAATTCTGCTGATTATTTTAGGCAATGTAATTTTTTTCTTTAATATAATATATAATAGGTCAGTTGAGGACAAAAAAATGGCTGACTTCTTCCGTAATGATTTCAATGAGGATAGATGGAGAAAGGCAGCCCTGAAGAATGCATTCGCTCTTTTGGGACGGCAACGTTTTATGCATGCTGCTGGATTTTTTCTTTTGGGTGGATCATTAGAGGATGCTGTTGAGGTAATGTTCTGGTTCTCTAGTCTACGGTGTAAATTTCTAAGACACCATTTTACAAAGAATCATGCAGGCTGGTAATGAGATGTGTCAGATATCTTTCAGTGAAAATATGATCACTGACATATTTTATAATTCAATGTTTTGTGTTAACCACTTTGTAGGTTTATTTTTTCAGTTATTATTGATTATGGAGTCACAATACTTTGTTTGTAATTACATCATGAGGAGTAATTCAGTCTTGAGTGAAAACTAGTTCAAATGCATTACGCAGTCATAGAACATTAGGAATAAATCAAGTACCTTGCAAAATCCAGCACCTCTGTGAGAAATTTGCTTGATTGTACAACAAAGTTTCCAAAAATTTGTCTGCTTACCATAGTGAAAGTCACACTTAGGTGGTTTCCTTTAGATGGTGAGATTGACACCAAATCCTGTCAGTTCATCACTTTCAATATATGTTCATGCTGGGAAGCACTCTTCTTGAAGCCTCACAAATACTGAACAAACTTGTGTCACTTCATCAGTTGAGCAATTCTACAATGAATCATTCTCCAGCTTTTTTTTGTCTATATCTTGCTCTACATGCATTGTAGATGAATATTTCACATTTGATTTATCAAACTTTGTAATACAATAGTTATGTTATCATCATTTTCTTTTCCGGCTCAAGGATCTATAGTACTCTATTCAACTTATAACCCAACCTTACTTTAGATTAAAGTGGCTTTCGTACATAAGTACATGCGCCACTAAACCCAACCTTGTGATAAATTCTGTCAAGTAATTTGTTCTGTTATTACATGCAACATCATGCCTGTAATTTACACTGGCATTTTTATTATTACTGTCTACCTCACAGTTCATTTCTGTACATTGCCCATTTACATAATTGTTTTATTCCATTTACAGGTGCCAACACATATGGGTAGGATTAAGTCTACATGTTGTGAATGGGTCAGACTAGACAATCATTATGCATGGGGTGCAATTTAGGCCATACCTGTGTAGTTTGTTTCTGCAGGTCTGAGTATGAATGAGTAACAGTCTTTGCCAAACAACTGACTCAAGCAAATGAATGAGCTAAAAAACAAGTCAGAGGATGCCATAAGTATTGCTACCACCACCACTTACAGTAATGACTTTTTTTAGTTGAATCTCTGAAAGTGGAAAGCTCATCCATCCAGAAAAAGATTCTGCAATCTTCTCACTCAGCACCAACCACATTGTTGCCCTCATTGCTACAAAAAATACCTATCATTATGATTGATCCAGGCCTGTATTGGTATTGATTGCCATGTGGACCATTAGTGGAGATGCTGGCAGTACATGCACAGCCCAATACTGTGAATTTTTCAGCACCTTCCATTTCTTGACCTAGGTATTGAGATATTTTTTCACAGTATACACAGATCCAGCTTCAAGACATAGTGCCCCAACATCTCAGTTTTGACTCTGACTCGGATACCCTTGTTCAAAGGAATCTGTGAATTATTTTGGGCTACTTACCACCAAAAGTATCCTGGACTAGAACAGGGCAGGTTCATCAACTGATCCAACACCTGTTACAAATTACAGTGACACCTTATCCTAAGACATACAGTTCAAGTCCAGGACCATCTGTTAAACATACAATGAACACATGGAAATTAACCATGTCCAAACATTCCACACAGCCTCTAAACTTGTTTCTAACTCGGTTACTAAATGCACTGCTGGAGGTGTCTCTTTCACCCCACTCTTCTGTGTATGAAGATTCATTTTCATGATGTTTAGAGAAAAATCAGCTTTCTATTCATCAGCAAAGATGTTTTCAGGTTTTGCCATATGAGCTGCCACTTTTCATTGTTGGCCACTTATAAAATTACTACATCCATGAATTAGTTGAGAAAGAACAGATTAATTAAAACTACAGCAGTTAAGTTGAGTTGGTGCTTTACTACATAGTATTAAGAGGCAGCTACAACATGCAAACACTGAAAGGCCTTTTTTATATTGACACACATTCATTTTAACCCATATTTCTTCAAGACACACACATGCACCTTGTTTTCATACAGATGTCTCAGCTGTTGACAGATGTTTTTGGCCTGGGAATGTAAAAATCTTCCTCTGTATCTATTGATGGATTTATTTCCTCTACAGTAAGCAACTAGGTCTAAATGTTGTGATGCTGGATGTAGTTTTATCTGAACACAGCCTTGACAATTCCATTGAGAACCCTGCAGGTCATACTTTGGAGTCTTGCATTTGGCATGCATAATTAATACAGTAGTTCAGTACATACTTGCTAGTACATAATTGCCAGATAGAAGAGGTCAGGAAACAGGCCACTGATGGCACAAATCTGCATAGTTCCAGTGACCTTGAGCCCTGCTTTTCTTTTGGAGGAAAGATCAGAGAAACCCGAAGGAAATGCCAAAAAGGAAAACTGTCCTCCAGATACTGTTCGCATGATGAGAACTTGGTATCCAAGGGCCACAAATGACAAAATATTGGAAGACAATGATTGATATTAATGTAGTTTCTTTCCCCAACAGGCTCCATTGTGAAGGAAATTATACCATTTTTACACTGCTCTTTTTCAGACATCACAATAGGTGGAAAGATTCCAACACTTCACTATGGGATGCTATATGCACTACAGTTATGACCAGAAGATCATGGAAATTCTCTTGAAGGTCCTCCAGATCACATTTAGCACCCATCCTCCATTGTTAAGGACTGCATTCATTACAGACATCTCAAAAGACCCAAAAGATATTTTACATTGTAAACTTACTGGGATTTGCTCCAGACTGTTCATATTCCCTGTGGCTGATGGCAGGCATCATTGGTTATAGATCAGAATTCTCTCAAACTGTTCATTCAGGAATTGTGATTTATAATGGAGACACCAAGATTTATTCTCAATGCTGTGCAGTTTGTTGATTTTGCTGTCATCTGAGACCTGCAAGATGTGTCTGTCCACATTCCCATTCACAAATCTTCCCTGAAATACCTGTGGTTTGCATTGAGAGAAATGTTGTCTAGTTAGTCTGAATATCAGTCTCTTGAGTTATCAGAAGAATTTTTGGAAATAGTTGTGTTGCACTTCTCAGCTACTTCTATATTGGTGACTTATAGTGATTTGGACAACATTCCACTGAAGTGATAAACAAGTTTTCTTTCCTATTCAGATATGAAAAAATCATTTCACATGCTTCTCATTGGATTCCTTTTCAACAAGAACAAATCCTTTCCTAACTCTGCATTTCACCCACATATGTATTGAGTTCAAAGTTCTCTCTCAGGAATGTCTTGATCATGATTTTAAAAGTCATTACTTACTCAGAGAAATAAATTTCTGCTTGTGAATTTCTTCACCTCTTGCATCTTCACAGCACTGAATCATATCACATCCTATGAACCTGTTTACAAGACCATTGCACATGATTCTTCTATCCCATGGTAGCTAAAACTTCGTTCACTGACCAAGCAATCCCAGTTTTCAGATGCATGAATTACTATCTTGGCAAATGGGGTATTTCACTTGGCTATTGGCAGGTATCCCACTGCAGAATCAACTGCCAGAAATTATGATCACCACAGATACTAGCTTGTTTACCTCTTCCTTCTTCCTAAGAAGTTGGCATGGTTTGGCCTCTTCAGGAGTATTCATTACACATCAGTCTCCAGAAGATGCAATGCCATGTGAATGCCTTTCAGATGTGGTGAGGAGGCTGTCTGGAGAGGGCATTCTTTATCTGACAGCTTGATTGTCATCAATTTATGTTTAATGACTTATGTTCTAGAACACATATATGTACTTTGAAAACCATTTGTGGAGTGCATGTACATTTACTCAGGTCTACCATACTCTTCTAGTGCCAACAATGAAGACTTTGAATTTGATATGTATCATATGACGTTCAGGAATATTCTTGTTTTGAAGTTTTTTAAGTTTATTTAAAAATTAAAGAATTAAAAAAAGTAAAAGTTTATTAACTAGATCTATCAGTAATTTATCATGATATTGGATTAGAATCAGGTGTTTGTCAATATTTTGACTTTCTCCACTGTTTGGAATATGACTAAACTCTGAACCGATCATACAAGAATTTGCATGCTGTATTTCCTGGCAAGTTAGCTTGTGTCTTGCTGAACACCATAATTTGACAGAAATTATTTATAAAATCTTTATACAGCCAATATTGAAAATAATATTTTTTTTTTATTTAAAGCCACTGGTCTGAAGCACTCTTACATGTTTTTGTAGCAGAATATGCTGTTTTCGGCAGTTGTAAATCACACTGTGTTGAAAATGCATACTGCTCCAGGTTGATGCATTAATGATTCAGTTGTAAATGAGTGAATGTTAATATAGAATGAAGATGTTAAATAAATGGCAATTATGGCTTTATGGTATTGAATCATCCATTGTGTCATTTTTTTATAGTGTTCCATTGTGTGTCATTTATAGTGTGTCTGTTAGCAATTGCCTGTTACCATTCAAGTGGCCATGTTTTTTGCATTAAAATTTAAATACAGGGTTATGTCGTTAAGATTTTTGACAAGTTCAATGATGATACAGATATTCAAATATTGAGTTCGAATGAATAGATCTTAAAATGTGTCAATACTGTTGACCCACTAATATACATCTCTGTATAATGCAAAAAAACCCTGAACCTCAAACAAAATCTGCCTTCAGGTATAAACTTTTTTGTGCTTAGTTTTCCACATGAATCATGTAGATTGTCAATGACTGAACTTGGGGCTGTTCCTTTTAAACATACATGTTACCCAGGAAAGACATTTTAAAAAGAAAATATATGCCAGGGTACTTTGATTTCACAGAGTTCATAGTAAAATTATAATAAACTTTTACATTGCGTCTGTGGGAGAGTACCCCACTTTAAAACTGCCTCCTCTGGGTCCTACATATGTTTTAATGGAACAGCCATTGCATGACCTGTTACTGCTATTCAGTGGTCCATGTCAACCATACTATATGGTTTGTAATCTCTCTTAAACTTAACAACATTTTTAAGAAAATCTCTTGATTACATACAACCATAAAATTATTTAATTAGCAGTTTTAACTGACATCACAATCTGACCAGTTTGGTAATGTGAGATGTTCCAGTCTGATTGGTTGAGCTTGTTGACAATCTGGAAGATATTCCAGTCTGAATTGCTGAGCTTATTGGAAGGTAGGCTTGTAAATATTGAATTGACATATAGTTTAGGAGAGTTCATAGAGGGTTGTGTTCTTGCACCACCACATAAACTTGCTTAGTGAATTAGTCATCCGTTAAGTTTATGTAGGCCTCTTCTTTTCAAGAGATTCATCTTTTAAAGTCATTATTTTGATTCTAACATGATAAATTACCCAAACTTAGGCTTGTTGACCTAAATTGCACTTTAATTGACCCAGTATTATATCATGCAGGTATCAGACTATGAATTATGTGATACTACCAAGTGCCATTGTTGAGATGTGATATCAAAATAGTTATTTTCTGTGTAAGGAAATTCACCATCTCTCTGTCTTGAATGAGGATGATGAAGGGGTTTTATTTTAACAGGTGCTGCACATGTATAAGTACCCATTATATAGTGTTTTTGCAGTGTTCTTTTTTGTGAGTACTTTACCCTTTCTTTAGTGCCTTTACAGTATTGTTATACATTTGGGACTACTGTATTAAAGTGTAACATTCTAGTAATAGTGACTCATATTTTTCAGGTGTGCATTGATAAACTGGCTGATATCCAGCTGGCCCTTGTGATCTGCAGACTCTATGATGGGGAAGACATAATGGCTTCAAGTGTCCATCGGATCCTTAATATGCACATCCTTGGCAGAAATCCAGAGGGTGGGGATACTGACCCTAATAAGGCCCATCCAGACCCCTTCCTCAGAAGCATGGCACTGTGGCTGTTGAAGGATCATAAAGGAGCTCTTCAAACCTTGTTGCATGATAAAAAAAGCATTGGTGAAAATTCTGAAGCTCAAATGGAATTTGACAGTTTTGTAACGACAAGTGTGTTCAACTTTTATAACTACCTGAGGACTCATCCGTTACTAGTGAGGCACAGATTGGCCAAAGCAGCTCCCAGCATGAGAAGAAAGAGTGTCATTCCAGGTTTTACTCAGCAACAAAGCATCATGGCAGAAATTGAAGATGAGGCTTTTTCTTGTGTGGATAAAATCACACCCATGGAGAGAAGATTATTTTTCTCAACAGCTCATGCTCATTGTAAGAATGGTTGTCCAATTCTTGCACTGGAGGTTCTGTCAAAATTGCCTTATGTAGAGGTAAAGGAGATGCCAGATTTTGAGGTGAAAATGTTGGAACCAATGCATGAGGAGAATGAAGGATGCATTTCTACAGGAATTTTCGGTGATTTCAGTGACAGCTCACAAAGGGCCGACTACGTTGATTGGAGTCAACCAGTGACAAGTATAAGACCAGAGACAGCAAGCAGTTTTGATTGGAGCAGTCCTGAAAGTAACATGTGCAGTAGAGCTAATGATATTGACTGGGGAACACCTGTCAAAAAATTTGATGATGAAGAGTTGAAACTTGATTTTAGTATTGGTATGTCAGATGCTGAAAGTGAGGATGAGGGAGATCTAGATGTGAGGGAATCTTGTTCTATTCCATTTGCAAGAGAAGGTGTGCCTAGTATAATTATCAGGAATGCAAGTGAAGACACCTTGATTCAGAGTGATGTTCCAGATGAGTTCAAAGAATTGAAACATAAGATTGAGCAGCTCAAGCTGGAGCAGGAAATGAAGAAGAAAGTGACTCAGCAGGATATTTTTGCTCAGCAGTACAAATTTATTGCATGCTTGAAGATTTTAATGGAAGAAATGCAGACCCTGGCCACGGGTTTTGAGGTGGATGGAGGCCAGTTAAGGTTCCAGCTATACATTTGGTTGGAGAAAGAGGTGGAGGCAATGAGGTACTTATGTGGTTATGGAGATGAAGATGAACAAGATGACATAAAGACAGTTGTTAGTGACGGTGAGTTTTGAATAGCAGACTATATGTAGTCCTTGGCAGATAGGGTAGCCAAGTGGTCTAATGTGCTTGCCTTTAAAGATCTCTTACACATCTCACTTCTTCCTGCTTTAACCCACAAAATTAAATCTGATCCCATAAAGATAGATGACTGTAGTTACTGTCCTTCCTGCAAACAAACAACAAGATAAAGATATTGGTTTTTAAACCCCAGAGACAGTAACATTTGAATTGTATACATGTAGGTATTCTGCTTTTGTAAATGTATACTCAAATTTGGCATCACTTTTTTACCATGGTTTATCATAGCATTGTAAACTCTTGGATGCCATAGTTGGGATGTAATATTCTGTCTCTTTTTAAATAATCAAAAAAAATGCTTTTGTAATTTTAAAATTTGCAATTGTAGTCCTTTGAAAGAAAATGAGAAGGTAAATGTTTTAGTTGCCTCTTATACAGTGTATCTTCCAAAAGTGTAAAATTGAAGGTAAAAATACCTCCTTGGCATCAGAACTGGTTGTCAAATGACAAATGTGTTTGTCAAAAATGCACTGACAAATTTTCATTTGCTCCATACTTTTTCAGCTTGAAAGAGGATATTGCAACTTGCACAACATTCTCTCTCTCTCTCTCTCTCTCTCTCTCTCTCTCTCTCTCTCTCTCTCTCTCTCTCTCTCTCTCTCTCTCTCTCTCTCTCTCTCTCTCTCTCTCTCTCTCTCTCTCTCTCTCTCTCTCTCTCTCTCTCTCTCTCTGTGTCTCTCTCTCTCTCTCTCTCTCTCTCTCTCTCATATACATGTATTGTCCATTCAAACAATTATTTTATTAGTTCATTTTCTTTTTAGTTTAAAGATACACTTTTAACAGTCTTATAATCTTTTTTTGTGGCAATAGTATAGTCAAACACATTACATATAAGCTAATACGAAATTCCAAATAAAGCTTTTTAACCAAATGACAGTTCATTTTACTTTGTCCTAAAACATGTTTATCCAGAAATCAAAGAGGCTAATGATTCATCTTCTCTTTAATAAGTTACACTTGAACTTTTAGGTCTTTCTTTTGTTGCTGCAAAGTTAAAATCTAACAAAATCTACAATAACCCCCTGAGTTTGTAATCAAAATAATGGTTTTATTTCTGCAAGTTTATTTATTTCTTTTTTGTGAAAGAATGTCTTGGGTGATAATGTGTTCTAAAGATATCTTGTGGCAACAAGGGCAGGTTTTTTAAAATTCTTAAACGCTGTCACAAAATGATCATTCACTTCTGCAGTCTTCACAATCACATGATCAGAAGTCACTTTGGTAATCCCATTGGATGTGCTGTATTCCAGTAAAGGGTTTATTTTCTCCATTTTTCATTAGAGATCCACAGTTACCCTTTTGAGTTCGGCTTCTTTCACTTTTCCTAATGATTCTTTGTTGTTTTAATCTTGATATCACATTTTAGTGCAACAAGCATTGAGCTTAAAAACCTGGACTACATCTTGCTGAGCTCAATGGAAATTTCATGTGAGCTCATGAGATTAGGGGAAGCTACTGTGACATAACATTGCCTATGCTAGTCTAGTTCTATGTTTCATATGCTCCATATAGTGGAGTGGAACGCAGGGAGCATGCGAAACAGACTATGCTTATGCGTGAAGTATACATGATGCCATCCCTCATTCAAAGCATTGGATATTAAATAAATCCTGATTGCATTTTGCAAATCCTTTGCATAAAAAAAATCCATGGCAAAAAAAATGTAGGCATCATTTGTTTTCCAGGGTGTGTCCCTGATGCACAAATGTGTGTAAAGGGAAATGCTTCTTATAATTTGGTTTCATTGTTATCATTATAAAAGTGATATATGTTTGTATTTGCACATGAAAAGTGACAATCAACCATTTTAGCTGTGTCTGAAAGTTTTTCAGAGTACCTATTTAAATGCTAAGTTTTGATCTCTGATTTGCAGAAGTGTTTGTTGTATTGTTTCAATCAGTTAAAGTAGACCTGCTTTGTATTATTATGTTTATTATGTCTCTTCTGTCAAATTAGATAAGTGGATGGAATAAAAATAAATATATAAAAGGTATGCAAGACCTATCTTTGTAGGCAGCTAGCGGTCATGCTGTCAGGGCCATCTTATTTCAATTGACCAGATGAACACTGTTTTAAATATATTTTATGTAGGTAACATAAATAAATTATCTAACATTAATCTATGCTTTATCATAGTAATTCATAAATGTGATCAAGGTTAACAGGGGACGCAAGTGAAAGGAGTACTTGGTGCATGAAAGGCTTTGTTTCACAGATATACTTCATTATGGAGAAACAAGTTCCAAAGTTGAAGTGAACTTAATATTCCTGTATAGACACTCAGAGGTTTGTGCAAGGATTACTTGCAAAGAAGTCAACAAATTTTACTATTGGAACAATATCAAACAAAAAGCAAGTTCCACAAATCAAATATCCATAGTTTTTGAAAAAAAGGAAATTTTGTTTTCTTGTGAATCAACCATAACACATGAATGAATCTGCAGGTTTAACATAATGCAGTTTTGCTGCAAGTACACATGATATGTTGAAACTTCTTTGAGTAATATTTTTAATGATCATTTAGAGGTTGGTAATCTTGAAAATGAAAGTAATGTTTACAGAAAAACAATTTCATTATAAAAAGAATTTTATTAACAGTCAAAATGAGATGAGCATTAAACCATTTAACATGACCCTCCTCCTCAGGTTCTCATTATTGCTGTCCATTATGTCAAAGGACCCCACTCTCTCATTTCCCCAATTACACTTTGATTTGTGTTTTTGGATCCTGTTTTTAAGGGAGAGTTATAGTGTGTATTTTAATACTATTTAATTTTCTGATCCAGTAAAACACCAAATAGTGACAAACATATTTTATTATTACAAATTGTTTTTTCCAATTCACTTCTCCCTATTTTCGCATTTACTTTGCCATATTTAGACAGAAAGGAGATGTCAGTTTGCCTAAACTTTCAAGTCTAGCATGACCCCATAAGAAAGATAAAAAAGACACCAATAATTAACATTGTAATAGTATACAGGGTGACATTATTATTTCCAAACCATCTTATTGGTCCAGCATTGGTATTTTGGCATAATATTAGTAACCTAACAGTATTATATAAATGTTCAAAGCAGTGATTAAACATTGCAATATATTGCATACAAATCATAAGAGGCCTTGAGTGGTTGAGTGGTATAAAGCGCTGTTCATTATGGATCACTGCCATTTCACCTCTGTGGGTTCGAGTCTAAGATTTGGTGAATTATGGTATGTGAGAAAGCTTGCCAGTAGCTTCTCAAGGGTTCTTTCCTGTATTTCCTGGTTTCTTCCTCCACCATTAATACTAGTCATCATGTATAGCCTATAGTGTGCTGAGATATGGCATTAACCTCCACAACAACCACAAGAACCACAACATACAAATCATCTCATTAAATTTTTGAATGCAGAAAATTAATGATAGATATCACTTTACAATCATGCTTAACTGCCAAGTGTCTTGTTGTTTCTGTATTTGTCGCATATTTTGGATGTGAATATGGGTGTACATTTTTTGAAAATATACATTTTTTAATTTAAATAAAAAAATTTTCTTAAAATTTTTGGTTTTATATTGGCATTCAGTTCAATTCTGATAGAAATGTATCACATGTTTATAGGAATAGAGTTCTGCAATATGACTGGTTCATTCGAAATTGTGGCTTCCAATCCCTGTTTTTATTGGCATATTGGATTTTGCAAACAGTTACTGCTATCAATGTATCTCATCTTCAAAATATTAAACTTCTGATCATGTTGAATATTATAGCAGAATATTCAGAATTTTCTCCAGGAAAGACAAGAAAACAGAACTGGAAGGACAATTGTCTCATCTTTTTTAGATCTTCTTTAGATCTGTGAAACCATCTAACAAAGGAGAAAACTTTGAAAATTGTGTAATGTGATTTCACTATTGGGCATGGAGGCACCCATGCATTACAAGATCATGGAAAAGATAATATAAAGCTTACTGCTTCATCATACACAACTCAACCTAAACTTATGACATATAAAAAACCTATTATAATTTGATTGAAATTCAGTTTACTAATTTTATAAGTTGACCTTCATGATACAGCTACTATTATTACTAACACATTGTTCTGTACATGTCTTCCAGACAGTAAAATCACAAAGGATTACTTGTGTGAAAAAATGAAAATAGTTCAGTAAGAAAATCACCCAGAATTATGATCATCACTGAAAGATAATGATTGAAAAAACGAAAATGAAATGTGGTGTGGAAACGGTTTATCTAAACAGCCTGTGCCTAAATGCCCAAATGGAACAGGGTGCCGATTCAGAAGGTGTAAGAGTTCAACACATGCATCTTTGACATTAAATAATTAAGGAAGGTACTGTCCTACTTTACAGATAGTTGTAAATGTTGTAAAAAGTTAATAATGCATTACTATTTTAAAAATCAGCATTTGTTCCTGAAAATCAGTATTTTTATCAAAAGCATTCAGTATTTTTGTACCCTAGGTTTGGCAGCTAGGGACAATTAGGCAAAACCTAAAATTAAGATGCTGAGACA
This sequence comes from Potamilus streckersoni, assembly GCA_016746295.1. Taxonomy (NCBI): domain Eukaryota; kingdom Metazoa; phylum Mollusca; class Bivalvia; order Unionida; family Unionidae; genus Potamilus; species Potamilus streckersoni. The sequence continues at coordinate 1,267,198 of JAEAOA010000884.1, forward strand.
GAGATTCTGAAAAGTACATAATTTATTGCTTGTTTTAAAGTTTCCTGTATTACCTTCCAATGCATTTAATATAATATATCTGTTGATCTTTCTTGCAGCCCCAACAGAATCCAATATTGAAATAGATGAATATTTGACATACCTAGATTCTCCTCGAAGTCTTCATCGAAGTATGTCCAATAGATCAGACTCCTCACTCAACAAACCAAGCCTACATGAGGTCATCCTTTCTGACAAGATGGACTTTGAAGCAAAACTGGAACGAACGGCAAGGCGCAAGTTATGGCTGAAACAACATCAACAGTTGCTGAGAACTTTAATTGCATATTGTATGTTACAAGGAGCTGGAGGAGGTGGTCTGGCCTCTGTCCAGATGGAACTTTTATTGTTACTTCAGGAGCTTCAGCAAGAAAGACCACAACAACAGTTATTATCTCCCTTGCCATTTCCAACAACACTACCTCTCTTGTCAGCCTGTATTGCAAGTTCCAAGACAGTAACTGCTGATCCAATACAGCACATTCAGTGTTTAACACAGGACCTTTTGCACACAATAATTGAGTTCACATCCCCACCTGGTTTATATAGTGCTCTGAATGTTATGCTAGTCATGCGGAATCTGAGCATCGCATTGTCATCTTGTGTATATCAATGTCTCTGTGATAGTGACAGCTTTGTTGTTTCTCTGAATGAAAACCAGGATGTTGGGTTGGAGGGTTTTACTAGGTAAGTGTTGTCTTCATTTTTCATTGCATTGGGACACTGCATGCTTTGTGTGTCTGCTATCTTGGGTTCATTTCTATGTTCTGGTGTGTTGAAGGATAAGTGGTCACTGATCCAAGAACTTGTGCAATTGAAGAAAATTAAATAATTATTAAGGATGAAATGCATTGTGTACATAAATTATATGATTTACAAAATTCTTCATTTGTCTGTATTTGCAAAGTAGAAATTTGTAGGAATAGCTTAAAATTCAAAGAATTCAGCAATAAATCTCAACTAGCAGAAATTTTGTGGACAAATTAGCATCAACAGTCATGCAAAATTTGTGCTGCCAAAACAGAAAGTAAGGAATGTTTTACATTCAGTTGTGCTGAATAGCAGCATTAGCAAAGTTTAAATTATTCAAATCATGGTTATTTTTATAATTATATCATAGTATGTGCAACTAAACAACTTAAAATGATATTTTCTTCCGTAATTAATGTGGTTAGTGTATATAGTGTTACCATTGTCCATTCACATGTTTGGCTACATCTGATTTTTGTTGTGATAAGTTGTGTCCATCTGGGCTTCTTTTCACTGACTTAATAAGGCCTGCCTTGGTAGAAGCTTGACATATTAATCACTCTGGTGGTCATGTGCATTTCCATCCATACCATAGACTTAACTTAAGTTGTTTTTTTTTGTTCTCACTATCAAAGCTTGGTGGCAGGTTCAGCATTAGGGTCAGATGTCAAAGTAACAGAAACTGAAATAAGAAAATAGTTTCTGCACAATAACATGAGCTGTCTGTCCATCTACAGCTATCATTTGATGACTTGTATCTAGGTTAAGGACTGGTCACTGTAACTGACAGAAGAAAAATGATTTCTGCAAAACAATTTCAATTATTGACCATATTCTTCATCATAGTTTGTGTATGACTTACTCATTGAGTATAAAAGAAACCTCTTTAAGGTCCAGATTATTTTTCACTGTGATTGAAAGAAGAAAAATGGGTTTTATATCACTTTAATTCTATACCTTGAACCTTGAACAGAGTTTGTGGTGGGCTTGCACTTAAGGTATGAAAAATGCCTATTGATTTTATGGTCAAAGGTAAAGATCATTTTAGATCAAAGAAAACAAATTTTGTAAAATAACTTTTGTTCTCACTCGGGTTAATAAAGAAACCTATTGTAGCGTTTGTTCCAAAAATGGAAAGTGTAAGGTGCATTTCCCCATACCAGAGCAAAACATGGGGTCAGTTAAGAAACATGTGGGTTGCAAATACCCTCTTCTGTTTTTTGTTTAAGAAATTCAAAGACATGTCATTATCATAGGCACTTGTTTTGTGGTTTTATTAATTTCTACAATAATTCTTTTTTTCCAGTATAAATGTTTTGAAACAGTAGTAGAGTCAAGACTGGAGCAATTTTGCTCAGTCTCCTTATCAAAGGCAATTGTTTTGTTTCACTTTGATGACTGGAATTTGGTTATGGGATAGTCTGTGAAGAATCCTTGTAGGTGTGCATGCATGTGTTCAGGTGTGCGTGTGCAGGTTTTTTTTGCTTTAATAAATAGTTTTCCCATCCATCTGTCCATTCAGCATACTCATATTTGTTTTGGGAATAAAAGTTTCAAAACTTATCAAGATTTCCTTATTAACTTTATACACATATCACATTCATTATCAAGATATGTCTTTTACTTTTTGGAATTCTTCAGTCAAAGTGATTCATGTACCGACTCATACTTTTGCTGTTTTGATTCACCTACAGGTTGAATCAAACTGCAAACTCTGCAGACCCTCAACTGCCATCAAATTCTCTGGCAGATGACGGTCTATGCAGTTTGAAAAGATTAATCAATACAAGAAACAAAATAAATGGGTTGGTGCACAGTATGATAGCAGATCTGCATTGTGTTGTTTGCAGTTGGACCTGACTTGTAAAAGAGTGCAGACAATACCCATAACCCAGATGTCATGTTTCTGATAAAGAGCTGACCGATTTTAAACAAGTAAACTTGTATTATGCCTATTAACTTTGTTTATAGGAACTTCATATTCGATAAATCTTTCATTCTGATAATAGACATTTTGTCATGGCATGAGATATAAAAGACTCCTCTTTTTGTTCACTATGTTACCATATTCCAGCCTAAATATTTTTGTAATATGAGCAGTTTCTGCATGAAAAATGTGTTGAATTGTATCTTTTCATAGGTGATTGGATTGTAGGAATAATTTGATTAAGGTTTGAATGTAATATCCATGTTGGTATCTTTATTGCTTCTTTTTTTTCAGTCATAATTTTGCAATTCATGCTAGTCATCTTATGGCTGGCGTTAGGAGACACCGGAGACGCTCCATAAGTGGTAGTGATGATGTGATCAACACTTCACCAGCCAAATGGCCAGGTAAAATATCAAACTTAGATTTAATAATATCATTATTTCCACACTTAAAAAATTGTGAGGGTCATGTTATTCTGCTCGTTCAGGCATGCAGTCATATATGCATATGTAATGTAATGTTACTACAGTATACAGATTTAGTCCAACTGCAAAGAATGTAGACCTTGATCTATCATAATGTTGTTCACCAGCAGAGTAGGGTCTGTGTTGTTTGTGCTGCTGATTACTTATTTCAGACTGCATAGACACAGATCTTTAGTTGTATTATACTATGAAAGATCTGGGTGCATGCAGTTTGCAGTTGGACCAAACTTATAATTGAGTATATACAGTACAGTGACATTGTTTTATATATTTTTTTAAAAGTTTGACATGTGATTGAGGGTGGCCTGTAGATATGTATAATGGTTATAGAGTTTCCATCCATTTCCAGGGGATGGAGCTTGTAGGAGTAAGGATATTTTTTGTGTATGGTTTAGACAAGCCTTTAGGCTGAGTCCAGCTGCAAACTGATCTGCTTTCGCATAATGTGCAGTTTGTTAGGAGTAACAAAAGCCATGGGGATAACGTTGCTTTGCTACAGACTAATTGTTGCAAACATTGTTACACAGAGTTTCAGTTTAGAATCATTATGTTTCTAACAGTCTCACAGTTCTTTGATAAATATTTCATCTTGGAAGAAACAAGAAGACAGTTTCTTGATATTTACTTTATATACATATATATGCAAAATTGTGTACTCTTTGTGAAACACAAAATCTATTGGTGCAGTATAAATTACAATGAATTTAAATTTTTTCTTCTCACTACTTTGATAGATGATCTTTTCTTTTTCATGTATAATGCTTTCAGATATTTCGTCCTGTTTTCAGTTGGTAGGTCACCAGTCTGTTGCTGAAAGATAAATCTCCTTGTTTTATCTTGCAGGAGTTACTTCCCTTCGAGTACTCTTAGCTCGTGGGAAGGATGAGGATGCTCCAAAGCTCAACATCATGCTGTGTGAGACGTTGATTGCAGTGTATGTTAGTCTGCTGATTAATGCACTGTCTGCATATGATTGCCATCTCCTGTATCGCCTGATTGCCCATAAGTTTGATAGCAGATTGTGGTCAGCATTGTTTGGTGGAGGAGTTAAAACTGTTCTAAGAGTCTCCCAATCAGGTGTTCTCCCTTCTAACAGTAAGATTTTCTTGTTTGTTTTTTTAAAGCTATACTGATCATAGACCAGAAGAGCTTATGAGATATCCTGTTGTCTGTCATTTAATTATTAGATCGCACAAGTTTTTGACAACTCATAAATTACTTGGAAAATTGCATAAAATGTCACACCCACATTCCTCCCAAAGAAGTTGGACCTAATATGAAAATAACATTACTCAAACATGCAGTAATGGGCAGCCACAAAGTCATATCAACATGAGGTTTTCATCAGATGATTTCATTTGATGTCTTGTTGGTCCTGAACGATAATGGTGCTGATTGACCTCCAACATGTCCACCATGGTTACAAAATATTGTTATAGCTACACTGACAAGATGGTTGGCCAAATCACCTGGGTTTTTCACCAAAAGACATAGTTGGTCCTAAATGAAATTAGTGCTTATCTGAAATTCAGAATGATCTAGCAATTATTGCTAAGCAAGAGTGTTTATTTGTCCTTCTGTTTGTTTGTCAGTCAGCCTTATATGTCTCTGATACTTTGAAATCACAAATTTTCTTGGTAGTTTATTATTTGTAGATGTCATTGATCAGTCCCTTAATAACTACTAATTTAATGTCCATGAATACAGATTTTATATTAGGGATTTCTATTCTAATCCAGAAATTATGAATTTGTACCCTTACTAAATTGCGTGTTTAGCTATTTTTCTTTGTCCTCTTCCTCTGGCATGCTGCTTTTGATTAGAATGATAGTTACATCTTGTATTGCTTTAAATGTGTGGTCAGATGCTATGATTCCCTTATTAGTATTTTTTAAATATACTTTTTGGCAAACTAGTACATAATTTGTCAGAAAAAATCATTATTGTCTGTGAAGGTGATGTCACATTTCAACCTACTTTTACACTATATCATTTCTTGTAAAGGATCATTCATCAAGGATGTCAGCAATGATGGGGGCAGGAAGGGAGGTTGTTCCAATGTGGACAATTGCGGACAAGGGAGAGTGAGTGTAAAGGACCATGCGGACGGCCACACACTATTATTTTTTTGTTTTGATATTCTGTGTTGAACAGCTGCTTTATGGCTACTGTGTGTATTCCAATATGTTTGCAGAAGTCCTTTATGGGTGATCCATAAATATAAATTATTTGTTAGTTTCAATTTGTATGATTCATGCCACAGAATATATATGATTGGGTTAGTATTAATATGATTAATATTAATATGATTGGGTTAGTATTAATACATAGGTCTGGCCCCTATTACCTGAAGTTGATTACATGGCCCACATATCAGCCTTGCTAGAGGAGGATGTCCGTAGCTGGGGGTGGGGGTAAGCCACATGTAGACAAAAGCAGTCAAGGGAGGGGTTTAGGAAAACAAGTATTATCTGTGTATGTACCTTATGGACAAACCCTAAGAACATACATTTCAGTTACTGATGTCTTATTTTTATGCCTTGTTGCAAGACTAATATAAAGTTTTAAAAAAAGGAAATTTAGCAAGTCAAATATTTTTATATCATAAATTATATTTTTAAAAATAGATGCAAGGCAAGGAATCATTTGTTCCCAGAGTACTCATAAAATCAATGTCATTGCAGTTAACTGTATCGTCAATAGCATCATCATCATCACTAATTGTCTAGCAGTAACATTCTGCATTTTTAATCCAATTGTCACAAATTTGATCGCCCACTTCTAGTCTTTCATACAAGATTTATACCTATGGTATAAGATGCTTGTCTTGTGATACAGATCTGAGGGGCTTCCAAGGCAGAGTGGTACAAGATGCTTGTCATGTGATTACTTACCTCCAATGTATAAATGAGAATGTTGCTAGTTACTTGTGGAAGGTCAGTGATTCTACATAAGTGGTATTTGGTGTCTCAAAAGTACTTGAATTTTCTTCAGCAGTAAAATTGGCTGCCATATATACATTCTTTACATCTGAAAATGGTGTAAAGGCCAGAATGATGTACCCCTACCTCAGATCTTGTGTTTAAATGACTTCGGCAGTTGAAATAAATATCAAATCAACAGTGGCCCAAGTGTACTAAGGTGCTTGCTTTTAGAGATCATTTGCACATCTCACTGAGTGAGTTTTTGTCACAGATCACCAATTTAGGTTGGTGGTCTTTTGCTGTTCTTCCTCCATCTAATATACTGTTAAACCCACCCACCCCAATTCAAACCAAACTAAACCAACCAACTAATCAGCTGTGGCAACAGCAGCAAAAAAAGGTACTAGACCATAATTTTTGCCACAGCTGTATGAGTTTATAAACTTTGACACCAGTAATTTTTTTTAGACCTTTGAATATTGTCAATTATGCCTTTCTGACAGTTACCTAAAAGTCATCATCAGTTGGTACAAATGGATTTTTCTTGGAAACGTATGAGATAGAGAAGTTTTGAGCAATCATGTATTACAAACTGCCGAAAAGTTTACATTTTAGCTCACTTAGAGTTTCTCTAGCAATGTCCATTGTTCCAACCAGACCTGTTATAACTTATTCAAGCTATATTTTCCAATATCTGGAGATATTCATCTGGAATAAATATTTGTAACAAAAGTATGAGAATGCATGTGTTTTTCAATGATGCATTTTGAACTGAGTAACAACCAGAATCAACAAATCTCTAAGGCAGAAGTTCAGTGTATAATCATAATCTGCCAAAAGATTTTTCAATCTTTAAATTTGCCACATTTTTATTCAATCATGTTGATTCAGTGGACATAATCACCAGAATGGACAGAAACAGACTGAAACAGATATGGCCAGGTTTAAAATCAGTTTGAGTACCTAAATTTATGTGGTTAAGTAGCCTGTACACTCTTTATTGTCTTCACTTTAATTTCTTTCTGAAGCTGAGAAAATAATGTTGCACACATCAAAAAGAGGCACACTTCCACTCATTGCTGTTATTGTACTTCTCCATTCCAGCCCTGAGTGGCCGAGTGATCTAAAGCGCTGTCCGTTATGGATCATTGCCATCTCACCTCAGTCTGCATGGGTTCAAGTCTAGGATTCGGCGAATGTGGCTATGTGAGAAAGCTTGCCAGTAGCTTCTCATGGGTCAATTGTTCTTTCCGGTGATTTCCCGGTTTCTTCCTCCACTATTAATACTGGCTGCCATTATAGCCTATCATGTGCTGAAAAATGGCATTAAGCCCCACAACAACATTCCAGCCTGTTCTTATGATCTTGTACCCCTCATATTATTTGTCAGTTTATAATATGTATCTAAATAATTTGTCACTTACTTTTCCGTAACTACTATACTGTTTGTGAAATGCAATGGGGAGACTAAATCCAAGATAGAAGCCTCTACAGTTCTGGATGTATTCAGCTTAGATTCCATGTTTCTTCACAAAACTCAAAGTTCAAGACTAGTACTAATTCAGTTCCCATTGTAAACCTGTCCAAACACCATGATATTTAAATTCAATAACTTAAATTTTGAGTGCTCATGATCATATTTGTATCAGAATAGACACATTTATGATGACAGCTTTTGTGAAAAGAAAACCATATCAGCTGAACCATTTTCTGAATTGACACAAAATTGAAATGTGTGCTTTCAATGCTACACTGAAGAGTCAGCTGCTGATTTCAGTAATGAGTCTTCCAAACTCATGTCTGAAAAGGGACAGCAATTATGTTAATAAAACAATGTCCCTGACCGTTATCAGTTACAAGTAGGACAAGCTCTTAAAAGAGTCTTTTTACTAAAATCTTACTTTCATTATAATTCAGTCTGGGACAGTCAAACCATGTATACTCTTTTAGAGAGAATACTTAAAGAGATGTCAGCTCGAGTTGTATGGCGATTATTACTGCGATGTCATTGGGTATGGTCACATGGTTCTGGTGGGGACATGCTTGGGATCGAAGAAAGACCATAGGTTTACTCCATATTTTACAGATAATTATGATATTGTCAAAAGAATTAAAAATTTTCTCTAAGGGTTCAGTTGGACTTTGATTATATACTTGATTAATGGACAATGAACAGGTTCTAAAACTGATGTATCTTTTCTTCCTTGATCACAATCAGGATTTGTATAAACCAAAGGTGAAATTAGAACAGTTTCATCCTAAATTACTATCATGGCTACTTTAAATGTTATTTAATGTGAAACTTCAATGCCAGAACTCAAAAGGTTCAGTGATTTTTGGGTAAATAATGATGAATTTCTTCCCAAGCAACTCATTTTGGTACAGATTACATTGATTTTAAGATACTGAGAATTTTTGATGTGTAAAAATTGCACAAGAAACGAACAGCCCCAGATCAAGAAATTGATAGCACTTGAGAAAAACTGATAGTATGCAGAAATAATGATAGTATTATTCAAATGAACTATATGGTTACAAATATAATTGCTGGTTCTACAACTTTGCAAAATAAATCTTGTACAACTATTCTGTTGTTTCTAACTACACTCTGTAATATGGCAATAATTTTTGCACCCTTGAAGTTGACCCACCTTTTACTTTAGTCGCTTGCTAATTAACAGTTTTAGATTTTACAATAAACCTATGCACATTTTACCTTTATCACACCTTTAATACATGAACACAAATATTTAGATTGTAAGAAAATAGAAGTTACAATTTTAAAGGAGATGGTAAAAAAAAGAATCAGGTTGAACAGATTAGTAGTGTAGTAAAGACTCCATAGATCAGAATGACATCAAGTACTTTTTCATCAGTTTCATAAGTTAATGGCACTGCTTCAAAATGTTGTTTATTAGATAACAGTAATCTAATTTGTAATACAAATAAAAAAATGACTTGTAACTAAGTGACAAAAGGTCTACAGAAAATATTATCATCCTCAAAATATACAAAACACAAACGGGGCAAATTTTCTCCATCTTGCTATGCATTTACACATTTCAGTCAGGTTCTTATGCTTAATGTCATTTAACATTTGCACATAGAGATAATATACTTCATTTGGTAATACATCTGCATGATATGAAAGTTAGTCTCATTATTCTTTTGTTGCCATTGTGGATCTGCCAACTAGGGATCTACACACAATTATGTTGTATGAGGATTCTATGATGTTCCCTATAAGCATTAATATTTTGATTGTTTCCGAAGATGATCCTCCTCTTCTGTGAACAAATGATATTCTGTGCTGAGAACTCCATTTCACTGTCTGCTGTCTGAAGTGCATATGCATAACTAGCTTGAACAAGTTACTGTTCTTTATGGTAATGTAGTTTTCAACATCTCATTGGCATGGCCCCATGGGTATTTTCTTCAACATCACTGCCGAAGATTCACTTCCATAGATCAGTGTTTTACTGCCTCTTATGTCAGATTTTTTTCTATTCCATAATGCTGTATTAGGGTTTTAAGTTCAACATTCCCATAGTCTGCTTGTTCAAACATGAGTATATTGAATAAATAAAACCGGCATCTTATCCATTCAACTTGTAAATTGACTTGCACTCAAAATCAAAATCAATATTCGGGCTCAAAATCACACACTGGTACTTCCAGTGACATTTTCCCAATGTCCAGCAGACTGATATACATGAAATTCATTATAATCATAGCTATCACCAGCCAGTATTTGCCGACCGAAAATATCGTCTGACATTCCCTGTAGTGATTCAGCCATTTTGGTTTCCTCTGTAGCCCTTATTTGAAACATGCATTTGTAAAACATGATGAAAGTAAGGTTAAAACTCCCATAAATGCATGTTTCAGGGCCAATTGAACCAATCTAATTTAGTTTAACAGCCATTCATGTCAAACCAAAGTATCTAGCTATTTTAACGTTTGCCTTCCTGAATCTGGATGTCACATGAAGTGGTTACTGGAAGCACAAATACATCATGAAATGCACTTCTAAAGTTAAAAGTTGAATAAAAATTGCATACTACGCAAAGCTCGTTTTATATCCGTGACATTGATGTAATTTGTGGAATGCATATTATTGCTTTAAAAGTATGTGAATTCATACAAAATAGGTGAACTCACATGTACTGGCATCATTTTCTGATGCAATGTTTTATTCATGTTAGTCTGCTAGGATGGGGTTAGATGAGATTTTAAATATATAGATTTTTTTTCTGAAATCCCCACCAGCGATTTCTCATTTAGTTAACCCAATCCAGAATAGAAGTGATTTTCCTAATTAACCTTCCACTGTCAGAATCAAAATAGTTTGAAACACAAACTGATAACAGAAGTTTTTATGAAGTGCTTTCTGCAGGGGGGATATATGTTTTACTTGAACAGCCCTCAGTGGGAAAGATGCTATATTTTTGAAAACAAAATTTTTTCAGATTAGCTTGCATATAGCCTACTCATTATACCCACGAAAATTAAGTGAAAACTTACTGCTGGTTCACTCTTGGTGAATGAGAAAATGTTCACATACTGTATGGGTTGAGTTAGCTTGTGCTTCCACTCATGATGCATGTCTGGCATGGTTTAAGGATGTTAGAGAAGTCTGTTTTGGATTCGATAATTGGCATTTCTTATTCTTGCCTTGAAAAGGAACAATTTCCAAATGAAAATCCCAGTACGGCATATAATTGTAATGTTAATGATTTAGTTTAGAGTAATAAAATTCTAGAAGATATCTGATATTATGGGTTGGTGATTCACACCCTGATCAGTTGCATAAATTGACATGCCACAGGATCCACAGCTTTACAGCATGTGTGTGCCAGGCATACCTGTAAACTCTCATGCTTGGAGAAAAATCTGCAGTTTTTCTGATGGGTCGTTCAAGGTTTATCTCCCAATTTCATATCTCCTGACTTTTGCAGAGAGCTCTTGATTATTACATTATGTCTCTAGATTTTCATTTCTCCTAAAATAAACCCTACATAAATAGATATATATATATATATATATATATATATATATATATATATATATATATATATATATATATATATATATATATATATATATATATATTATGCAATCTACAGAAGCCATGTTCTATTTTATGTCATTAAGGTTGTTGTAAAAAATATTTATTATAACACTTGTTTCTTTAGTAAGTAGAATGTTAAGATTAAACATTATTCAAATCAATGTATGATTTTTTTCCCTCCTACAACAATACTAAAATCGGAAAATAAACTACAACAAGGAATAAACCACAATAGTGAAATTGTCAGCAATTAGTTTCTATTGCAAGAATGGTCACAGCTAATGCTGTAGTATCTCCATTCCCACCAAAGAAATATATGAGTGAACACCTCTCATTATTCTACTGCATCTACAGATGTTAATTACCATCATTAATTTAAAAAAGGAATCAAGAAACATGCCACACAGTATATGTATCCTTAAAAACTAATTCAGAATAAATGTTGTTTAGTAAACAAAGCTAAATGCCTTTTGAGCTGAGATTACAAAAAGGTATATATTGTGTTTATTTAGGAACTACTAGTTACAACATAATAGAGCAATTTTGCCAAGCACTTGCTGGTGCTTATATAACATACTTTAAAATATTAATAATAATAATGAGGACTTTATATAGTGTCTAATCTTTTGAAGCTCTAAGCACTTTACAACATTTGACAACACTTAAAAAGAATAAAAAACAAAATTGAAATGATTACAAAAATAAAAACAAACACCACAAAATTAAAAACAGAAGAAAACATGCTGTAAATTTATAAGGTAAGGATACATTAAAAGGATACATTATTAGGTCATTATGACTGTTCTTGCAGTTGAAATAGATGAGTTTTAAGGGCGCTCTTGCAGTGGGCAATTTGTCCCACGTTGCAGGGCCCTGGTATGCAAAAGAACGTTGTCCATAGAACATTGTTTCTTTAAATTAAGTTGGAGGGCCAGTCCTTTTTACAAGATAATTGCAATCATAAGGATTAACTGTTAATTAATCACTCTGGCTTTCTTGCTTGTCTACTTAAAGACTAGTAGCTGTTGTGCAGATTGGCTATATCTAACCAGAATATGAAAAGAGGGCACATCCTGGTAGAAAAAAAGGTGCATCACAGGGAGAAACTTACCATCCTTTGGGAATTTTAAAACTTGGCTGGTGTGGCCAGGTATCATGAATGTGTGTAAATGCTATATAACCTTCATAGTCATTTTTATTATGAAAATCATGGCAGAATGCACCAGTTAACTCATGCCCATAAAATAATACCTTAACGAGTTAATGATAATTAACCAGATTTTTATTACTTCAAATATAATAACCTTTAGGTAGGTAGCTTTTCAAGAATTTATACCAAATTTTGCATTGAAGTTCTCTTCGGACCAATGAACCAGATTCTGATTTGCTGTTAAATATGGCCATTGATACTAGTCTGAAAGTTTTAGAAATCGTGTTTAAAATTTTCCTTTCATGAAAAGCATGTGACAGAATTTGATGGACTTCGAAGAGCATCATCAAATAAATGCAGATTAATTGTCAACTGCTGTTATTTTGGCTAGATACTTATGTCAGATGGGTGAGTAATCATGGGCCTCTTGTAACATTAGAAAGCAAATAATTCCATGACCGTAAATCAGTATATATTTTTGATAGTGAAATCTTTAATGATAGATAGTAAGGGCATTATGCTAGTCCTTCCATCTTTGAATGGAGTCTGTCAATTCAAACTAAGATAATATGATGATACTGTTAATTAAAATTACTAGAAGAATTGATGAAAATATATATTTGAATCATACAGGAAGCTCTGATGAATTGTTACACAAACAGAGGATGAAACTGCATATGAAAGTAATGGGAACAGAAGGAAAGCATGACATCAAGAAAACCTACCGGGAGAAGTATATCCCCCCAGAATTAAGCATGATCACATTCTTCATGACAAAAGTAAGACAATAAAAGCAGCTATAATAACAGTTATAGCAGCAGCAACAATAATCAGTAAGATCAGTATTGTGACTTCATTTATTTGCAGCATTCAAGATTTTCTTAACATTTCCACCCTAATGAATTTTTCAGTTTCAGGGTAGTATCATTCCACAGTTTTTCATAGACCCATATGTGAGGAATCTAACTAATATCTCTAGTGATTTAAATTATGTTGATTTTCTATGAATTTGGCAAAGTTTTAGTGAAGATAGAAATGAATTTCGACTGAAGTTTTCAGAGTAATAACCAGGAATGGATCTCGGCTAAAGAATTTAGACTTCCTCTTGTAAGACCTAAATTACTTTAGATAAAGTAACATTAAACATGTTAAACTATGGAGAAATTGGGATCGGTTGAACACTTCTCCAAAACTCCTACATGCACAAAAAGTAAAATTTTCACAACCTTCTCTTCCCCACCACATATCAGGCTGAAAAAGTCTATTCCAAACAACTTCCTTTAAATATGTAACTGGTAATGTGAAATACAAACTTGGACTTCTTTGTATGCTTTGGTGAAATGAATAATTTTTGTCTACATCCATTTTAGCTGTAATCTCAAACTTGGCAAATATGTTAATTCTGTATACCTTTTTAGGAGGGACAATTTCTAAAATTGTTTTAGATGATTTTCAGAATGTTATTGTTTAACTTACATCATTGATGAACAGTTCTTACATAATTACATAGACCTCTGTTTTTGAATCTACACATGCATTACATTGTAATATCATAAGAGTTCAAAGGGTTGTGTTTTGAAATAAGTGAGTGTAATCAGACAATATTTTCAAGTGATTTGTACAAAACTTGGGTGGTTTTTTTTTTCATTTGATGAATATGCTGTAAAATCTATCCTAGTGATCACCTGAATTTTGCAGTTACCTTGTAACAAAGGCCAGTCAAATCCCCCCTGCAAATTTCCTATGTAAATGTCATGTGATCAGTAGTCACCTATCTTTAATGATCCATGGTCATGTGTTTCTTAACCAAGGAGTGGTTTCACTCTGCCTTCAGCAGTCAATGGAGTGTATCAGCAATGACTGCTCCATGTATGCAAATTAAGCATATTTGTTTCATGCACAAAGCATGGGCTATACAAAGGTATATTATGTGACTCAATATCCACAGGATGCTGCTTTTAATTCCCTAATCATTAATGGTCTAATAAAAGCCGACTCTTCTGATCTCATTGATTTTGAACAACTGGTTAATAAATAAAAATTTTTTAAGTGTGAACACCTGATTTTATGCTTCATTACTTGAGTTGGCTTAGCAAAAAGTCAGTCAGTCCTGTATCCCAATCACAGGGAATGTCTGGACGAAAATTAAAGGAATAGTATTGCTAAAAATTTATCAAAACTTACTTGTGACAATGATAGAAGAATCAGTAATGATGAAGGATTAGAGAGAGGATATAGTAATCTTGTGTGGAACTTTGTATTTTATTATATTTGTGTATATTTGTTTTTGCTAAGTAGCTACACTAAATAACACTGAAAAATGGCGTTAAACCCTACAACAACAAAAAATTCAACAACAAAATAATAATGATGAACCAGCCTTCCGAGGACTCCAGTATACAAAGGCCACTTTGACCTTTTCCCATCAGTGGCCACAGAAGACAAGTTTACTTGTATCTTGCACTATTAGTTCAATATAGAGAAATTGTTACTAAATTCATAAAATACTTTCAATATTTACTTTTCCAAGTCTTGTATAACTTGAGAATTATTATTGTCTTGTCATTGGTTACTTATGAAATGAACAATCTGGACTGCCTTTTAATGCAAACCACCTTTGGCAGCGAATGTTTTCTCAGTCTTGACTATTCCAGGAGATTACAAAACATTAGAACCTGAGATTTAGTGTTAACAACTGACAAAAGACATATATTATGGAAAGTAATTTTTGATAGGGAATGGAAAGCCAATCTGAAACTTGTGTTGGGAGTTTGATTTAGAGCTCCAAATCAGGGTTAGTTGACCCTGTATCTGGAGATTTTGAACATGGAAATTAACTAGAGTTTTATTCTTTTCTTTATTTTCAGCCTTTCATTGTGACATCAGACTTAGAGGCATTTACCTATGATTCAGATGAGTCTTTGTCTGAAGAAGATGAAGATGAAGAAGAAGATGAAGAAGAGAAAGATGAGAAAGAATCAAGAACAACAGACAGACCCAAAACTCTGTGAGAAGCTTTATGTATCTCATAAATATGTTGACACCTCCATCTGCAACATTGCCATATTGCTAAAAGTGCAAAATTTTTTTTTTTTTATTTAGACTGATTATTGCCCATTGCAGACCACTAATCATCAACTGATAGTACTATAGTGTGATGAGAATATATTGTACAAGTTTTGCTTTAGCCATAACAGTTGTTACTAAGAGATGCTTTAATGGTAGACATCTGGCAGAAAATTGTGATGTTCATTGAAAACCAAAAGTGGAAGCATGTTGTGACTTTCTTTGAAAATGGTATTCAGGCTGCCTTGTTTTGTTAGGGAAGCCTGTATGTTTTGTATGAATAATAATCTTGTGTCAGCTGGATCGATATCTGTAGATGAATTTGAGTCTCCCAGTGAAAGGGACATGTATTTAATACATATCACAAGTATCAATGAACCTAGTTTTGAGCCCTGTTTGACTCTGTATTTAATTGTATCAGGTTCAGGCAGAAATTAATTTATGCTGTATTCTTTCATTTAAGACTTGGGATTAAAAAACAACACAAACGCCGATAATTCCGTGCAACTAGTTTTGCATATAATATATGCTTCTTCAGGCACAAAATGTTTTGAAATAAACGGATGACGTCTTTACAGGCTAAAATAACAATTACGTCATTACGTAACTTCATAAAAAATTACGTCATTAGGTAACGTCATAAAAAACATGCATAATCATAACAACTATATATATATGACAGGATCTAAAAGATACACGAGTCTCTAATGAAACCTGAATCAGTAAAATAATAAAATAAAATAGAGACAAACAGTCATACATACAATTATAGTGTTATAAAAGATATACATTTTCCCTACATTATAACACTAACTGCATATCAACTAACGTGGTTTATTTGATAAATCTGTCAAAAATGTAACATGCAAATGTTGGACAAACACTTCAACAAGTTTCTAAAAGAATGAATAGTCATCGCTTTCATATTAAAAATTATAAAGATCCTCAGTTTTCATCTAATATTTCTACACATTTTAACACCCATAGTAACTGTCTACTAGATTTTTCTTTCATGCCAATAGATATTGTGCATGGAGACATGAACAGACTTATAAAAGAGACTTATTGGATTCATAAATTAGATACTTTGTATCCTAATGGCCTTAATACCAATGTATTATATAAAATTGTATAATTTTCTTTTCAATTGTGAAATTGTATATCTTTTATAACACTATAATTGTATGTATGACTGTTTGTCTCTATTTTATTTTATTATTTTACTGATTCATTTAAGTATGAAATACATTAATTGAATATGCCTTCATCAGATTGGTAAATCTTATGTTTGCACATAGGTGGAGTCCTGGTATAAACACCTTTTACATTCATACAAGAGATGTCATTGTAATTTCAGGTTCAGCTGATATTTCTCAGTAGAAACCGTTAAACAGCATTTCACATAGCTGGAGATTATTCTAATGTCTGTGACTTTCAGCCTAAGGTGCCTGCTTTATAACTTGTCCTTTAGATAAATGGGTGAGGGATGTGAAACCCATTTGGGTCTCTTGTTTAAGTAGATATGATCTCGGTTGCTCCAATAGAGGATCTTGACTTTCTCCATAGGTACATGTGCATAATGTTTCACAACTTGACACTATTCAAGATACAGAATTAAAATGTAAGGATCTAATTTATCTTAATAAATGTTTATGACTGTTTTACAATTTTATCAATTGCTGGACTCAGACAAAAGTTAGATAGGATTTGTTGTAGATCATAGGTTTTATGTCTATGAGGTAACATGTATATTTTAATGGAAGAAAAGTATAAAATATTTCCATTATGCAAAAAAACTTTGATAACTCAAAGCATCATTCCCTTAAATACTGAGAATAGCTTCCTTTCTATGGCTCCACAATGAACAAAAACTAAATATTTGGGCCTGTAGAACTGCATGTTCTCAAAGTTCTACTGTCAGTAAAAAATTGGCACATTGGCATATTGAATGCATACAGAACCATGCTGTGTTGTGTGTTTTGAAGTTGTTTTTTTAAGCTTTATGAATGCAAGATTACTTAGATAACCAGTTACTGTTTAATTTGAATTTCTGAACTAACCGCTAACAGTTGATGTATTAGATTACTGATGTTACAAAATCCAGACTGTCATGTTTTCCAACTTTCATCTGTATACCTTGTGCTTTGATAAACCATATATAATATTCCTGCATCATAAACATAAACTGCATTTTTGAGATCCCCACTCTGTAACCATCTTACATTGGCTGTTTTGTGTGACTATGACAGTTTTATAGACCACCCATCTCAATCTGTATACTATGTGTTTAATCAGTTTGTTGTAAACAGTGTAAAAGTATAGTCCCTCTAATAAGTCTGATTACAATCATGCATTGAATTATGCATTAAATGAATGAATTGATTTTATTTTTCAGTTTCCTGCCATCATCGCTTCAGCAGCATAATGATCCTAACTCCTACTCCTGGTGCCTGTTACGTTATGTGATTGTCAAATTGGTGCTACACAATCTTCGTGGCTTTCTGCCTCAAGTTGGGATTGAGCTGGCAGGTTAGCACATTAGTCCCTCTTTTCAAACACCATCAGTTTAAAACTGCACTTCCTTTATTGTGGGTCTACTTATGAATCACTTACGTTGATTAAATTTCTCAATTTATTGCTATTAATGTCACTAAGTTTTTGTTCTTGTTTAATGAGAACCATTTGTATTGTGTTTCATATAATTTATTGCCATACTTTTTATTTTATGCATACTTATTCACAGTCTTAGAATCTCATTATAAAGGGGCTTCATTTATAATGGCTTTCGTCAATGGTGTTATAAGGAGACCATTGTATTCCACCACTTTGGGGATTGAATAGGGCCTATATCACAGTGTTAACATGCTCACTTGGAACCTTATTTTCACAGGTTTGATCATAGAACCCGTACATGTAAGGTTCATTGGATGTCAGTCTAAACTGTTACCTAATGACTGAAAATGTTCTGACAATCCAAGAGTATTTATCCTGATCAGGGATAATTGTAATTTATTTTGGATGAGGATATTTTGAAATAGATGTTTTAAATTTGGTTATTCATGTTTTATGAAACACTGCATATAAAGATTTGTTGTGCCAAAGCAACTGTAGTAAACTGCCGTGCTGAGGTATGCACTGTGGTAGCAGACCCGGACTGAGCTGACAGTGGGATTCGAACTCTGGTCACGAGTTCAGTTAACTAACCACTGTGCCACTGAGGCTCTGAATAGATAGGCCAACTATCCAGAAAAGTTGATTAAATGAATGATATAGATACTGGGTAAAGGCAGATTTTTATCCATTGTAATCCTTGGAGTGTAACTATTTTTATTTTTAAAACATTGCTAGCTTATGCAGGGCTAGGTCCCTTCAGGGATTGTTGTTTATTGTGAACCATGTCGGTGTTTTGTCTGTTTATTGGCGATATAATGGCTCCAAGCAACAGTGTCTGCTTACAGACCAGTTAGACCTTACAATTAATTTAAAGACTTACTCAAATGTCCAATTGAATTATGGATTTAACAATAGCAAAATTTTAAAAAATACAATCAAATCAGGATACTAGGTTTTTGATCTTGATCTGTGTTATGTTAGATTTAGTGGAGTTGATCTGGGAAACACTAAAATTTCATAAGTGTACCTTGCACACTTCAAACTGCTCATATTTTTCATGTAAAACATTTGCATGATCAGTATATTTAAAGCACTCTCTTGAAATTATATCTAAGAAACAAAAAAAACTTAGAAGACAAAATGGATGATAAACCTCTTAAACAGTTTAAACAATCAGCATAGAGGTATAAAAATAATATTCAGATTCTTGGTGGGAAATAAGTAGGAAATGAAACAATTATATTTCTTGGACATCATGTCATGTCTTGTTAGAGTTGACTGGTCTGAGCTAGTAATTACTTGTAATGGCTATTGGTAACCTAAACTAGTGTTGTCTTTTGAGAATGATTTGAAAACACTAATTCGGATCCATTTAATTTTTTGCCAAGCAGAGTTTACATGTTGGTCTTCTGTAAAAATCATGTAAACAATAAATGACAAGCATGACATGTGGGTGCTAGATTGTCAGTTGTCATGGGTTATATTATTAACCATTATCTCCCAATAATTTAAAATTAATTGACATGCAATACAATCTTTTATTCTTGTTATTCAGTCATAAATTTTTGTAAATTTTAAACTAATCAACTGCCCATAGCAAAATTAGGACTTGAAAGTTAATAACTGATAAGTTCAAATATAAGGTATTTGTTTAATATTTGTAAAACTTGCTTTAAATAGTACATTCACATTATCATGCCTGCATGATTGAATTTTCAGTATATTGTGTGAAATAAAGGATAAAGAGATGAAATAAACTGCAGGCAGTTATGTATGTAAAGAATGTGGAATAAAAAAAAAGACAACTGTAGAAGCTTATGTATGTATTGAGCATTAACATCAAAAAAATTGAACAAGATCTCTCTCTCCCTCTCCTGAAGATAAGGCTCTTTACATAAGTCTTCTAGAAATGAAGGTCATTCTCAATGAATTTGGGCATCAAATATATTTGATATCACAAGTCAAGACATGGTGAATTTTGTTGGCTTGAAGTTTTTATTTTAAAGACAGCATCACAAAGGAGACTGCAGAATCTTGTCAGGCAACTGGTAGTTACATGCCCTGTTCATGATAGCACAACCTGAGCCACGGGCATGATCTTATAACTTTTGCTGGATTCACCCAGGCAAACTTTGAATATAGGGCAATAACCAAGTGCAGTTTCCACAAGGGTTGTCCTCGTATATGTATAGACACAATCTTTACTTGTTCTATCCTAATAGGATGATGTGAGTAGAGGCATTTCCTCCTCCAACCTATTCTCCTAATGTTAATGAGATCTGGTAATGTATTTGATGGAGATTTTGTAATAAATTATGGTTCTCCAAAAATTCTTACCCAGTCATACTCCTGTCAGTCCCTCCCACACTTCCCTGCAAATACAAGCATCCTGAATTAGTTGTTACTTGATTATAAACTGGTTACATCAAGGATATGGCTGAAAGTGAACAGGGAGAGTTAATTCTCTTTGTTTTTTGTGATATTTGGATAGAAAGATATTTGGGGGAATGGTCATTCCATAAAGGGTTGGATTTAGATGTAGGAGAGAGTAATTTCCTAGTGGTATTGTGATTGTGTAAATACTTTTGGAGAAACATAATTCACTAAGAGAATATCTTTTTTGCAGAGTTGCCAATTTGTTCTCCCCTAATGCATGCCACACTGCGTGTCATAGAACAGTGGGAAGAAATACTCCATGGAAAACTGGAGCTATTTGCTGGCCCGCCAGACAACTTCATTCCAGGGATAGAGCAGGATATAGTTCCGGGGATACCATCAACGAAATATAAAGCCCTACTTGTACCATCTAATAATCCTTTCATGTGAGTTATACATTCAGTTTGCTACCATATATACTCATATCCAAGTTGAATTGAACTGCAGATAGCATAGATCTGCTGTTACCTAAAGCACAAGTAAATCAGTGTCTATGCATTTTCTTTGGACAGACTAGCAACATAGACCCTGATCTCCATGTGCATTATGCTTAATGTATATTTCCCTCATAAGGTGTAGTGTATCTTGATATCCATTCATCTGTCTGTATGTACACAAGTCTCTGATGCTAATTTTGTTTTTACACAATAATCTGATAACTTGAGCCATCCATCATCTCCTGTTATGAAACTTTTATGGATGGCTTGCAATATAGCAAGGAAGAACCATGTTGAGTTTGTGACCAAAAGGTCAAAGATCAAGGTTGCAGACTGAAAGAAGAAAATGGTTTCACAACAATTTCTCAAGTTCTCCACCATCTACTGTTTACAAAATTTTAGATGGCTTGAATTTGAAGTAGGAAAAAAATCCTATTGATTTTGGGTTTGATAAAGGTCAAAGGTCACTGACTGATAAAATTTTGTGCTTGGCTTTTACTTGGGGTAAGGAAAATGTAATCTTTTGAATTTGAAGTAAAATGTTAAAGTCTGGAAGAAGAAGAATGATCTCCACAAAATGTTCATTCTAGATGACATGGACCATGCTTTGTGGATGGCTTGCATTTGTGGTAAGGAAGAAGCCTTTTGATTTTGGACTTTGGATTTTTTATCTGTGCTTGAAAGAAGAAGAAGAATGGTTGCTGCACAATGATTCTACATGACAGACCTGGAACAAGTTTTGTGAATGGCTTGCACTTGTGGTAAAATAGCCTATTGATGTGGGGGTCAAAGGTCAAAGGTACTGTGACCATACATATGTCACAAAAGGTAGGTCAGCTTAGAACAGATAAGGAGAGTTGCAAAATCTGGTTAGGAGTTTGTTTTAAATATTTTTCCTTCAAAACATGAGGATTTTCATCTGCCTGATGTTAACATGCAAAATGGACAAAAGTGAGAACTATTGAAAAATTTCCTTTTTCAGTATTAATATATGCAAATCATCTCATCACATCAGTCCTTACACAGTAATGTGTTGCTTTTCAGACTGGCCTTATTTGTAACACAATGTTTTTTGGTATTTTCTGAGTAAATCAATGCCTAGTATATTTTTTATTAAATCAATATTGATCTGATCACCAAGAGATGATATATTGTTACTGGATCCAAGTTTCCTTTGGAGTTGGCCTGAATTTTCCTCAAAATAGAAATGTCCTTTAAATTTCTACACTAGAATGTCTGTGCATAAATTCCACTTGCTGACTGCCTGCCAGAACTGCTCAAGAATGGCACTATCTGTGTTGATTTGGGAAGTTTTTTAAAAATTGACCTTGCAGAAATGGTGTAATGTACATGAAACTTCCTTTGAACTTAATTCCAGCTACTAAAATTTCTATTCAATCCATTACTGAATTTTGTGTGATACTTAAGTTGTTTTGATTTTGGTGCTCTAGCATTGGGAGATAAAGCATGCTTAGATATCTTGGCAAGCATTAAATATTGAAGCCTCAGTGACATGTTTTATGCCACTTGACTTTTTAGAAATGGCTAATTGAACTAGAATTCTTTAATGTTTTTCATCCTCTCCAAATTGCTACTGATCATTGAAAATGTAATCTATCTTGTCCAACATTAACACTAAAGTCAAACAGACCCTGTCAAAAGAATCCTAAAAATGTTAATCTTTGATGCTTCTCAGTCTCTTTAGTAATCCAACCAAAATAAATTGACATTGGTTTTGCCTTTTAGTGGCATTATCTCTCTACTTGATTCACAGAATTTTTGGTGATCATTATTTCACCTTTTTGTATACTTTGCTTGATTGTGTGGCCTTAATGTCTGTCACACTTTGAAGTGACTATTTTTCTATTATTATTATTATTATTATTATTATTATTATTATTATTATTATTATTATTATTATTAACAACAGTAACAGCCATGCAACTCTGCCAGTCAAAAGACTTTGGTTCCATCTGGTCAAAGATGAAGAGCTGAAGGATTGTTTCCTGAGATACATTTTCAGGAAAAGGAAAATGGAACAAGATGGTTTACAAACAGAGGTAAGAGCATGTAATTCATCTTTTCTCGTATGTGGCAACTTGAGTGAATTTTAATAGACCAGGGCTCTTTATAGCTCATTTTTGGTACATGTATGTCAGAGTTGAGTGACTTTCTCCCAGATTTTTGGTTTCTTCCAACTGGGAAACTACATTTTCCTAGCAAAATAGAAATTGCGTAATATTATTATGTCAGACTGTAACACTTTCATTTCTGCTCTGTAGCTTTAAAGCAAATTTTGATAATTGGAACATTATGTGAATAACAACTACAAAGTACATCTTGCAAGTCAGTCATATAGGCATCTTGTATTTCAATCAGTCGTATAGGTGTCTTATTGAATATTAGCAGTTATATTCTGTTGCAGATGAAATTTGGTGACCTGATTAGATTTTTCTGAATTTAAGTGAATTTTAAAAGTTACCTTTATGGTGGGGGGTGATTGGATTTTTAAAATTTAAAATGATAAATTTCTTGTTGTTAGAATGTTACATTAGGACCAAGACATCTCTGGATTGCATATGGGGCATACATATTTTACAAACATGATTGTTTTTGTCATTTGTTTCAAGGATTCCAGCATAGATGGTACTGAGATGCAAAGGCTGAAACTACCAATGAAAATTATCCATAAAGAGCAAGACATTATCACATCATTTGCACTTAATCAGGTAATTCAGTCAAGCTTCGATTAAACATGGTCATAGTCATCAAACCCTTATGTGCATTTTTCAGTGCAGACATTGTGAATTTCTTCATTCTTATTTAAAACTGATAAGTATATTATCATTTGGAATAATTTGTGCACAAAAGTATCACAGGGGAATTAATGTGTTTCATTAAAATTTCTTATCTCTAATCCTACAAGTTCCTAGTTTATGGCCACTTTATAACATTTTCAGACCCAAAGGAGAAATAGTGAAGAATTTCCCCATCATACAGGTTTGTTTCTGTTGATTTGTTTAGACTAGTAAAAGTTTATCTGTTTGCTAGAGAGGCAAATTATAGAATTTTGGAATCGTTAACTGCTTTGCAATCAATTTTTTTCTTTCTGCATTTCTCCACTCTATTCAAGTTATAGATTGGTGGTCATATGAATATTGCATTTTGATCTATAGACTTCTTGTGATGTGTTCTTTGTTCTAAATAACAATAATGCAGATCAGATATCCAGTATGCCATCTTCAAATATTGTGATTACTACTTGACATAAAGCCATATTACATGAGATTTTCAAGATAAGACCTCAGATGACTATTTGGTCTAAAATGAAAATGGTGCTGATCTGATATCCAGTATGGGCACACTGGCAGCCATTTTGTTTTTCTAATCCTAAATGCAAATTTTTTCTTATGAATATGTTCAACAATTACATTACAAACAAAAATTTTTTTTTTCAGACTTTAGATGAGAGAACTGTTTGTGAACTGAAACTGAAAGTAAACTTTATTCTAAACTTACGTTGAAGTTCAGACTCAAGATGTGTTGATGAAATCCAGGCTGGTTGCCACATTTCATCAGCATTTAAGTGATGTTTGTCGATGTTTTACAGTTCAGAAGTCATTCAAATTGAAATTTTGTTAAATCTGGTAAATTAGATTTTAATTCATGAAGCACCAGAATTGAGGTAACCATAACTACTCAGAAATATTGCATTGTCTATGAAACATTACTTTGAAAATGTCACCACTTTTAATACAGATTGGATAAAAAATACTGACTGAAGTTATTTTTAGTTAAAATTATGTTTGTTTTATTGTGGAAACTGTCTTTGTGTCTAACCATTTGGTGGTATGAACCTTCAAATTCATAAGCTAGGAACAATGGTTCACACATTTCCTGGGACAAAATTGGATAAGGACATATTGGAATGTAAAAGTGGTAGAAAAGAAAAAAAGAATGAAGTGACAGATGGTGGTAGATGGAATTTAGGGATTCAACACTTTGTTCACTTCTAAAAGGTTGTAATGCTGATAAATGTAAGCTTCATTGGATAGGCCATTGCTTTTATTATTCCATTTTCACCTGTAAGAAGTGAAAAATTGTATGGTAGTTGTTTTGTTATCATCCCTATGACATTAAAATCTATAACTCACTATGCTATTCACTAAATCAATAGATCAATTAATATTTTTCAGTGTTTCTTTATGGTATGTAGTGATAACAGATTCATTCATGCTTTTTTTTCTTTTGATTTATCATCAGTATGAGGGTATTCATTTTTCTCACTAACACATTTTGGAATTACAATGCAACAGGCATTAATAGGAAAGGTAAGTGGCATCAGTGACCCACATTCTAGTTCTGAGAAATATTTTTAAAGATTTCTTTTCTTCTAGCTTTTGAAACCAATTTATACATCCCTAGTCCACCTTATTACTATTGCTTGATTAGCTCTAAGACATAGTTTTATTGCTGTTTTGAGAATTGAAGCTATTTTCTTTTTTGCCTTTCAACAAAGAATGTTAAAAATAGTGAGACATAGAAATCATTAAGCTCTCCATTTGTTTGTCAATTCTCCTGTGTTCCATTGTCAGTATTCTAGACTATCATAAGTAATGATATTTCTTCTTCAAATTTACTAAATCTTAATTCTTAATAAGTACCTCCTCTAGCTCACAAATCTAGCTCTACCAAGCTTTAAATAAATGTTCACCACATAATTATATGTTTTAGCAACCCAATTGTGTATGGTTGTCAGCTTAAAATATCAGAGGTCAGACTGTTGTTTTCCCTTGGGTGGAGGGGCTAGCACAGAATCCCCTCAGTTGCCAGTTATTACTTGCGCTTGAGAAAATGCTAATTTGTTTTGTGTTCTTGAGCATTTCCTTGGAGATTTTTTTCACCTCAGGGAAGCATAGTCAATCTGTTGTTCTGCTCTTGCTCTTTATTTTGCACTTCTGTTATCCAGCATTGACATGTGACAAGCTAATAAGCACAGTGATAGCTATCTGCCTGTTGGTCCTTAATTGCTTAAATTCAACTCCATTCTAGACCCTTTTGTAAGTTTGATTAGTTAATGTCAAGTAATAAGCACTATTCTTAACTCCAGAATTCATCTGCCTCAGAATACAACCCTAGCCCAGGTACACACTCGACCAACATAATCTACTACAGGATTTACACAGTGATATGTCTTAAGAGTTATACCCAGCCCCTGATCCCAAAACACAGCATCCATTACCTAGTCATGTCAGGGCTAGCCCTGTACCTGCTATGGATCCCTGACATAAATGGGACCAGATTTAAACAATTGTCCTGCACACTCAGTACCAGATCCATAGAAATTTTGTGGATAGGCACCAAAAAGATTCATAATGAGTCATGGTTCTGTCATAATCCATTACAGTTGCAGTAACTCTCCATTTCAGGATGTGCAACACCCACTTTAGATCTTTGTGACATTTTGTGTGAATAATTCATGATCACCATATCTCGGCAAGGACAGACACCCAGCCTTGTTCACTTAACCTCCACACCACACTTCATCAACATAGTCACTGCTTCCTTCATGAATGGTTTCCTTAACATCTGAATTGTACAAGTTTCAAGGAACATGGTGATGTGCACCATCTTCTTTCCTTGACTCAACAGTTTCCAGGGAAGACCCAGCTATCCTTGCATTTTTGAAGTAGTCTTTCAGCATCTGTCTCATTCTTGCCTGCCAGTCGCCTTTCACATAACATCCATATATGTTCATCTCTTAACTAAAAAAGAAATATCAGTCACTTCCATCTCCTTGAGTTGCAGTCATCTTACTTTGATTTTCAGCTTCAAGACCCGAGCATGAATAAGCCTATTTTTTAAGCAGTAATGACTCATCAGACTTTAAAAGAGAAAACACACTGTTCTTTTCAACAGTCCCAACTGTTAACAAAGACATTAAGAGCCTGGGAATGTGAAAACCATTCTCTTTGTAAATGGACCAAAAACCATCTTTTGACACACAATATCATAGCCATTGGTTCTATCAAAAGTTTGTTCTCAATGGATGTATTCAGCAACCTGAACATCCTTACCATCCAGAACCTGTCAACAGACACATCTTGCATACATGTCAAACATTGTGTTTTTTTAGTCATCTTTATGCTTTGTTTCCCCTGATTATATCTTATGCTGCCTGTTTATGGAATACTTTGTGGTGCATTAAAAAATATAATCATTAAAAGTTGTGATTGTTATATTTACTGCCATCTCTTTCATCCCACTCATCCTATAAATTTGAGAATATTCGGAAATATACCTCTGTATAAGAACAGCATAAGTGTACATTTGTTTATCCTAGCTGTACATGTGCTTTCCTTATCTGTATATGACACATTTCTGGTTTCTTCAAGTTTTGAAATGTTGCCTAACAGATTCATTTTATTGATAATGTTAGGTGGCAGATCACTCTGTACTTTTAAGGAAAATGGATCTGGCTGTTGAGCAAAATGGTCATTGCTGGTGTGACTAGTGAATGTTCTATGATTAAAAATGTTAGATGGATCTTTTTAAACTTCAAAACCTGTAAGATCAAAAAAAAGGACAAATCAACACTGCATTGCAAACTTAAAAAGAAGAATATGAGAGATGTAATACACTACGCAGGTTGAACACATCATTGTCATGCTCATGACAAAATTTGTGGACTTTACAATCATTCAGAGAAAGTTTGACTTGTAGACTAGTTAAAATGAATGTTGAATATAAATTGTTAGTATGTTTTGTGTTTGTATTATGTTTCTAATCCACCAGTCCACATGGATTTCACCCCTTTTTGACAAGAATTTTTACCAGCTACAGAACCAGGTTAGTAGCAAAAGTTAACATGCATTTTTTGTTCAGTATGCTGTAATTGTGGCATGTAATATACAGTTAACACTTTCTATGCACAGATTATGCTTTGTGCCACTGCAATAAATATGCTTATACCTCACTTGGGGTTGGCATGAGTGATCTGGAAGTCAGTTTAACATAGCCCTTTGTACTCAATAAGGCAGCACTATCAAATTTGACAGGTGTGTTTGTTAATCTCTGGATTCAAGAAATTAATGCATTCCTGTCCATGTCCACACCACTTAAAGTTCTCAAGTTCTTTCTCACATCACATATTCAGTCTACTAAACTTCCAAGAGAGAACATCAAAATAACTTCGGAAGTTTCCCATTTGATCTTTAATAGACAGATCCTAGCCCAGGAATCTCATCATCTCCTGGTCATATCAATGAGCCTATGGACCATCTTGCATTGTGCTGCCAGTGCATGAGATTCCAAATATCATGCTGCCAGTTCATGAGATTCCAGATATCATGCTGCCAGTTCATGAGATTCCAGATATCATGCTGCCAGTGGAAGCCATGATTTTGCCAATCAGACCCAGTTACACTACAGGTGAAGTCACTTTCCAAGCAGAAGATGATGCCTTTTCCCACCTCAAATTAGAATAGGCCTGATAAGACTTTTTCCATACTCATATATTATCAGAGGATTGCAGAAAGTGATTGAATTAGAGTGACAAGTAGTCTGCCTTGTTCCCCTTATGAGGGGAAAAATCACAGATCAGTGATGTCTTGAACTGCAGCAGAATCCTATGAAGAGTAAGAATTTTTCTTATGAAATAGCCATGAGTGCACATTTTCACCAGGAATGTTAAACCTGCTTGCTTGGTGTATATCAGACAAGCTCTCTGAAGAAAAAAAAAAAACAGTTATAAGAACAAGTGGACAGAGTTGATCAAGCAAAAAGGCCCACCAATTTGAAGGATTATGACAGGAAATGACAGAAAAAAAAACTTCTATCCCATAGAAGCTTCAGTTCTACAAATAGCTAACTTTATCTTTTGGATGTATGAAGTGTGTGAGAAGTTAGCTCTCATCACAATCAAAGGCTACTATTTCATGATCTCAGGTATGTTTTACCATCATTGGAGGTTAGAACAGGACTCGGGATTCAGAAGTGGTACCTGAATGAACTAAACCTCGAAGGAGAAATCTATTGCACTCAGTGAAGATAGGGATATTATTTCTGCTTTAAGTCTACTGCCCTGGATATGAGGAGTCCAGATTAATTTTTTTACACTTGTCAGTTCATGAGGTTAGGTCACTTGCCACTAGCATATCATAAGAGCACAACTGCTCCTTATTTGATCAAGGGATGGAGGTTAGAGACTGAAGCTATTACCTCTGAAACCTCTCATCCTAAAGGGACCAGTCTGATGTTTTCATATCTAGGTTGTAAATTTTTAACTTCGGAAGATATTTTGATGAAACTTTATCTGGAAATCATGACTAGACAATGTGATGCTTACTTTTATCCCAAATTTCATTTTCAAAGTAGCAGCAAGGAAAAATATAACTCTTATGAATTATTTCCATGTCCTGGCAAAAACTGAAAATAATTTGCATGACACTTAATTTGGATATATATTATGACTATGTTGTGTACCTCAGTCATGCCTCCTCAAGGTCAAGGTCAGAGCAACAGTAAATGTTATTCCTTGTCCTGGTTGTTCCTTTTAAACCAATGAAGGTATTTTCATGAAAAATCAGAAACATTCTACAATCAGACTCTACCTTAAAGGCTACAGTGAGAAAAATGTAAAATGTTTTGCTTTATATATGTAAAAGCTAAGACAGTATGATGCATGTCCTATACTCCAAGGCATTGGCAAGGGAAATATAACTATGCTCTCAGCTTTTAGCTCAGCTTTACTGTATAGAGTATCACAATCAGCATTTACATTGGCAATCTACATATGCCTCACTGCATCTCCTCACTGACAACAGTTTGGAGTGGGTTTCCTCCCTGTGGACTGGGCTAAGGGATATACATAGAGGCATATTTTTTTGTACATTATTGATTAGGTTTTAGTGTGTAGCTAGTGACTACAAGTTTTCTACACCAAGTGTACATCTTGTTATACCATAAATTGTGATTTTTACTTTTATATTATTAAAACAGATCTCTTAATTGACACAATATAGCCATGATTGAGTGAGTGGATAAGCTGTTGAATCCTTATCAATGCTTTCTAATCCTGCTGGAGTCTTTGAAAACATCAAAGACCAGCTGTCTTAAGCATTAATAACATTCTTGTTTTTCTCTGGGCTATAAATATTGAAACACAAAAGATATTTTCATGATTATTTACCCAATATATATATATATATATATATATATATATATATATATATATATATATATATATATATATATATATATATATATATATATATACACATGATACCTCAGCAGTATGTCATATACATCATTTCTAGCTAAAAGTTCAAATGATCAGAAGAGAAATGTCCCATGACTGAAAATTGAGTAACGTCAAGAAATTATTACAACTGAACTCAAAGCATGTGCTGCCTTGTTATTAAGATTCTCAGAAGTTTATTTCTTGCATTTTATTCAGGAGGAGATGGAATAATAAAACATTTTTCTTCATGGAATTCAGCTGATTCACATAAATCCATCATCTTGAGTCATTGTCACACCTAACACTTGTTATCTTGTTGATATTTTAACAGTACAATCTTTACCCCGTTTTTCTTTTACAATGTAAGTTTTGGACATTTGTCCATAACTTTATTGTGCCCTTGAATTTTGGACACAATTAGGCCAGTTAAAGAGGTCATTTCTTTGACAATAAAGTGTAACATTATCTAATATCAAAGTTTAGGTGATAAAACTGGTATCCATAAACATCCATTCCTTCTTGTAATTCAATATGGAAAATTATTGGAATGCATCCTAAACAAGGATTGTCTTGACTCTACAATTTAAGATGGTCAGTCCCTTGTAAATTGCATTGCTGATAACTTGTCTTAATTTTAAACTGCCTTATATATAAATTTACATGGAACGTATCAATTCCATTATCTGATAGATGTTGTTAATCAATCCAAAAAATACAAAAATATTTATTTAGTAGAATTTGTGCAACATGTACCATTATATACACCTGACATTTAGAATCTTTTAAAATCCTTTTCTGATTGGTTTCATTAGGATAATGCTTCTCTGTTAATTATTGAAAGATGTTTTTTCTTGTACAGGCAGGCATAAGAGTAACAGCTGTTGACCACAATACTTGAAACATTATTGATGTTCACCCTGTTGTAAACCAACTGACCCATTCTGATATCAGTATGTTTGAATTGTGACATTAATATGACACTGCAATATTATTCACACCTGATGTTGACATGTACATTCCAGATTTATTGCAGGGCACAAAACAGGTACAAGTGTCAGTTAAAGGGCATACTTTCATGCTTCTGCATTTAAACATTTTAAAAACATTTTTCATCCTGTAAAGTTTTAAGTAAGTAGAACTGGTCTGCTTTATTTACAGTTTTGGTCAGGTTATGATCAGGTAGGTATATTACTAGTGTTTTTTTTAGGGTAAAAACAGATTGTGATATGGTTCTTTTCTCCTCTTAGATAATTCTGCTCCATGATATATATTTTCTGACCTATTAATTTTATTTGGGATCTTTAATCCAGTTAGTTATGGGGTACACAAATCTACAGATGAAGTTAATAAGCCCAAGATATTTCTAGCTGCATTGCAGGATACCAGTTCTATTAATGCTTTGTGTTGGAATAACATTGTTTCAGCTTTATAGATTTTTAATGATTGTGAATGCAGATCAAACTCAAAAAAATTTGCCATGTATATAACTTTTTTCCTAATATTCCAGACAGTATTTAAAAAATGCTGATGTTGGATATTTCATTCCATCAGATCTGCAATGTTTATTTGTATCGCCATGGTTGTTAATGCCTACAAGGTATGCAGTCAGATTTAGAATTATCTTGTGCATGATGAGCATTAAACTACAGATAGCATAGACACAAGTCTGTCATCTCATCACTATCCACACTGTTCATTTTTAGCTTGCCTCCAAAAAAAGCATAGGAGAACTAATGTACTTCTCTCAGACTTAGGATTGGCATTTGTACATACAAAAACATATCTGTATGTAACGTATATACTCTCTGGTAAGTCTAGTCAAGCTGCAAACAACAATGGTCCTGACTTTCGTAGTGTGCCTGCAGATATTCTACTGATTACTCTTAACAAACTGAACAGGCTCAGATCTGCTGGCACATTATTCGATGGCAGATCTTGGTCTGTGCAGATTGCAATTGGAATTGTCTTGTAATCGAGTATATACATTTTTTGGGTTAGATCCCAGAGAGGTAGCCAGCTTTGTACATGTACATTATTTATTCCTCCTTGGTTATATTTTTTGTTTAGATTAGACTCATTCCACCTTGCATGCATACTGTCATTCTTGTTGAATACAACACCTCATCACAAAAATTGGTCTCTTTAACCATATTTCGTGCATAAAGATAAAGTTGTGTTTTAAGTGTTTTAAGTTTATTTTCCAAGCTTGAATCATCACTAGATAATTGTGTGGATAAGAATGTCTATTTGATGTGCATTTCGAAACTTACTATTCTTTAAAAAAGTGACCTATTGGTTAGAGCATCCGCTTCGGATGTGGGAGGTAGTGGGTTCGATCCCCAGTTGAGTCATACCAAAGACTTACAAAATTGGTACTAACAGCTGCCTCGCTTGATGTTCAGCATGTTAGGACTGGTCAGCCAAGTGTCAGGATAATGTGACTGGGTGGGACATCATGCTACATGTCTGAGGTATGATGCCCCTGTGCTAGACATCACTATAAACTGCCACACTGCAGACATCATAGCTATATGACTGAGAAATTGTTAAAGCTACCTTAAAAAATCATACATCATACTCATACACACACACACACACACATACACACATATATGCAGAGATCTCAAACTCCTAATTACGCGTATCTGGATGCAAATTTTTTATTTGAGACACAGAAAATCACCTACACAGAAGTTATCCATATGCACGTATTTGTTGCAAGAAGGGAACTTTTTCAGTAAATATATTCTAATCACTAGGAAAATGAAGCAATGCTTTTATTTTAGTTTGTTGCTGACTTCTTTGATCAAAGGTTGCAATTACTGTTATTGATTTCATTTCCAGTTGTTACCATATAAATATTGCAATCAAACTCGAAATAAAGAGATTTGGACAAAATGCTGTTTGCAAATTTAGACAATTGATTTGTAGTTAAATAGAAAAATGTTGAAGATTTCAATGAGATTCTTAACTGTGTTAAAGTTGCTATAATTAATAGTTCAGATGCGACTTTAGCCAAGTGTAAAAAGTATGTGATTTCCAGCAGTGGGGACTGCAACTTTTGCTGGTGGGACTCCTATTTTTTTTATCAACTTAGGAGTCCTGGAGTTTTAAAATCCTAGCGAGACCTCTTATATATATTTGTAATCCTGAAGTCATACTGTTATACCTGGAATCATATAACATGATAAAGAGTGCGTCTTGATGAGTAACTACACACTCATTCTGAACCAAAAGTAATTGTGACCTATATTTCATGTTTTGGTTAAATTTGGTGTTTCAAGTTGTTTCTCAAGTACTGTTCATGCTAGAAGTAGTAAGTTATATGGTTTTCTGCATCACTTTTAGAGCAACACCCATATGGTGAAATGGGTTTCAGTGTGACCTGCATTTCACATTTAAATGTTTCCAATTTAGCTCATGTCGACATAAATTTTGGCATGCAGTTTACTTATTGCTCCTTTCTATAATCTTGAAGACATTCATCCTTCAATGCAGAATTGAGGCATTATGACCCAGATTTTGTGCTTGACTGAATAAAATTTCTCAGAAGTTATTCAGGCTGACTTATGAAATAGACCATGATATACCTCTTTGTTAGTTACCATACATGTGCCATAAAAAAACTCAAATGTCCTACATTTAATTTTTTTTACTGATTGTGGTCAAGTGTTTCTAATTAGGTTATGATCTTGGGAGTTTTTGAGAGGTTATATCATAACAAGAATAATGAAACTTGGTGGAGGAGTGAATCAAGATCAGTACTATACTTTTGTTGCAAAATGAGGTCTCCATGACTATTATTTGATGCATCAGTCAGTTTGTTGAAATTTTATATGAAATTCATTGATTGGGTACAGTTTTATGTTAGAATATTGAAACCTCATCATTTAATTCTTCGCTACAATAGTTCTAGTATTTATTTATGTTTAGCTCATAACAACATTTTCTCCTTGATTTATATATCCTAGTCTACCACAGTAATCTTTCTGGACAGTTGGAATTGGGAATAAATATGTTCATCCAATTGGTAAACATATACTATGTTAATATGTTGTATATTGTGTTAGGTTACACTCTGCAGGTCAGCTGTGCAAGTGAGTAGTAACTAAACGAGTTTTGTTTGAGATCTCAGCTGTAGTGACTAATTAAGGTAATTAATAATGCAGGAATTCCAGTAGTATTTGTACAGGGTGCAACTCCAAGTTTACTAAAATCCTGTTACATCCACCAGATAAAATATGACTCTTGAGAAGAATAATAGTAGTTTCTGAAGCATAGTTTGAAAAAAATATTTGAAGAAAATCAGTGAATGATATTTCTAAGCATTTAAAACTATGGAAAAATATGCCATGCAATTCATTTTGAGAAAAATTCCCCTGTAGGTACCAACTATAAAAATTTAGGTGGGTGAGATCTCTTTGATTACATACAGTATGACCTGTGCAGCAACAATAAAATGAAAATGGTTGTAGGGTTAGGCTAACTATTGCTTATGGTTGACCTGTATGTAAATTTCAAAAGCCAATTAGTAAGCTTCATATTCAATATGGTATATAATATATCACAACAGATGGACAGATTCCATTGGTCATGCTTATTATCTTTCATGCCTTATCATAGAGGTCAACATTTCATAGGTAAAGATAACATTATCCTGAATGTGTTTTCTGCATGTTAATTGCTGTATAAAAGAAGCTGCTGGAGATCACTAAAAGTTCCATTGAAAGTAGCAAGCTTTATAATCAAGTTACATTCATGTTATCTCACCAGTTTTCTGAGAAAAATACAAAACATAGCTGAGCTGATGTTGGTATTAGCATTGGCATCAAGCAATATTGACCATTTTTTATCAAGGAAGTGCAATTACATAAATCTCCACTAAATTTAATTAATCCCCTCTTATGATGAAGTGGACATGTGAAATTGTGCACAATTTTCCATGACTCAGAGTTTGTAAGATTCTGCAATAATAAATAAACCCTGCATATCATGCTTGGATCGAAGTGCCAAACTGCAGTGCTTATTTAAGAAACATTTGAGCAGTGAGACAATCTCATTAATTGTCTGCTTTTCAGAATTAACAAAGAAACATTATGAGGTTGTAAATGGTTCAAATCTAGTGTTTGTTATCTGAGAATCATGTCTCTGCTAATTGCATGCAGTATGTAATCATATGACATCATACAATTTCCATAATAAACAATTCCTCTCACTGTGTCCACAATAGCAACAAACAGTTGTATTGTTTTATTCATATTTTTATTACTGTATATACTCATAAGTTAAGTCTGACTGCAAACAACAAAGATCCTGATCTGCTGAGGCCTAATATTCTGCAGATCAGGGTCTACACTGTTTATTCTATTGATTATTCCTAGCAAACTGTACAGACCCAGATCTGCATGTGCATTATGTGAGTACAGATCTGGGTTTGTCTAGTTTACAGTTGGATTCATCTTATAAACAAGTATATATGGCATTTAAAAGTTATTTATCTTACATTTTTATTGCAGCATAAACAGTTTGTGATATAGTTGGTGTTCTTATTTAGAACTGAAAGTGTGTTGGCTCACAACCCCAGCCCACCTCACCCCACCCCACCCCACCCCACTCCACCCCACCCCACCCACCCTTTTAGAATTAAATAAAAGTCCTTTTCACCATGTAAATCCTGAAGAAACAATACTGTTAAAGAGTCTTCTTTATAGGCCTGTGACTAGAAAAGAAGCTATAATACTTATTTAATGGAGTGAACAGAGTAGATGTTGATCTGGTGATGCTTTATATGCCATCATGTCGTGGGGTCTATGCCATTCACGTTGAGTAAATGTTACATATAGATCTATATTGCAGTTTTAGGTTAAAACCTAGAGTTTCTGTTATGGTGAATGTTTTTATTCTAAAATGTTAAATATTATTTTAAAATATTTTCTTAAATGGATTATTGTATGTTTAATGTTCTCACTTTTTTAGTTTTACCTAACAGTATTTTACATTAAGTTACATCATCTTTATTTCTTGGTGGTTGTATTTTTACATACAGGTGTAGGATTTTTATAATTTTTTAAAATTCTTTTACATTTTATTCCTGAAAAATGTTCTCATAACTGCATGCAGTTCCAGCCGTAAGAAGATGGCATCAGTGTATTATATTTACTATATATATGTATGTTGTAATAGAGGAAAAAGTTGGGACATCCTAAATCATTTAGAAAATAATTTATTAATGCAGTTCAAGTTTGAGACATTTCATTTTCTTTGTTTCATTATGAACGTTTTGGGACATTTGTACTCAGGATGAGCTTCTCCCATTGGTATGGTTTGATTTTTTGGCTAGCATGACTAGTTGTCATTTTTTTTATAGCTGATTGAACAATACAAGCTGTGCAATTTGGTATCTGTGAAAAGTTGAGTTCCAAAAATATAAAACCTTTGGCAGGATGAAACCTTTCAAATAAATATAAGAGATAAAGATTCAAAGGTAAATATGTTAAAAATCTGTGACACGGATATA
This sequence comes from Potamilus streckersoni, assembly GCA_016746295.1. Lineage (NCBI taxonomy): Eukaryota > Metazoa > Mollusca > Bivalvia > Unionida > Unionidae > Potamilus > Potamilus streckersoni. The sequence goes on from JAEAOA010000884.1 coordinate 1,303,857, forward strand.
AAGTGGAAATAGAAGTTCAAAAATATTTGTAAATCCTTAAATAATAAGGCCAGAATTTTTTTTTTCATACTGCAGTCTAGCATTCTGACATTATTTGCATACCATACAGCAACCTCACTACTTGAAGCATTATCCATGCATTTTGAGTTAAAGTTAGTTTTATTTCATCATCATGAGAGAAAATATAAACAAGGAAATTTATCTTTGTAGATGATTCATTGTTGATTGTTGTTAGTCCACATAATAACACAGTTGACTGTAAATTCTGCCAGTATACCATATATACTCACTTATTAGTTGAATCTAAATGCAATCTGCACAGACCTGGATCTGACATTAAATAATGCACCAGCAGATCTGTGTATGTGCATTTTGGTCTGCAAGTGCATTACGTTGTGGCAGATTAGGATCTTTGTTGTTTGGATTTTGACTTTACTTCTAAGCGAGTATATATGGCATTTATTTTAGCCTTCTAAAATTTTATAGTCTTTAAGATAGTTTCATTATGTTCTTTTTAGAAAAACATAATGATGATTAAAATGGCTCTACTGCTCATGTAATGAAGTTTTAGTATTGTACATAAATTTACACAAAGTACTAAACTGAAGTAACTCAAAAATATCTTTATTAAAAAATATCTATTAAGTTTGTAATCATTTTTGAAGCCAAAACGTTTTCTATTGCTGTAAACCACCCTATCTTAATATCATTAAATTTTAAGGGAATTAATTTTTTGCCATTTCCATTAGGCAAAAATGTGAATGGGTGGGGAGCAGACAGTGTTTGATGCAGTCAGAACAAAAGTGGTGTGCTTGATTACAAAGATACCACTAAGTTGGCATAAATTAAATAAAATGTGGTCATCTCATTGTAGCACAAGGGATCGGTCAGGGTGCAAAAGGCAGAAGTCCATTCAGACAGTGCCAGTGTTTTAATAAAATTATAGATAATAAGGGCAGAGTTGCATTCTAAGAAATCCACATGTCCATTTTTTGACCATGTTAATGTGATAGCTAACACTTATCTTGGGTTACAAACTTTTCAGTATTCATCACATTTACATCATACACATTCTGATTATTTAAATGCTAATTTTAGTTTCAATCTTTTACAAATAATGATTTTTGCTTGCCACATTTGCTCAAATTTTATGGTAGCTAATATTTTGTGATTTACAGTAATTCACCTGTAAGAACTTTTGCTGTGAGTTGGTGAAAACCTGAAAAGATTGCTAACATGCCCTTACTAATGGCTTAAATGCCATTTACTGCAAATAGGGCTTGATAATCTTCAATCCATCAGATGCAAATGTGTTTCTTACCCAAGTTCTAGATAAAGTTTTAATGAAAATGTTTGTATTTTACTGTTTGATTTGGAACTTTCAGGAATTTTAGAAATTTGAATATGGTAGATGATGAACATTTTAAATAAACCTGTAGCAGACAGTCTTAATGATCAGCAAGCTTTACATAAACACCTTAGTAACTATTATTTATGGTAATATTTTTATCAGCCTTGGTATATATTTTATATCATCAAAATGTGTATTACATTTTTTTTTTTTAATTATGAGCAATATATTGCATATTATTGAGATAATCTTGCATAATGTTTAGCAAGGTGTCTTACCACTCAAGGCCATATTTCCAACTCAATTTTAATCAGACTTGTTAAATAATCTAATATCGCCAAGCTTTCAGATGATTTTTATTATGAGCAAGACCTATACACATTTGTTAGGTGATCTTGCATCAGATCTGGAAATTTCATACCACTCTAGAAATGATTTTCATCATGCTGGGAAAATAGACTCATGTCATCATTTAGATCTTAGTTATGGAAGATTGTTAAGATTGTTAAGATTGTGAGTAACATTTATGCATGTTTATGAGATTATCTTCACTTAACGCTTGTTATTTTGTGTAAAAACTTTATAAGTCATTGTTGCTTTTCAGCTTTAATATGGAGACATTAGATCATGATTTAATCAATGCTAACTAAACTTGATTATTTGTTTCTTGATTGCATATGGCATGTTCATGTTCTTACCTGTCTTGTCCTGGGAGAAATTTTTTTCTCCAAGTTACTTGGATTTTACCTTCTTGCTCTTGACACTAAGGCCATATTGAGTTGGGAGGGATACTGTCATTGCATGACATTACTCAACCACTGGTAAATTTTACACTCTTAAGTCCCTGACTATACTATCTATTAAACAATAAGATTGGCACTTAGCATACATTTTATTATGTTTATAAAATACTACACTAAAAAAGATAAAATTCTCTTTTCGGTACATTAAAAAGTAAAAAATTTACATGTTTGCTAATGAGAAAGTTTGATAAGAAGTAAGTGTAAATCTCATTAACCTCATAAAATAAGGCTGGATTAAGAAAATAATTCCAATGATTTTTGTTATTATTTCATATAGCTACACAGCTATTTTCTTAATTGAGGAATTTATCTTGCAGCATAATTAACAATGCTTATACGTTTAGATTACACACCATACATTACAATATGCAGTTTGAAGTTGGACATCACTTCTAAGCAAGTATATACAGTATGTCACATACATTATTGTTTATTTATGCATTATGCCTTTTGCTGTTTAAATTGCCCTTTCTATTGGAAGTAATGATCAGCAAACATATACCATATTATCTCCTCAAAATTTTTCAAAGAAATGAATGACATTTTTTATATGCAGCCCTCTTGGCCTGTTAAAAAGCACTTAGCTTGGTAAACCTGTTTATCTAGACTATTTGTAAGGATAAATGAAGCTGTTCATTTGCAAAGTTGGATCTTTCATTAAATATTGGCAGTAGTAGATAGTAGTACTAGTTGTATAATTTATTATACCAATATTTTCTCAAGAAAATCTTGTCTACAAACTGATACAGTGACAGTTGGTCATTCAAGGGAGTTAACTGGGGAGTATTGCATACCACAGTGACAGTTGGTCATTCAAGGGAGTTAACTGGGGAGTATTGCATACTATTATATAAGGAAACAAACATGATACCTCACTATAGAGAGATAAGACCTATATGCATTATGTAGTAGATAATGAAATATATTATCAGCAGTATATTTCTGAGGGTATTAGTTTTCCTTGTTTTGTGATACATGACAGTTTTTTTAAGTACATTGTTCTTAAATATGCTTGGAGAAACTGAAAAGTGGGTCATTGAATCTTTTTAAGGATCATTTTTTGGGTTCTTAGTTTGTAGTATGACTATAAAATTCAATGATAAAGTGGCACCCTGTATGTGGCAATAAATTCACAATAGATGTTACTCTTTCTTATGGTATCATCTTTAATGGTAACAACATCATTGTCATTGTCATTGACAATGTAAAAGATATATTGTTACAGTTTGCTTGTGTTGTAAAATATTCTTCATATGTGATTCAAAGCCAGACATAGTGTTCAGAAGCATTTGTTTGAAATGGTGAAAAAAAATTTTCTTGTTACAGGCAACAACCAGTATGCTTAGCTTGGCAACCCAGAAAGAGATTGTGGAGCTGGACATAACCAACATCCTAAAGCCTCCATCCTGGCTGGATGATGAAAATGAAATGGATATAGAGATAATCAAAAGGTAAGCCAGGCAGCAAATGTGATACACCAATTTACAATTTACTTTCAAATATATTAAACACAAGTTTCACTTCAGCTTTGTTGTGATTTTGCTTATCATTGGCATGCAGGGATTTATGCCTCTGAGGCCTATGACATGCTGTTTACAATCAGTTACTAAGAATAGTTTTTATTTCTAATTATAGATGCTTTTCTGTATTTAGCTCTATTGATCTTTTAGCCCAGAAAAACATGTAGCTTGATGAAAGGGTAAAGTTTTAATTATGCTCAGAATTGTTACCTTCCTTGATATTGTTTAGTTTATTAAAGATAAGTTTTAAAATTATTTCTGTAAGAATTTCGTGAATTTTATGATCAGTATCCAGCTATGAGATGAAGAAAAGAAAATATATGAACACTTTATATTAGAAGGATATTTGTATTTCCTTATGATCCAAAATAAAAATTATTTTGCAATTTCCATTTCTTTTATCTTGATTAAAATACCATATTTCCATAATAATGCGAGCCATCTGTAGTCTCAGTACTTTGATTTTTTTTACTGAAACTTGTGCTTTTCATTAAACTTGATTTTATGTTAGGAGGTACAAATTATTATTGGCAAATGGGTTATAGTTAGGCTTAAGGTTAGACTCGTGTTAAAGAATTATTCATTGTTAAGCTGGGTGACAAAGTATTTTGTGGAATTCTTGTTGTTCAGAGTTTATTAATGCCCTCTTGTGCTGTAAAGAAAGAAGTCAGTTAGCTCCCTGCTGTATTTTGTAATCTTAGTCCTCACATAACAGATCTTTAGTAACTATATGTAACCTGCCATGAGCCAGAGGCTGCCCTAGTGTCATGCTTCAGAAAGGTACAGTATATTTATAAATTTACTGGTACCAGTTTAGTTGTTTTTGACTATGTTAGATATTGTATTAAAATTTTTATAATCATTTGCATTTTACGTAAAACTGTAGTCAACTCAAATATTATATGTTTGAAGTTTGTACCAAGATATTTTAAGAGTTCTTTATTCCCAGATTAAGCAGAAAGGCAAGTCATATTAATGTAATAACTAAGAAGAGTTTCTAATACTCTGGAACAGTATACAAGTAGAGATACTATTTCTTTCTTACACAATCAATATATATAAGCTTTGAGTTCAGTTGTAATAATTTCTTGAGGTTACTCAATTTTCAGTCATTATTAGGTACTGTCAGTTAATTTTTTAGGGTAGTAAAACCATGACATTGATATATTGGATTCAGATCATGTGTTCATACAAGCACATAGTGAAGCTTTATTCCAAATTGGAATATGGTGGGATAAAAGAGTATTGAAATAAAGGACAAGTGAAACAATTCAACATTGAGGTTAATATAGAGTGGATGAATGTAGAATGAAAAAGACAAACATAAGATGGACATGCCAACCTTGACATCAATGCTAAAGATGTGATTACTTTGAGCATCTGCCCAGGCAGGCTTGACAAAAGTTTTATCCTGCATTTCAATACTATTCTTCCTATTGCTAACAATACCAAAGAGCTTCCTCGGATCAACATGTCTTGCATGCCACATTGGGTCATGTAAATCTACTTTACAAAATTTATTTAAAATTGCTAAAAATATAGTGTTCATCCTTTCTATCCAGGCTGTGACCTCCATACTGCTACACCTCTTGATATCAGACTTGCACTGAGAGGATATCTTGGGTTGAATGTGTGTTTTGTGCACTCATTGTCACTGTGTTGTTGTTGTTGTTGTAGGGTTTAACACCATTGTTCAGTATAAGATGGGCTATACATGGCAACCAGTAAAAATGGTTGAGGAAGAACCCAGGAAATCCACAGAAAGAACCACTGACCCATGAAAAGCTACTGGCTATCTTTCTCAGATACCCACATTGGCCAAACCTGTGACCTTCTTTCCAAAATAAAATTTGTTACTATTTTGCATTGGCTCTAATTTAAAAACCTTTGAGGGACATCTTTGGATGAACACAGTTCGCACATCAAGTCTGGATAACTTTAAACTTTGTTTCAAGATTTTTAAACATAAATATAGTGTCTGTTGTCTAATTTCCACACTTTTTAAGCTATGGCCACCAAATATGTATTATAGACACATCTTTGGAGTAAGCTACACCATACACCATGACTGGGTGGCAGTGACCTGCTTCTGTAGTTTATTGAACACTTTCTGTTGAGCCCATATTGGTGTAAAAGTAATCTTCATAAACATATTCACTTTACACTATCATCATCAGTTAAGGTTTTAGTTTTTAAAAAAATTAATTGCTTATAATTTCTCAACTCCTAGATGGATATTAATATTTTTCATTTGTTATAAATGATATTTTTCATGGATAATTATGAATCATACTTTTCATGAACCATTATCTTCAATAATTATAAATTTCATGATTCATTATAAATCATACTTGTCATGAATCATTATAAATCATACTTGTCATGATTCATTATAAATCATACTTGTTATGATTCATTATAAATCATACTTGTCATAAATCATTATGAATCATACTTGTCATGATTCATTATAAATCATACTTGTCATGATTCATTATAAATTGTACTTGTCATGAATCATTATAAATAATACTTGTCATAAACCATTATCTTCAATAATTATAAATCATATTTTTCATGATTCATTATAAATCATACTTGTCATGAATCATTATAAATCATACTTGTCATGAATCATTATAAATCATACTTGTCATGATTCATTATAAATCATACTTGTCATAAATCATTATGAATCATACTTGTCATGAATCATTATAAATCATACTTGTCATGATTCATTATAAATAATACTTGTCATAAACCATTATCTTCAATAATTATAAATCATATTTTTCATGATTCATTACAAATCATACTTGTCATGAATCATTATAAATCATACTTGTCATGATTCATTATAATAATAATTGTCATGAACCATTATCTTCAATAATTATAAATCATATTTTTCATGATTCATTATAAATCATTTTTCATGATTCACTAGAAATCATACTTTTCATAAATCATTGTAAATCATAAATTGCATGAGTCATTATAAAGCTTCGTACTTCTTGATGGAGGTTTGCTCCATAGTATTAGAAAATTTGAATTAAGATTCTGGTTTAAGTATATCTATTTGTTTAGCATTTCCTAACTCCTAGATAAATTTAGTTTATACTTGCAGTGGTTCAATATGAAGGTAGGATAGCTCATTCTGTGACATTCTTGCATAGAAAATTTGCCATAAGGTTTGGTTAAAGGTTTATCATCTGCTTATATTTCATAAACCGGTTGATAGATTTATTAATGAATTGCTATGAAGCTAACCTTTAAGACAATTCATTCTGCAGCATGATTTCTCAACCTTTTGACCATTGTGTCAGAGTGATTTTGTTTACAGCAGTGCTTCTGCTCATTTACAAGTGTAATATCATATGTTCACTGCTCAATTTTCAGCCCAACTCCAGCCAATGCAGGAGAAAATGTTGATTTCCTGGTTTTGCAGACCCCTTCAGATGGGAACACAATGGATATCAAAGGTTCGGACAGCCCTCGCACTGGTCACTCTTCAGCAGCCACAGTCCCCTCTATTTATCCCCCGTGGGTACAGATGATGGCACAGTCAGGTGTAGGGTCAAATGTTGTAAGTCATCATTTTCTCATGTAATAATTCAGGCTTATATATGCATGATTCAGAATTTTCAGGGGATGGGTTAATCTTGTTGCTTACATTACCAAAAAAGGAGACATAATATCATTTTTTCACCATGTTTCTGAATGAGATAATTGTAGACATTTTAGCACAGTTTTTTGGTGAGATGTAGTTTTCAAAATTTACCCATTTTTATAATGTACCAGATAGTTTCAGTTCTGGAGTCAGTTATTTTTTTCTTTTCTTTCTTGAATATAGAATGGTTTGAAGGCATTTTGCCAGTGATCCTGTTTCTTGCTTCATTTGCTTTGCCAGTGATCCTGTTTCTTGTCTCACTTGCAAAGCATATTCAGGATATTGGGATTATTTTTTTTGATGAAGTCATCAACATAGTGTATGGGTCATGGTCAAGTGATGTTCACAGTTATGAAACTTGATGGGCATATCCACCTCAGTGGGTACTTCTTAGCTTGGTTGGAAGTAGGGCATAGTGACCTGCTTTTCATGCTTAGGCAGTTACATTAAATTTAGTGTTTAGCTCATTTTCTCTTATACCATTGAATGCACAGTCGATAAATTCAATAGGTATATTTGTCTTAGAAGTTACTACTAACAGTGGCAAAAGTTGGTCATAGGAAATTATGTTTCATGCTTGAGTGATTAATATAAGCTCTTGGTTTTAGCTCATTATTTTAAGAGATTATTATATTAAGGAATCTTAAGTTATTATTCATGGAAGATACCTTGTATATTTGTACAGTTCCTCCAGCTCACTTCTTTTTATTGCCTACACACTGTTTTTGTTAACAACAGCAGAAATGATTGCTGAAGTAATATTTTTGAAATAATAAATTTAAATGTAGTAATAATATTGTTTGGAATATTTTATAGATATGGAGTTAATCAGCAAAAATTGCAAATGTTAGTTTTAGTAAGTTCTTTTGCATGGAATACAAAAAGAAAATTTTGTTTGTACATCATCAGATGTTCAGAAGCCTTGCTTACTTGCATTGTGTTTTACTTCTCTAATATCCTTAGTTTTAAATTTTGGAAACATATAACTGGAGATTCTGCCAAAATCTGTATATCTCTTAAACTTTACTTCATTTATAAATTTTTTTGTATGACTTGTCTGCTTGTAATGTTACCATTGCAGATATTTTGATAATGTCATAAAGTGTTTGGTCACTGCACATAATTCACCCAGTTACTCCTTATGCTTGCCTGTATATCAATTATGTATTTCTGGTACATTAAAAAATAAGTAAAAATAAAGCAATAAAATTTTCTTTTACCATTTTTATTATCATTTCTTTGAGAATATTCTGAAAAGAAAGACTGCAGATTAACAATAGTGTAAAAGTTAATTTGCCTTGAATAGAACTACATGTACTTTAACTTCACCGTGGGTTGGTGGTTCTTCACTGGGTCTTCCAGGGTTCTTCCTCCACTATTAATACTGGCCGCCATGTATAGCCTATCTTGTGCTGAAAAATGGTGTTAAACCTTCAATAACAACAACAACCTACATGTATTTTCCTAGTTCTATTTATAGCAAGTATATATGACCCATTTACAGGAAAACATGGGTTTCTTTAAGCTTAAACTTTACCTCACAGATTCATTTATGTTGACAGAAAAAGGACAAATGAACATCTCTTTGCAAATTTAAATAACAAGAATTTAATTGATCAGGGTTCCTGCAGGTCATGGAATCCTAGAATAGTTTTGGAATTTAAAAAATAAATTTCAAGGGCTCTGAAAAGCTATGGAATTTGTCAAAACCTTGCAAAGTTTTGGAAAAGTCATGGAATTTGTGACAATGGTGTTAAAGAAATTAATTACTTCAAATTTTATAGAGCACCATGATCTGGTTAAATAAAATGATAAAATTACAATCGATAAATGATTTCAATTCATATAACAAGAGTAAGTATCACATAATTTCCGGTGTAGTTTACTAAATAAAAGAAAGCAACTGGAAAGTAATGTGTTTTGTTAACATTGTAAATAGGAACACATACAAAGATTACATTGATCATTGGATTAGGACATGAATTACAACATAAAGTCAAAGTGTGCTAACCCAGGTAAATTTAAAATGTACATATTAAAAATATTTGTTAACTTATTTGTTATTTTAGATTGAAAGATGTCATGCTTTATGTTCATTTACCTGACAATGTAAGATAACACAGTCCTTGAGTTTTATGAAATGGCCCTGGAAAAGTTTTGGAAAAGTCATGGCATTTGTTTTTGTTAAGTCTGCAGGAACCCTGATTGATATAATACAGTCCACTGATTGAGCCCATTGCAGAATTAGTGAGCATTCTGCAAAAGTTAGACAGTTAAAGTGTGTGTATAGAAAATAAATAATTTGTCATTATATTTTGTGTTTGTATTCTGGTTCTGATCCACATGGATTTTGCCCAATTTAACAAGTATTTTGGCCTTCTGCAGATCCAGGTTATTAGCAAAAATGTACATTTTTCATACATTATACTGTAATTATGGCATGTCATATATTATTACACTATTTATGCTCCAGTTGTGCTTTTCTGCCACTTACTTTAGCTGTAATTATGCTTATATTATTCCTTTCTCAGGGTTGGCATATATGCTATTGTTTATAGTTATGAAACTGTTTTACACCTTTTTATTTGTTTTTGTTACAACATTGGATGGATCTTTTGATCTGTCAACCAAACTTTGCCTTGATATTCAGCTTTACACATAATGTTAAAAATTCCACACCATTTTGCCATTTATTATCTTTAATAATATATTATGACTGAATGCAAAGTAAACATTTTACTTCAGTTAGAAGACCTTCTGTTAGTTCCCCTGTCATATAAAATAATTTTTTTTAAAAGGCTTTTGCACAAGTGAAATTTTTGATTCAGTTAAATTTCATTTTAAAGGAGCAAACAACTCCAGTATTTAGCTCTTAATAAAATCTCGACCCTATTCACTTTAATACTAAACTGGGGAAATATATTGGAGTGACTTGAATGTTATTTTGGCTTGCCATTAATCTCTTAGTTTTTTACCCTCCATTCTAAATTAAAAGCAACCTTATTACAGGATTGGAATATGTACACCTGTAATATTTCTCCAGTGATCTATGAGCCTGGCTTGGTCTTATTTTGGTACATAGTACGACAGATTTGTCTGATTTCCATTAATTTTGTTTTCATTCCATTTCAGTTTCAGACTTTTCAGAATGTGCAAATTCACCTATGCCTACAGTGTAGCAATGACCTGAGTGTCAAATATTTGCAGAGCAAAGAATTATGCAGATTTTTAAATGAAAAGATAACTGAATTTTATTTGTCTATTTGAAGCTTCTTTTGATTCACATCAGTTTCTTAACTGTGTCAAAGATTGCATGGGAGGCAAGATCTAAATTTCTACAGCTGTAATACCTGATCATAATACGTTAGGAGTCCATTGCCTCACAAATTAGCCTTCTGGAGCAAAAAATATTTTTGTTCACTAGGTTATTGTCTGCTTACTGAAATGGAGTCAGATCAGAGTGATCTTTCCCTGGATTGAGAGAATGGTGCCAGATTCCATTCATCAGTTATTATTTCCTCTCATGATGTGACAACATGCAGATTTTGATGCCTATTAGAGACACTGAGTTTATTTTTTCAAGACCCTCTATCTAATAAGTGTTTCTGTCAGAAGGGAAGTGTAGTCCACTGTTTTACTAAATATTTAGAAGTTTTCATTATGTCCAAATAAATAATTTCAGTTGTTTATTTTGTCATATGTTCAGCTATATAGCTGGGTCATTAGTATTTATATTTCATCTCAGTGCTTAAACATATTATATCCTGTTTCAATGAACAATGTTTACTCTCAGAATTAAGGCCTATTCAGTAATTTATGGCCTTTTTATTTTTTTTCCTAATATCCCTTTCACAGCAAGCTTATTGTAACATTTGGATCAGTTTTACTAGTATATAGCATCCATCTCATTTACAATAAGCAAAACCTGATGTGGAGCAGTACCAGACCAATGAAGTCAGCATTCATTGGTACTGGGACAATCATGCAATTAAAAAATATGCCTATTGAGGTTCCAACATGGGATATTTCCTGGCTGGACATGTGAATGCACTCTTCAGTTTGGATAGACAAGAAACCAACTTAGGCATGAAGAACTTATTCCCAGTGTTATTGCAATCATTACCATGCTAGATCTCATCTCTAGTTGAACAAAGCAGTTTGACATTCCTTGTCCATTTCCACAGCTGCTACTGCCAGTCTTCGCAAAGCAGCTTAAGGATCTCAATTCTACTCATCTGATACCTATTTCATGGCCATATAGAGAAAAGTAGGAAGCAGGACCTACAGGAGGCTAGCCTTCACAGGTGGAACAAGTTAGCCCCATATTCAGTTGAAATCAGAAATAAGGTTGGATATTACTCTTCAGCAAGTAAATGGTTTTGGGAGAGAAAGACAGATTATTCACTGTGTCTCATCCCATACTCACCGTGTCTCATCGCATACGCCTTCTTCCCATATAATATCATGCTCAACCTGAGGAGCTCTCATCTTCACTCATCCCAATGAGAAGAATACCAAAACATGTTGCTATGGGAAAGCTTCTACATAGAAGATCCTTGTAGTTTGGATGGTTGTCAATTACCTTCACCATCTCTATCCCCATTATCAAGATTTCTCTTTGCCATTGATGATTCAAAAGACAGATGGCATGCAGAAGAAAATTAACACTTTTCTCCATAAAGAAAACCATTTACAGTTTAGAATGAGTCATGACTTGTGACTATTTTTCTTGTTCCAAAATCTAATTAAAATCACAGACTGATAATCACTGCAAGTACACTTAATGTATGTGGTCATTGAAATTCAGAAAATCAGTATGTAAACCTATTGGTCACTCCTTATTGCTTTCCTATTGGGAGATTTTATGGTCAGTCTAAACCTGCAAGCTCCATTCTTTCCTATTCCATCCACTGATATTACATGTAATTACTGAGCTTTATTTGAAGAACATCCTTCAGACCTTCCAACCCTTATGCTTTTGCCTTAAGTCTTACTAAAATAACATGCAAATTACAGACTTATGGAATGATTGCAAAAAGTATGAAAATAAGATTGTTTCTGTTCTGGATATTTTTTTGTCCTGTTTTTTCCGGATCTGGATTTTCGTATTAGATTCCATGTTCGTATTTGTAGTTTTATCTTAGACTGAGTGGAATTTGGTAGAGAACCAGACTAATTATACAGTGGTATCTCCGATGCTTTAAACCAGCATTTTTTGCTTATGAGAAGTGCACATCTGATCTAGATTTTGGGTTTGGTTTTGTCATATGGTCATCTGGAAATGTCATCTAAATGAATATATGTCAAAGAGAGGACAACCAACCATGTAAAAAGTTGAAACAGTGGTCACAAAAATATAAGAAAGATTACTCAGATCCTTGGTCATGCTTAGAAAAAAGTTAAAAGGTGACCATTTTATTTATTGCACATTATGTTGTGTTGACTGTCCAAAGCCTTGTTGACTTGCTTCTAGTATAAAACTTGCTTCCCAGTTACCCTTGCATAAGCAGGCAGAATCAGTGAAATTCATGACTTGTTGATCAATTAGTTACTTGCTATTCTGCCACAGTTCTACTCCTGATAGCCTTTAGCATCTTGCTTGGCTCCCATTCATGGAGAATAAAGTGATTTGTTCTAAAATCCTAGTCTTAGATGGATCATTCTTCACAGGGATGTGTCCAGGACCTAATCAGAGCAATTAAGTGATACAAAAAATAGATTTAACCAATCAGAAGAGGAAGAACTCATTCTTATTAATAAAAGAAGGAAAGAATTTATTTCAGCTCTATCATTATGTCCCAGATTTGTTGAGTTATGCATTTAGCCTGAAAAAATTAACACAAGATCATATAAATATCTTGTTTAAATTGTGCTTTAGAGGTCAGGGATTTGGTACCAATTTCTTCAGTCCAAAGGGAGATCATTTGTGTCCGACTTGCACTTAAGTCAGCAGATGATATTCTTGCACTTTATTGCTGTGGCAAGTTAAAAAATGTTGCTTATAATATGGAAGTAATGAGAGGGCTGGATTTTGCAAGGCAATATAAGGACTCTGCATGTATTATCAACAAGTAAATATTTTACAGCAGAAATTGCTTTTCTTTAAGGAATTCCATATAAAAAGATTTTCAGCTTATTTAATTGACCTTCCTTTCTGCCCAGAATGATATAGACATTGATATAAGTAACCTGTGTTTTAATTAGTACTTAATAATACAATAAATTTGCTGTAATTTTTAAAACAGAGCCCAGGTTCCTTAGTGTGGGTTAAAAAATATTGACACTGGCCAGGAGTGGAAGTTTAGTTTGGTTAGAAAGAAATTTGTCAGAGAAAGAAACCCATGTTTTTTGACCAGAAATATTCCAGATATATCTCCTGAACTACATAATTGATAATCTGGTTTTGTACTTTGATTTGAATCAACAGAAGTTAAACATTAAGGTTTGTGGAGCATGGAATGTTCTCTGTTAAGTCCTAAAAGGCTTCTTCCTTCTCTCTCCTTTGCTTGCTCCTGGAATGTGGCATTGCAGATAAAAGGGATTCATATACCCGGTATCACAAACCCCCAGTTCTCCTTCTATATAATTGATAGAAGCAGGCGACTGGTTCACACGGTAAGACACTGCTACTCTCAGTTGAGAGTTTGGTTAGCAAACTTGTTTATGGTTCATTGACTTGGTAGATTTGATGTATTGATGTTATTAGTATTAAGTAAGCAGTGATGCATGACTTTGTGATTATGAGGTTGTGTTAAAAAATGTTATATTTGTTTTGAATTTCAAATACAGTAAAATCAGAAAATTTCATTGGGTACAAAATTATTTTGTGAAAATTTTTATTCATCAATAGAAAATGGTGTTAATTATTTCTGCCTCATTTTTATTATGGAAATTGGGGTAGGGGGAGACCACAAGTTAGTAAAAGTGGTTTTTCACAATTTTAAATTAATTCTATATTTCTTTTTCAATCATGGAAAAATTTTCTGCTTTTACAGTGTTGCTGTAGACTGTAGAAAACATTCTGTTTCAGTTTTATTGGAATGCACTGTAAGATCTTGAAGTTTTATATATAGGCAAAAGATTATGGAGGTTATCTTCATAGTTTCTGTTAGTGTCGGTGTTGTTTGTAACTTTGTCAGAATAATTGATGCCATACATATCTATTTGTACATTATAAGGTAAAATTGTTCATTAATGGCTTAAATGTAATTTTATATTAAGAATGATTTTTGCTGATTTAGTTTAATTGTGCTTCTTTGTAGGTTTCAGGTTTTGAATGGTTTGCATAATAATCAAACACATTAAATATTCTTAGGCAGTCCTGTTGTTTCTTTTTTTTCTTCAGTTAATTGTGTATGAATTGTATGATGGTTTTTAAATGTGATTTGATTGATTCATTCAGTAAATGATATTCAAAAGCAAATTTCAATCTTGAAGGCTTTATAATGTACTTAATGAGGACAAGTAAAACATTACATTAGTTTTCATTGCATCAGTTTTCTTACCCAGCTATATATCATGGAAATAATGTTTATTTTTTAAGGCAATAATTTTCTCTTTCAGTTTTTTATTTATCATAAGTTCATTTATGATTGTATTGCATTGTATAATGTACCTCATGATTAGTAGAAATATTTTTTATGCTTTTTAGTATTGTTTGATTTTTACAACATTCTACTTGCCCATCCATTCATCTGTCATGCTTTCATTTCTACACAATAAGTGTCTTTGTTATTGGATTTCAATCCAATTTAATATGCTGATTGATATTGAGGAGAACATGGCTGAGTTCAAGTGCCAGCAATCTGAATATTTGTTTTGGAGAGTTATGGCCCTTGATTGTCAGCCTTGCCTACTTTTATTTCCCCAAAATAACTCCCTTAATTATTATTTTGCAGTTCAACTAAATTTAAAGTATGGCTTGATTTTCAAGAGACCTTGGCATTCTGCATCATCATTGAGTAGAATTTTAGCCCCTGATTTTCAGATCCACCGTTTTTCATTTCCACACAGTAACTTCCATGATTTATTATAGATTTCAATCAGAAATGATGTGCAGCTTAATTTTCTTAAGACTTTGGCTAAGTTCGATTATTCCTGTTGACATTGTTTAGCAGAGTTAAAGCCCTTTGTTGTCAGACCCACCCAGATTTTTATTTCTACACAGCAATTCCATTAATGGTTATTAGATTTCAACCTGATGTTATATGCAGCTTGATACTGATCAGGCTTCAGCAGAGCTTTATTGTCGGCATTCTGTGTACATAATTTTCGTTCAGTAGAGTTGTTGCCTCTCATTGACACGCCCATTTTTGCATATTAACTCCTTCATTTCTGATTGGATTTTAACCAAATTTGGCAGATATTTTGATATTGATATGACCTTGTCAGAGGTTGATGTTAGCTCATGGTTATTGGCTCTTTCACTTTTATTTCTGCATAATAAGTCACATAATTTTAAATGGATTTTAATTAAATTTGGCATGAAGCTTGACACTAACCAGACCTTGACTGAGTTATATTCTCTGGATCCTGTGTTTAGCAGAGTGGTGGCTCCTGATAGTGCCAGCCACTTTTGTATCTGCACGTCAGTTAACTTCTCTGTTGGATTTGCAACAATTTTAGTTGGGATCTTGATAATAATGAGACCTCTGCTGAATATAGTTGTAGGTATTGTTTTGGTACATATTTAGCAGAGTTGTGGCTTTAATTCAGACTCTCCAACCACCCCTTCTGTACAGTAACTCCATTGGTACAAAGCATTATGCTGATGACAGATTGGCATATTCTGATTTTTCTATGATCTCTATTATCATTTAGCAGAGTTTTACTCCCTGTTCATTGGGCTGACTCATTTTTGTTTAAACACATTAATTCTCTTAATTATAATTATTAGATTTAAGGTTTTTATGTCCTGGTGCCTACCTATATAAATTATGTATGTTCATTGGTATAAAATATTCATTTCCTACATATCATTCAGTACATTTAAGTTTGCTGAATGTTGGACCCACATTATGTGTTCAGCTTCATATTGATGAGACCTCATCATGGTTCCATTGATAAGTGTTCAGTATAGTCAGTAATGCCTTTCTTTGCAAACGTACCTTAACTCACTTACTATATCACTATTGTCACATGGTCCTTTATCAATGAACTTGTATTTTCCTACATTAAAACAAAAATCAGGGAACATTATTTCTTAGAATTTGCATATTAACCAGCTTGCATTTGTTGCAGCTTCTGAGAAGACCCATAGCAGGTGTTAGGCGCATTGGAGCCCATCCACATCTGCCTCACTGTAAGTGTAAATATTGTAAATTACAAAATTGAATAAAATTAGTGGCAACATTGTCAATGATATTTACAAAAAAGTCATAAATTAATATGGAATAAAAATAAGAGATTTAGAAAACTTAATGAAATGGAAGTAGTTGGCTTAATAACACATGAAGAACAGCCATTGTATTTTATATGATGTGCAATATTGTGTGCAGTACTATATGTATAATAAGAAAATAATACATGTTAATTATGCATTGTATAAACTAAATGTGTATCCTTAATTTTAAAGATCTCCCATAATATAAATAAATGGATAATTATTTAAGGTTTAATGCATTTAAATATTGAATAAAACAGTCTGTAATTCAGACTGTAGTCAGGCATTGGCTTTACACCATTTGCCTCATGACAAGAACTCGACTTTATCAAAAGTATGTTACTGCAACAATTTTTCCCTCATTAAGTGATGTTTAACGGTCATCTTTATTTCCTTCCTCCACATGGTAGCTCAGTTGCTAGATTGACTCATAAAATAATGAGTTACTGACAGTCTTTAATGTTTTTTTATTGACTTGGAACACATATTTTGTTCATATGTTGCATTACAGATTTGACAGGAAGCACAGATGGCAGTGTACGACTTTGGGAGTGGGGTCACAACCAGCCCTTAACAATCTTACGGCAGCCAGGGAGCTTCAGCAAGGTCACTAAAGTACTCTTCAATTCCCAAGGCAACAAGGTGAACTGTCAGTTGGCATTATATTAATACTTAAGTTTGAATTACCATATATATGTTTAAATGCAGACATTTGTATCCAGCTGAAAGGCCACCCCACATGCTACTTTGGTAATAGTATGAACTTTGTTTTACCACACGCATTGAAGGCCAGCCACCCTCTTACCTGGCCTTTTTATATCCAAAGTGATTTGTTTGTTAGAGGGTTTTCATTGTATTTGAGCTAGCTAAGGATGGATGTTTTGGAAAATTTTGCCAGGCAACAGGTCCAGGTATTTCCGGATAGATCAAAACCAGGCTGGGTAGCTGGGCCTGGTACCTGTCCATCCCTAATTTGAGCCTATTAAATATAAGGCATCATATTTATTTGCTTGTCATGAGACAGACATATTAAGTTGTGATGTTGTCTTTGTTCCATAATGTCAGTTCTGTTCATATTATCATATTATCATATTAACTCATATTATCCACTTTCTACCATTACCATTCTTGGCTGATTGCTAGTACTTAAGGTAAGGAAGAAGCCTATCAGTGTTGAGGGTTATAAGATCAAAGGTCAAGATTATTGTGACTGAAAGAAAGAATAATGGTTAAAGTTTTATTTAATAGACCTGAACCAAACTTAGTGCATGGCTTGCAGTTGAAGTGAGGAAGACACTTAATGATTTTGGAATCAAAAGTGGACAAAGGTCTAAGTCACTGACCAAAAAAAGTATGTTTTTTTGCACTGGTTTTTGGCAAAATACCTGCACCAGGGTGGGCGAATTCTGGCCCACTGGCCAGATCCGGCCTGTGACTTGATATTATTAGTTAATTTACATCATACAGTGTTGCTTTAAAAATCATTATCTAACCCTCACCCAGGAGGAATGTTTCCTTCGCCTGACCTATGCATTGGGTAAGAAAGAAGCCTGCTGATTTTGGAGTCAAAAGGTCAAGGAAACTAAAATTTAAAAATGATTTTTGCATAAAAACTTCATGGGTTAGTGATAGTGATAAATTGATAAATAAGTTTTGCAGAATCACTTTTGGGTTGGAGTAATTTTCTTGACCAAACTATGTGGATTGCTTGTGCGTAGCATAATAAAAAATCTATATTTTTTAGGGTTTAAAGGTTAAAGGTAGAAAGTATTAAATCAAGTAAGATAATAGTTTCTGAATATTGAGTTTGTGACTGCATACCTTGACAGAGGACTTAGGCCAGACTTACTGGTCAGTTATTTCTCAAGTCAGCCATGCTTCCCTACTTGTGCATAAATAGGCAGGCATATAATATGCATGTAATACTTGTATTTGGTATAGAGAGTGAATTAGGTTTTTGTCATTTACTTTCTTGAGGACTCAGTTTTGGGATAAACAAGGGACTTAATTATTGAGTTTCGTTTGCTGCATACTTGTATTATGAACCATTCAAAATTATATCATGATGAGACTCCTTTAAATTACTTAATTCAGGATAAGTTTTAGGGCTGTTTAATTTAAACATATATAGTACCCTGGGAAGGCAGTTTTTTTAATAATATATGGCAGGGTGCTTTAATTTTATAGAGTTCTTATAAAATAATAAGAAAAATTGAAATTACATTTATGGCCAAGTACCTCACAGCAAAAGTGCCTTCCCTGGGGTCCAGATTCAGATATGTTTTACTGGAACTGCCCTTAGGAGGTGGAGCCTAATAAACATACTCTAACTTCCAGGTTTCATAATCAATTAATTAAAAAAAGAGTGAAGATAAAGAATTGTAATACATGGTGTAACCTTGTAAAAGGAATAAGTGATGCAACATTTACATTAAATCATCTGCTAAGAAAAATACATATATTCAGCAAAAACAAAAATAAATTAATATGGAATTCTCTCTGCTTAAGTTTACCAGTTAATGTCGATGAGCAAGTAATATCCCACAAAATTAAGTTTAAATTATCACAATTATAACTATTAAAACCATTACAGAATCCACATATTTAAGAGCCACATCATGTGTGTGGCTGTTCCATCATTCACTTGTAATTGAATATGTTCCTTTGATTTTATGTGTATGTCATCAGTATTTTCATTCGATATCAGTGTCTTTCCATTGTTCTATCAACTTTTTCTTTAGCAATATTAATCATTTCTGTCTGTTGTGTTTTGTACTTTAGTAACCACAAGTTCCTAGTTTGTTGGAAAAAGTAAATTTTAAACTTCTTTTGACAAATACTAAATGTATGCAACATCTTCATAGAAAACAGGAAATGGTCATTGACACTGACTTAGTGATAGCCATAGTATGTGAGATGTCTATAGCATCAGTATACCATATTTCATGCCAAACAGTCAGCTAATTGTTATAATAGATTTGTACAGAATTATAATATTTGACTTCCTTCCCATGGTGTCTTGAGCGTATCTTAAGGTCATATGTAAAAAAAAATTTAATTACAAAGACATTTTGGACAATGTATGCATAAAGACCCATCAATGCAAAGGATTTTAGTTTACCATCACTTTGAAGAAGGAGTTGCAGAGCAAACAATTCTCAATCTGTTATTAAAAGTTTAGGGATTTATAATGGCCAGACAGCAGACTTGGATGTGTGTGTGGGGGCTTTGGGTTATATCCACTACACTTAAGGGTTGAATAGATCTGAGTTTCTTTATGACTGGCATACAGTTTGCTTAATAGTGTCATTGTGTTAGAAAGCGGCACATGTTATGCATCTCTGCTTTGTCACATTTGAGTTAATGTAATGATTGCGCTGATTAGTCACTTGTACAGAAATAGTGTCACCACTCTGTATCCTGGTAAACAGTGTACACATTGTACCCCAGTAAACAGTATCAATACACTGTACTCTAGTAAACAGTGTACATTTTGTATTTTCAGTGTTGTGTCAGTGATACTGAGGGACAGATCTGCTTGTGGCAGGTGGGAATGGGCAGTAACTTTAACAAGCCAATTTTGGTGAGTGGTAGACTGTCATTCTTCTGTTTTTTTAAAATCCATTCAGAGAGTGGAGATTGTATAGCAGAGCATTTGTTTTTAACATGTCTTTCTGCCTTTCAATACAATATTGTGCAATTTCACTTGTTTTGCTAGTTTTTTTTTCTTCAGTTTATTCACTGCCATAAAAGCATAATTTGTCTTGATGTTAAAGAAATAATTTGGTCCCTAATCCATGTCTAGATTATGTAATCATAGAATCCTACTAAATTTGTTAGAGTTTTCCCATAACATTCATATTTTTGAATGCTATGAATGTGTGACTGAATTTGCCGATAAAAGTAAGTCTGGCAGTATAAATTTATCCCACGAGGGTGAACTGAATGAAATCAGATGATATCATTGTGGTTTTAATGCAGTTAACATGTATAATATTAATGGTAAATACTTCCAGGCTATCTTTAGTGGACTGGCATAATAATTGGTGGAAAGTGGGGGATCAACTTAATATTGGTCATGACTTTTATCAGAGATAGCTGTATTTTGAAGTGAGACATGTCAGTTGCTTCTTTTCCAGCTGCATTGCATTTTTTTTTATGCTTTTAGGTCTTAGAAGTTTTCAGCATGTTTTGTTTGTGGTTGCAGCATTCAGGTCCTTGCCCTATAGACAGTCATAAACATTTGCTAAATTTTTTAAAAGGGGGTGGATTACTTTTGTTATTGTCAAGCATTGACATCTTATCATAGAAATGGTAAATAAATAGAAAATTTTAGTTTGCAATACATTTTTTGTTGTAAACTAAATTTTTTATACCCATTTTAAATAAGTGAAAATTTGAAAAATGCACTGTATTTATATTGCACATCTAAACCGATGGGTTGCCATCTTGTTTTTGACTGCTATTGGCACTTAGAAATGAAACAAATATTTGCTGATATTGGATATGGAAAATTATATACCAATCCATAGGCAAGAATCTGTATCACTATTTGCAGTTGCTGAATATAAAAAGTATTTCTCCAGGATCTCGCTTGGCAAATATATACCATAGGTATAAGCTTATAAGTTGTAGTCAGATATCATAGACCCTGATATACCATCACATATTGCATCAGAAGATCTGGATGTGTACAGTCTGCAGTTGGACCTGGCATGAGTATAAAAATGTTAGGCATTTAAGATCCATTGGACTTTCATCAATACATAAAGAGAAGATAATGCATTTGCATCCTGTCATTTTTTTTGTTTAAGAATTTATATTTGTTCCATTTCAGAGTCTCAGTTGCCATAACAAAACAACCAGTGACTTTGTTTTTGTTGGCTCTTCAAGTTTGATAGGTACTGCTGGACATTCCTCAGAGAGCCGGAATGTCTGCCTGTGGGATACCCTATTACCAGCAAGGAGTGCACTTGTTCATGGTTAGTTTCTTGCATAAAGTTCACATCCTGAAAAGAATTTTAAACTGCATATATAAATATATATGCAGTTTAACATTTTCATTTGAAAGTTGACAGATTTTATACATGAAAAAGTTAAACTGGTCATCACATTTATCTGCGTGTTTTGTGATTTGAAGGATTGTCAGTTATCATATATACCAACCATTATACATTTTGTGTAAACACTACACCTTTCTTAATCAAATTAAGTTTTATGTTGGCCTTTATATGGATTACACTGGCTACATTAGAAAATAAAACTAAAGGAATAAAAGAGGACATTTAAGCAGCAACTCAGTTTGTACTTTTAACCAAAATGGCATAGGATGTTAAAGCAAAATGAGTTGTGGTGTGAGTTGTGGATTTTATTTGATTAAAAATGTTGGAGCTCATGGATTTTGTCAAACATCAAAACATGTTAGATAATAAAAAGGACAAATCGACACTGCTTTACAAACTTTAGAAGAAGAATATGAGAGTAATATAATACAGCACTCTTGAACACATGATTAGGCTCATTGCAGAATTCCAGTCCATGATCAGTCAGCCAACCTTACACATGTAGACTAGTTAAAGTGAGTGCTGAATATAAATATTTGTTCAGTATATTTTGTTTGTATTCTGGTTCTAATCCATATAGATTTTTGCCCTTTGTGACAAGAATTTTGACAAGCTGCAGAACCAGGTTAATAACAAAAGTAAATGTTTCCTTTTCATATATACTGTAAATCTTGCATGTAATATATAGATTACACCTTTTACGCCCAAATTATGCTTTTTTGCAACTTATAATAGCAATAATTATGCTTATACCTCTCAGGGGTGGATGGGTTTTGGCATGTAGGAATTATCAAAATTTGGAAATGCATACCTTTTAGATAGCTATTTAGAAGGTTTTGCCAGTGTGCTTTAATTTCTTAGCATTTAATGTAGCATACTAGTACATTCACTGTACATTACTGTTACTATATCAAAAAGAAGCTATTGAGAAGCGTATTCAGTTTGATAACACCTGCAAGACATTGCCTTAGGATTATTAAGTTTTCAAACATTTTTATTTTAATTGAAGAGTAGCTGATGTATTTATTAATTTCAAAATTTTAAAAGTTTATTTTTTTCATAATAAGGTTGAGTGTATTTGTTATGACATCTGTTCATCCATCTATATGTCCATACACCTGTTCCCTATTTCTTTTCACAAAGATAACTAATTTTCCATCTTCTACCATTCCCAAATGATGGCAATCATATCTCATATCTCCTGCCACGAAACATGCTCAAATTGGCACAACATATCCAGTAAATGTAATTGTGTCCCTTCCTGCTTTTATGCACAAGAATCTGTATATTCCTTTTTATTGTTCTATGTTGATTATTAACACTTTTTAAAAGGCTTTTTTTCCTGTCGTCTTCAATTTGGTATCACTGGGTGGACACCATTTAAAAAAAATTCTATAATCAACAGTTTGATCATGAAAATGCTTTGCATGATAAAATATGAGCAGTTTAAAGCATCTGAGGTACTGCTGCAAAGTTAGTCTGGTTTCTGACTGATTTCATTAATTCTAATATTAAATCCCGATCAAAATCGAACACAGATGAACCTATAATCCAGATTTTTTTGTAACAATCATTTTTCCTTGTTTTTGCTTTTTTTGTCACAAGTTCATATTTTAAGAGTCATTTTTATAAGATTTAAGGCAAAATTGTAAGGGTTGGCAGGTCTGTGTCCACTTGACTTAATAAACAGATTTTGGGACCCAGGGGTCAGAGGTAATGGTCATGGTAGATTTAACATGAAAATAATGCGTTCTGCTCAGCAGGTTTAGTTCAAAACTGAAAACATTGATCAAACTTCCTCAGAAACTGATTGATCAATAATTTCAATAGTCAGCCATGCCTTCTGGTACCTATTAAACACTGGGCATGTGTATCTTGTTCCATTCATTGTACTCTTGTTAATTACAGCAAAGCGCTAATGTTTTTTAATGTAATATATGTATTTCTTTCAGCATTTGTTTGCCATGAGCATGGCAGTCCAGCTGTTGCTTATGCCTCCCATCATCAGTTGCTGATCAGTGGAGGAAGAAATGGGGAAATTTGTATCCTTAATAAAAATAAAAACATGTCTGGGTTTATATCTTGTATTATAATTAGCCACTGACTTTACTGAGTAACCCTATTTCTCATTACAATTTTGGGTTCGTTAGCCATATATATTTTAGTAGCATTTTGGTAGAAACAAATACTTTTTTTAGGATGTTTTTAAACTATGATCATGTTTTCCACCTTGTGATTTGAAAATTTCATGAATTTGTTCTATATCATGTTCAGGTAACATATTAGATGCTTTCATTATAAACAGTGTTTAAAAAAATGGAAAACACACAAGTATTAATATTTTTGTACTCATTTTAGATTCTTAGGGTCTAGTTTATGAATATTTATTTTGCAAACTTCCTTCCCTTGCATTGATTAAATTTTGTCTTTTCAAGTTTCCTGATTTAAAGATCAGTTTGTTAATTAGAATTTACAATATATTTATAGAGTTACTTTGAAAACCTCAACATCATCATCTTTTTATGTCCCACCATATTGCTGTAGTAGGTATGTATTATTGCCCACATTGATCTGAATCATCCTGTTCCATGCCATTAGGCAGCTGCTGTAGTTCATTAGTAGAATGTCAGACTTGAATGTAAGACTTGAATCTTGTATCTGTCAGCCCAGTTTAGCTGCCATGGTGTGCCCTTGGAAAGGCACATGGTTCTCATTTACTTAACATGATAACAGCTCCAAGTGCTGTTGTTGTTGTTGTTGTTGTTTTTTTTTGGGGGGGGCTTAACACCATTTTTCAGCACAAGATAGGCTATACATAACAGCCAGTATTAATGATGGAGAAAGAAACCAGGGAAATCTGCATAAAGAACCACTGACCCACGAAAAGCTACTGCCAAGCTTTCTCACTTATCCACAATCATGGAATCTTAGACTTAAACCAACACAGACATAGGTGAGATGGCAGTGATTTGTAACAGAGAGTGCTTTAGACCACTTGGCCAACCAGAACTCCCAAAGTGCTATTAAAACCAAGACAAAACCCCTGTTTTTATGTTGCCATCCATTGCACATTTCCTGTCTGTAACTATGGAATGACAACTTAGGTTAAAACTATTTGGTGATAGGCTTTGCTTTAGGAAGACTACATAAAACTAAAGGAGGTATGACAGAGTTTGACTTTTATCACTGCCATTTAACTGCATCAAATTGATGTAGACACCTGTATTGTATTGACTCATATCTGGAACTTCAAAATGTTAACATATACAGTATTTTTAGCTTTAATTTACTGAAGATTAAAATTGATTGCCATATGTTAGTTTCCTTGACCTTCAACCCAGGTTTGTTTGATATCCGTCAGCGTCAGCTTCGCCACACATTCCAGGCCCATGAATCTCCCATCAGATGTCTGGCCATAGATAATGAGGAGGAGTACTTTGTCACTGGATCAGCTGAAGGGGACATTAAGGTAAGAAAAAGGATTTACTCAGAGTAAAAAGTGCAGAAAACTTAGATTATAGTCTGGCAAACAAACAGGAAAACATGACTGGTACCCCAGACTAAATTAAGATGTCTAGATTTTTCTTTTAGCATTCAGACTTCCCATTTTTGCCCAACTGATATTTTGTGTAGAGTAGAGTTGCATATTATATTGTTCCATCAGGTGAAGTTTTCTGCCATCAGGTATGTTTTCAGGCACTCTGGCTGGGCAATTCCATGCCATGAACACATGTAGTTCCTTGTTACGAGTAAATAAAAATCTTTTGTGAAATATTTGTACTGTTGTTATGAAAAACTATGGAAAAATGCACAATATCTAAGTACTTGGCTGATGGCCTACCATTGATTAAATGTTTGGTGGTCCAGATCTGACATTTATGTTCATTCAAAGGCTCTGGAAATAATATTTATTAGACCATTCATCACTGGTCAGGTTGGACTGAAATATTCATCAATAATGTATATTTGATTATTTTTGATAGTTTTACACATTTATAACAAGTTGATTTTACAAAATAATTGAGTATAACAAAGCTCTGATTTAGGGTATAATAATGATATAATCAGTCTCTCTATCTCTCCATGTTTTATGTTTTCTTCTATATTGAGAGAATTGACTTTTGTAATTTGTTTGAGGAGGCATTTTATATAACTCGGTCCATCCATGTATACAAGCTTTTATTTATTTCAATGTCTTCAAAAATTCTTTTTATTTAAAATTTGTTCACAGTCCTCAATTTGTTCTCACATAGTTTCTTGCCAGCAAGGAAAGTTGCAAATATAAGACAAAGCAATTACAATGTCTGTCTGTTTGGCATCAATTGTTGGTCAGGATTTTTTAGGATTAATCTATAAGGATCATCATCATTAGACTTTACATAAAAAGTACATAGGGAAGAAAGAAGACCCATAATGTTGGTAGTCAAGAAGTTTAAAAGTCAATTTTAAGTTGTATGCAGTTTGAATTTGGCAGTAGTATTTATTAGTAAAACATTTTTACCAGGGGGTAGAAGTATCACATCTGGAGTTGAGAGGTCAGTGTTGCAGTAGTCAAAGTTGCAGGGTGACTCTTTTGGTATTGGATTAAATGATCTTGCACTGTATGAAGGGGTTATATCATCTGTTTCTATAGATGTATTGTTATAATGTGTCACTATTAGGTGAAGAATGAGCAGTTAAAAGTTCATAGGTTAAAGTAATTGGGGTTGTGTAGCCATGTAATACTAGGGTTGAAGCAACAGTATAGTTGATGAGACAGTATATTTATGGACTTTGAAAATTACTTGATACTTTATCATCAGATATTATAATTGCATGTTTGATGAGATATCATCTTTTATCTAAATAATTATTTAACTTATCAGAAACCTATTTTTGTTGATCTGAACATTATTTTTTTAAAATCTGAAATAAGAAATCTGAATAATTGGGTTACAAAAGTACCGTTCCAAACATTTTGTTGTTGTTGAGGAGATGACTAACCAAAGTATAATCCAGAGCAAAATATTTTAACAGTTGTAAGATAAGAAATGTTACACACTGTCTTTAATTTTATTGTCTTTAATAATATAAAAAGCAATTTAACTTTATTTTTAGATATGGGGTCTAGACGTCCACCAGTTAATTTTATCATTGCCTGGAGAACACAGTAAGAGTGGCTCATTCTTCCGCAGTGTTGGCACTACATCAGGTGTTTCCCAGGTAGCTGTAGGTCCAGGTCATCACCTTTTCTCCTGTGGAATAGATGGTTCTATGAAATTCAGAGTTTTACCAGAACGAGATTCAGTTGTTCGATACTGGCAACCCTAATTTGAATTTTTGGTGCAATACTCAGTAACTGTAGATGTTCGTTATGAAGTTGTTTTTCACTTAAATGACGCACATTTGACCAATTTGAGATATTATCTATAGTTTGTTTATATATTAGTAACTATATGCAACTGTTTATATTTGTCAAGCCCACATTTGTCGGAAAGTAGGCAGCAAAACATAGCAGTCATGTTTTTCAGCAGCTCCATCATCAACAGTTTTGTTCAGGTGTTGGGTTAAGTTTTCCATCTGCATATATTTCCTAAACTGTTTGATAGCTTCTCCTACTTGGCATGAATGCTTCTTGTACCTGGCTTGCATGATTATAAACTTTTCATTCAATGACATATGTGCTGACTTCTTTGATCTTTAGATCAAGGGCACCATCACAGAAAATGATCATTAAGTTCTTAATAACTTTTTTCATTTGCCAGTATTCTAAATCCCCAGATACTGATTTTAAACGTGTATGATATTAAGACTGTGGTATGTTCACATGCTATTTTAACCATGGGGTCAAGGTCACTGTCATTGAAAATTTGCAGGAAGGTTTTTTTATTTGTTTGTGCTCTCTTTCTCTCTCTCTCTCTCTCTCTCTCTCTCTCTCTCTCTCTCTCTCTCTCTCTCTCTCTCTCTCTCTCTCTCTCTCTCTCTCTCACACACACACACACACACACACATACATGCAGTAGTTGAAGTTCATAACCACCAACCACATTATGTACCATACTGCATTACACTGAGAACCATATTATTTTGAGAGCAGCATACTATACTGACCTGTGAAATTGAGGGAACTTTCAAAATGTATCAAATAATGGTGTTTTGCAAAGAAGTAAAGATGTAACACTAGGCTTCATCTTGCTTTCTTTCAACCCATATTGTTATACTGTAAATACTCATGCTTATAAATCTGATCCAACTGCAAACTGCACAGACCTAGATCTGCCATCACATAGTACAGCAGCAGATCTTGATCTGTGCAGATTTGTTTAGGAGTAATCAGTAGAACAACCATATACCCTGATCTGCAGTTGCATTATGCTCTAGCAGAAAATTAGCATCAGTGTTGTTTGCAATTTATCTTGACTCTTAAGCGAGTATACATGGTTTGTTGGTATCAACTTGGTTATGGGCTCTAGAATTGTGTTATAAGAAAGCATATTGTCAGAAGTAGCTATATTTCCAAAACCCTTCTAGATTTTATTCATGCTTGGGGACAAATTATAAAGTGAAGGCATTTACATACTGTAACAGGATTGCTTGCCCCTTTACCCTTGGCATTAAGGTCATGGTTGAAAGAAAATGTACATTGTTTTGGTTAAAGCATTTCCTGAACCTTAACCTTGCTTTTTTTCCTTTATACATTGCATGAGTCATTATGATGCTAAGACATTTTGTTCTGCATTATACTCAACAGTTGGACTTTCTGGTCAGTGTCACTTATTTTTCCACAGTGCTTGAAGTGTGGGCTTGACATTGCCACTTTATTTATTTTGGCTGTGAAATTGTCCTTCAGGACTTGCAATAAACATACTGTACAATCAGGACATTTTGTCTGGAAAGCAATTTGTTTTCAGGTTTCATTGAAAGCTATTATCCACAGATTTAAAACCCAAGCAGAATTTTATTACATTATAATGAGAAAATGGAGAAATGTACATATTTTAAAAAAATGCTGTTGACAATATTTTACCAGACAATAAATTTCTGATCATACAGTTTGTTTCTGTTTTATTTTCTTGACTGATTCATGTATTCTATATACATGACTACCCTTTGTGTTATAGATATGAAGTAAAATTAGTTGTCTTATGTGCCAGTAAATGCCTTGGGGATGTAAGAAGTGGACAGAACTGTTAATAATAGATACCCATGTACAGCCTGCAATATCTTTATTTGGTTCATTCTTCAATTTCTGTGTGAATAAAATGTCATAAAGTAATATACATTGTAAATAATATGTTCAGCTGATAATATTTTTAGTTTAGAGTTTGTATATATTTCTTGTGTATTCAAGCAGAAGTAGTTAAAGGTTAGAAAATATAAATATTTATGATACAATCTTTATTGATTAGTTATTCTTCATTATTTTGGTGTCATAATGAAATAATGTTTTTCACTGATCATTTTTTGAAGTTGTCAAATTTGTTTATAAATATATCTTAGTGTTGTTGTCTTTTATTGTTTCTTTATTATTTCACAAATTATATATGACTAGGTCACATTATTGCTCCAGTATTCTAAGAATGGTTAGCTTCTTTTGAAAAGGGAACCTATTTATCTTCCATTAATGTACAACTCCATTATGTTTCAGATTTTTCAAAAATGCATGCAGTTTGCTTGTCATGTATTTAAGGTTTATCGTTCTTTAGCATATTGATGTGAGTGCAGAGTAACACAAACTGTTGCCTGATGCACGTGGTCCAAATTCATTTTTATGTGAATATTTTTTCTGCTGGGCTTATAATATACACACATTTACATATTTCATCAAGGGTATGTTCACTTTACTACATAGAAAAAATAGGGCTAGTTGCATGAACATTTATTATATCCACAGTGAGTTTTAGCTTACATCTACAAAGTTGAGAGTATTGTACTATCACCTATAACATTTGCATCAGCATCCAACACACGAAATGATATACACAGGTGCAGTCACATTGCATATTGTCCATTCTTTCATGTTAAGTCTTTGTTAATACCTTTGAGTGAATTTTCTTGATGTTTCTCTCCTGTGGAAGGCTTTGTATACATACATTAATAGTAAATTCTTAGTAAGTTTCAGTGTTTAGCTTATGGCCAGTTTTTGTTTTTGCATCCTGTGTGTGGATCTAGAATAATGAAACTAATAAGATGTATCTTCATGAATACTACACCCTCTTAAGAAAAGTAGGTTACAAGATCTCTATTCACTGGCATTGCTTAAATTTTGTGCTAAAAGTTTATTTCTCAAGCACTGTTGATGCTGTTTTGAAAATGGATTATTGTATACATCACTTTTAGTAGCACAACATTTCAAGAAAAGGTCACTGTGCCCTATATTTCACAATTTAGTCTATGAGATCAAGCTACCTCATGATCGTAGTTTTTTTTTTTGCACCAAGCATGTCCACTGTTTTTCATTGATTTATGAAACTTCAAAAGATGCATCTTGATGAGTTCTGCAACCTCATCTCAAATGAAGTCATTAATTTTTATTGTCTGCTTCACCTACTTTGGTAACATTTCATGTTTTTGTATCTAAAGTACTGTACATGCTTGAATCATTAAACTTCATGTAGTTTATACATTTTTATTAGTACAATACCTGCACAAGAAAGGTCACTATGACCTACATTTCACATTTATCTGCTTACTCTTTTGCATTTAGCTGATGACCATGTATACATGCTATGTACATCTGTCAACATTCATGGAACCATGTGAATGAATACATCATGTTGCATCTCATTGCATCATGTTGCATCTCATTTTGGGCAATATCTTGTACTTCACAAACTTGGGTTATGTTTTTCGTTTCATTGCTAGAATTGCAAAATTGATGGTATTATGCATTCTCTTTGTGCCAAACCCAAACAAGAACAGAAGTTTGCTGTAGGTTATATTTTCTCAGTTACTGGTTAAGGTTCTGCATTTTGCTATAACCACCAGCCTATTTTGGTTATATATATATATATATATATATATATATAAATATATATATATATATATATATATATATATATGCACTACCTAGAATAATCACATTTGGTGAGAGTATATATCTTGATAAGTTATAAGTACTAAACCCTTATTGCAAAAGAGGTCATTGTCACATATTTAAAATGACATTTAAAGTTGAATTGTAGGGTGAATTGTAGGTTCATGTTAGAATTGTTAAACTTGACAATTGAATGCATCTCTATTAGTACCACACCTTTATGAGCAAATAAGGTCATTATGACTTTAATTTTATACTTTACTAATGTTAAATATTTTTGCTTAGCTAATAGGTGTTAAAAAGCTTTATATTTACAAGCTTACAGAGAAGACCATTTTGGACAAGTGTAATTATATTTCTATACATTGTATATTAAGATAGGTCACTCATAACAGTTTAACTGTGTTGTATTATATTAGTGGACTGCATGCATTTCATGTGAGACATCAGCTGTAGTTTCATGCTAGACATCAGCTGTAGTGGCTTATCAAGGTAAATACTGATGTGGGAACTGTGGTTGTAATAGTGTTGTTTTTGCAGTCACTCCAAGGTTGCTCAAAGCCTGTGACTGTCACCCAGCAAAATTGGACTGTCTTAGAAGGTCATTGATAATAACATCTGAAACAGATTTAATGAACAATAATTTGATGGGAAAATAACAAGAAAAAAACTTTTTATCAGCTCAGTGAAGTGCTTCTATTTTGATCTAAGGGCTTTTCCATTTAAATTATACATGGTACCCAGGGAAGGCCATTTTTTAAATATATGGCAGGGTACTCTAATTTCATAGAATTGATATTAAAATGATAAGAAAATTCAAAAATGCATTGATGGGTGAGTACCCTACATTAAAAGTACCTTTCCCGGATCCCAGGTATGTTTTACTGGAACAGCCGTAATAGCAATTAATACAAGTTTTTAATGTTTTATGTCTTTAGTGCCCTTTCAAAGAGGTCAACATTTCATTGGTCAAGATCACTTTCATGTGAATTAATTTTCTGTTTGATAAAAAGTGGTTTGCAATGGCTGTTGGAAACTTCTGAAATGTTTGTTGGTTGTCTGGACTAGTTGGTCATATCAGTTGTTGTCCATGTGACCCATCTTATGCTTACTAACAAGTAATACAATACACAGATTACAAGCATTGTTTCTCTGCTTTTATCATTTGTTGAAATGTACAATAAAGAGATTTCTATCAATGAATCTAAAACAACTTTACTGCAATAAATTAATGAGAGCTTGCTTATGGTGTATTTTTATTACTAGACAATTTCGTTTTGGAGTTTGTTTACAAATTTTAATAAGTCTGTAATCAAGATTTGTGTGTTAAATTTTGTTGTTGTAAAATTTTTTAAATATTTCCTTCCATAGCTGATGTGCAAATTCTAGAATAATTTAATTTGTTAGAAATGTTGCTGTATATATTCTTAAAAAATAAAATAAGAAACATATCTGAATTTTTGATGTACAAATGCTTGAGTACAAGTTTGCTTCATCCTTTTTATATTAACTTTAAACTATTATAGAAAACTCTATGCTAATAAATGTTGAGTTGTCCACAAAAAAAATGTTTTTGAGTTATTACAGATATGAAGGATAAGAGATGTATACTGTCAGAAAAAAATCACTATTTATCATTCATCAGTGAAACTTGTCCATGCTGGAATTGACAAATATCCCATATCCAAACATTTTGAAGAGACTGGTAATTTTGTGATTATAGGTCAGTTTGATTTCTGAAAATACAGTCCAGTTTAGTATATCAATGTTTTAATTATCTTCAGTTTGTCAGTATCCCATCCCATGATTTTCAGTAGTAAACTTATTTGCTTTTAAGATTTGCAAATCAGCAAATCTGAGTGAACTTTTTGTCTTTCATATTGTAAAAATTTGATTCATGGCTTTTTAATTTTATGGACAAATTTCCCTTGTGAGTATTGAAGGAATAAATAGGTGCAAAAAATAGATACACAAAAAATCATTGCCTTAAGATAGCACATAGATGGAATATGTAGTGAATTCCTTTGATTAATTGATTAATTGGTCACAGTTATTTTTTGCCAGTTTGAAAATAATACTTTAATGTATGGTGACTGACATATTGAGATTAGACACATGAAAAAAAAAAAGACTCAAAAATGTGTATATGAGTGATAAACATGAATAATGAATATTTCAATTGAAGAAGCTTGTACTTCTTGCACCAATGGCATGCTGTTTACCTTCCGTTACTAAGAATAGTTTGTATTTAAAATAATATAGTTTTCTGTATTTAGCTGGATTTGGCTTAAGGTCTTGATAAGAGAG
The DNA here is from genome assembly GCA_016746295.1 of Potamilus streckersoni. NCBI lineage: Eukaryota > Metazoa > Mollusca > Bivalvia > Unionida > Unionidae > Potamilus > Potamilus streckersoni. The sequence goes on from JAEAOA010000884.1 coordinate 1,336,972, forward strand.
TCTAGTTATGTAAAGGGGCTTAACTCATTTGAACCTGAAGAGGAAATGATTGGATTCAGTGAGTACCTACCTTGATTCATATAGACAGCATCAATGTAGTACAGAGTGACCTTGCTATAACTTGGTAGTTAGGAGCCATAGAATCCGACTATGTTATAGACCAAACTGTGCTATAAGTAACAATGTCAAGTAGCTGAAGAAAATGATGCATGTACACGAAAAAATGTGCAGGGGGGGAGAGTATTTAATAAATGCTGGTGCAAAAACACATGTATATGTATACAGTATATATATACATGTCTAATTTATAGCAATTAATAAAGTATCAACACCAGTGTACACATCCACAAATCACGTCACATACATTAAATCCACAATAAAAGTAATTCCATTGAAAATATGCACACACAGAGATTTAAACTAGTCTGTAATTTTGTAACGGGTCATTATAGATTTGAATTCAGTGGAAACAAATAGCACAATCACATAACGAATGATGAAACACGTTTACTTTTCAGTATGTCCCAAGTCGTTAAAAGTTTCCGTTTTAAGTGTTGTCAGTAGAGTTCTTAAATATACTTTTTTCCTGCAAAAAAGAAACTATCACAGCACAGTAAAAGTGTTCCAGTCATGTTGGAAAATGAAACAATCCATCAGATTCCATTGCATTTATTTAAGTTCGGTACTGACTTCCTTTGTTTTTTTTAAAGATTGTGGTCTACTTTCTTTGATGGAGGATGCATGCGTTATTGAAGTCACTGCTAAAGAAGAGCTTTGGGGAACTAACAAATGCCTGTTTTTTATTGTGGCGGCAACATCAAAAAATTGTATTGCATGATTGTGACTGATTTTTTTTTTAAACATTTGCTTAGCATGTTTTCATCAGAGGTAATGTTTTCTTTGAAATTTCAGCTACTATTTTATCTGTGTTTATTTTTAAAAAAGAATTGAATTGGCCTTTGTATGGTCAGTTGTAGTTTCTGTTCCTCCCTGCCTTTTGAATAGACTAGTGAGAGCTTGTTTTGTTTTGTTTTTATTTACATTTGTGGTAGTGGAGTGATGCATTCAATGCATGCATCAGAAATTTAAAGAAATGATCAGTAGACGATAGAGACACAGGTGTTCTGGTCTGATGACAGGGATTACCACAGAAAATATGAATGTTCTGAAGGATTTAATTCTGAGTGAAAATATGAGGAATTTTACTTCCCATCCACATTCAAATATCCATTTGTGTAAATATATTAATTACTAGCGAAAGACTGAAAATCCGATGAAAGATAGATTATGAGATAATGCCTTGTCATGTTGAACTCCTGCCAGAAATAAAAATTTGAGGGAAAAAAGTGGATATCTCAAAACATGCAGTACTCATGCTAGATGTCAACATAAGTGGATTATGATATAAAAATGCACTCTTAAGATAGTTTGTCAATATGGACAAAGAATTTGTTTATGTAACATTTTATATCAACTTTCGGCTTCCTTTCATAGGGTCTCTAAATTTCTCCACTCCATGCCAATGGTTGTATATACAAGTTTAAACAGCAAACAATGTCTCCAATAAAAAATATGGCCAGATAGTATATTTTGCTTGCAGTAAGAAAAACAATTTGCGACATTGGTGAAGTCCTGCATGATTCCTGAATAAACGTTTTACACAAAAATTTTCATACTTTTAAGAAGAAACTATATTTTTTTGTGAGACAAATATAAAATTTCAGGAGCCATGCCATGATCGTCTTGTATTATTCATACATGATCTCTTTCCTAAAATGATAATAAACTTTTGTTGTTTTTTTCGTGCTTTCAAGAATTTTTTTTATGTATGAGAAAAGTACATGTATATGAAATTTTGGGAGCCACATCACGACCGTGTTATATCTGAATTTGTGTTGTGACAGAGGATGCTATAGTGGGGTCCCACTGTATATAAGTATTTCAGTAGAAAATAGTTTTGGGTTTAATGCTATTTTTCGGCACTTGCTTCATGGCAGCCATTATATTTGGTGGAGGAAGAAGAACCTACCTAAATGGAATCTACTGGCAAGCTTTCTTATGTACCCATATTGACCAAGGTGAGATTCAAGCCCACACGGACAGGGGTGAGATATTAATAATATCTAAAAGTGAGCTCTTTAGATTATTTGACCTCTTGGGGCCCCAAAAATGGTTACAAAATGTAATAGTCTATTTATTTTTTGTAAGAATAAAATTTTAATTGTTCTAGTTTCATTAAAAATCAGCAAAAAAAAATTAAATGTTCTTTTGTCATTGTAACCTGGTTAGTGCACCAGTTCATAAACCAAATTTAACAAAATAACAATTTATGTTAAACTTCATAGAGACCATTCTGGCTTAAAGACCTTCAAGTTTGAATAAATGATAACAATCTGACATCATTTATGACCACTTTACAGGTTTGTGCAAATGATGCCAGTCTGCCATCAATTATCGTTACCATTACTAGCAATATAAAATCGTCTAAATGACATCTTTTCAAAAATTGCTGACAGAATTTGATCGATTTTACAGAAAGCATTCTAGCATGAAGATTTTAAAGTTGTATTGTCTTCCACAAAGCCTCAGATTTCAAACAATTTATATTGGTATTGTATAGTTTCTTTGATGCCATCGCTTAGTGATAGAAGCCACACGTTAATTGTTTTTATTTCTGTTCTTACCATTGACATTTATCAGCCATCAGATATGACCAGTTACTTTAAGTAGAAAAATATGAATAATTTTTTTATCAAAAACTGCTCTGCAGAATTTGACCAAATTTTACAGCATCTTGGCAAGAAGAGGTTCAAATTTGTGTCATTGATGCCACTCTACCATCAAATATGGCTGTTGTTAAAAATGGAAAATACTTAACCTCTCAAACACAAATTGACAGAAGTTGACCAAATTTGAGAAGATATTCTGGCAATGAAGGACTTTCATATCCGTAAAATGATGCCAATCTGCCATCAAATATCGACACAACTACTCAATACTGAAAACAATAACTTGTCCATGTTTTGAACAGAATTTGACCAAAATAGAGCACTGTAGTATAAAAGGATTTGAAGTTTGTAGAAGTAGTGCTAATCAGTAATCCAGTAGGGCCACATTACTAAAAAGATTTATATTTAAACAATTTTATCTAAAAAACTAATCAACAAAACTAGACCAATTTCAAAAGCAAACATAGCATAAAGGACTTTAAGCATTGGAAAGATAATTTTGATATGGTATCAGATATAGATGAAGATTATTAAAACACAGAAATGTTGAAACACCTGTTTTAATAATCTGTGTATTTTAATCAAAGTATTGGAAGAGCTTTCTATATGGGCAATCCTGTTGACTGCAGTGTCCTGGCCAGCTTCAATGCCTTTAGCTGTTAACCATTTGGCAGTTAGGTGAGTGATCTCAGGCCTATTTGTATATCTCCTGTTTTAGATAGTAGTATGAACATAGGATATAGACAGCTGCTCTCGGTTTGCAAATCTCATAAACTCATAAATTTCATTTATCTTTGGTTGATGTGAGTTGGTTATTTGTATTGAATTGATATGGTTTTTCATTGAATGATTTATAAGGTTATTTGTCATTATTCAACACCTAATGTTTTGTAAATTTTTGCCACTTCTATGTCTGTTGCCATTAGTACCATGGCTACAATTATATATTCAAGGTATGACTGTAAACTGAATCATATAGAGGTAATATTATGTAAAGGGCTGAAATAGAATACATAATTTCGGTAGCAGGTTTAGTTAAAAGTTAGCTTATTGTATCTTTTGCTATTTTTTTAATTAGTATTAGTTTTAAGCAGCCAGACTGCTTCATGCTTCTGCTGTTACTAGTATCTGTTTTTATGTTTGTGAACAAAAATATCTTCCAAACCATTTAATGGAATTTCATGATAGTACGATTGTTAAAGGTGTTTTAAGGAAATATTGATTAGTTTCTAGCACTTGTTCATGAGCAGCTGATGGAGCAAAATGCTGTGATGAATATTATGTATACATGTTATTAGCTTCAGCTTTTAGTGCATTGCAATGGATACTTGCACCAAATACTCTGTATCATCCATGAGGTGGAGTTGTCTCCTCATAGAAAATAAATAAACTTTCACTGTTGTGTATTCAGTACAGCACATATAAGATGGTGGGGCATTTTGTTTACAGGTGCAACTTTAGATTTGGTAGCAGTTTACTACTTGAAATTTAATTAGGATGTATCGAACCATAATTGGTCAATCGAACAGGATTCCTTTTCAGTATATGTCTCTGAAAATTGAAGGATTTTTGTGCACACAAAAATTTTTTTTTCATGCAGATATATACAAGTATTTTCTCAATTTTTGTGGTACATGTAGACAAAATAGCCCTTGGATACCAATTATTTTCTCAGATGGCAATACCATTTTTTCACTGATGTATTTTTGGCCTCTGCCTTTTCCTTTGTTCTTTTTTAACAAGAGAGATTTATTGCAGTAACCAACAATATGAAAATAATTACATATAACATAATTTTGGTTACAAATTTAAATACTTAAGTGGAAACAAGTACAAGCTCATAAAAATGACAGCATGTTAAGGGAGTTCCCATGAGAGTGTTTCTAATAATAATCTTCAATGTTCATAATGGTCTCTCTTTTTTTTCAGAATGTAAAAGCCAACAATATTTCTTTGTAATGACATTTTTGGGTCAGAATGTCGTGTTTTCCATGGATAAATGTAAAGTTAATTTTTGATAAAATATGTTCATGGCTTACTTTTCTAAAATAATCGAAGGTTATCAAATGTAATATGCTTCAAGAAATTATATTCATGGTATAAATTTTTTTCCTGTTTTCCTGAAGTATTGAATTAGGGCTGTTCCAGAGAAACATATTTGGGACCTAGAGAAGGCACATGCGTTAGAGTAGTTATCTTTAGATGCAAGTTAGAACTGTGTCATTTTAGTATGAATTCTTTAAGTAATCCGAGAACCATGACAATGGGAAGTGATTATAAATAGAACTTTCTATCATTTTCGTGTGAATTCTTGGATTAATCTGAGTACCATGACAACCAGAAGTGATTATAAATAAAACATTCTATCATTTTCATGTGAATTCTTGGAGTAATGAGAGGACACTGACATTACTTGTGACAAATGGCTTCACTGTGATCAACATAATTTAAACAAAACACTCTTTTGCTTCTCTATTACCTTGGGAATTGTTGATATTGTCAGGTAGCCTTTTGGTTTTTCGGGTATTTTGAAAATACATGGATTTTTAGTCATTACTTTTTACCAAAATTTACTAGTTAATCAGCAAATAGAAAGACAGCTTGGACTCTGTGACAGGAGAACTTGTCAATAATGGGCACTCAATGGAATACAAATGTATAGATGTTCTTTTGATATATGTTATATACATGCTTTAAGTCATCCAGCTGCAAACTACATACCGTATTTACAATATATGCTGGGACACCATGAATTAAGTTCAAAAATAATTTTTGATTGTAGAATAAAAAAAATTAAATCATTCTGATCTTGCATGTCCTAAAATAAACTCTTAACCTAAATTTTAATAACAATAATAGAATAAAAAAGAATGCATTTTTCACTTTCCTTCCTAACAATAAACTATTGAGGAACAAAATTTTGTAAATTTAGGTGCAGTATTAGAAACTCTAGATGTTTGCAGTCATACAAAATACTTTAAATATTTTTATGTTTCTGTGCATCAATTCCCATCATGAAATAAACTAGGGTTTTAACTGCATTAATTATGTATTACACATTAATAGTATTCACATTTATTTAATGATTTAAAATATTAAAATAAATATTGATTGATGCAGAGTGAAGCATTCATCAATGTTGTTTACCTTAGGTGTTTAATAGTAAGTATATTGCTTCCATTTTTTTGAAAATCCGAACAACTCATATATTTGTATTATATTTTATGTTTTGCTGTACACTGTTTGATGCAATAAAAGTTCTGATTTGATTTTTATTTGCCTTTTTCATAAGTGAGTGCTAATTCCCAAGTAACATTGTTTTACTTTTCTGCCATTGCAAACCCCATAGTTGGTAACAGCAGTGCTTGCTTTATGTTCCCAACCCTTTGAGCAAGCTGCAAATTTGATACTTGCTCAGTGTTAAATAGTCATATATTCATTTAACAGCTTATCTGAACTTCCCATGATCATGTTGCATAGATGAAACCTGTTCATATGCGGCATATGCTTAAATAGATTTCATTGAATGTATACTCAAAGTGTCACTAACAGAGCACCATTGCTTCAGCTTATTTTTAAAATTCCTTTGAATACTGGTAAAAAGAAGACAAGGTAAGCTTCCCTATGTCAGCCTACATTGTATATACAAAAGTCATACTTAAAAAATCCAAATTCGTTTTTTTTGGTTTGTTTGGCTTGTAAATAAAATAACCTTTATGTTAACCATCCAAATTTGAAACAACAGGTTTATCTCTCTCTACCAGGTGTGTTTACTCACTGCCCAAGTTTGTATTTTTTGCCATCTTGTTATTATTGATATGTCTGCAGGGTACAAAAGCCTACTTAATCATTAAATGTCTTTAACAGTACTTTTGTAACCCATGATAGCAAACATATTATCATTTGCACTTACAGTGCATGTATTTAATAATGATTTTTATCTGCAAATATTGCTATATTACTAAACCTGGATTTAATACAGTCTTGGTTACTTTGCACTGTACAGTTCCATGCATGAATTGCTGGTGCATTGAAGCAATCTGTCATTACTTTTCTCTTGCTCTTCTTGGTGATCTTATTAGATCCAATTTTCATGTTGATGTACCAAACATGATTTATTGATATATCTTCACATCAATGAACAATATTTCAATGTTTCTTACTCAACATGAGTGATACACATTATGAATCTATACGCTAATTACAGGACCATGCAAAGTTTGAAAACATTGGATACATTTCTTTTGCACATAAATTGCTTATAAAAATGAGAATAATACAAGGTTAGTTTCTTTCATTGTAATATCAGTTAAATGTTCTATTTGCATACTTTATTATAGGCGACAAGGGTGGCAAATTTGTTTTGTGTATGTTTTTTAGGACATGTGATCTAGGTAACGGAAAGTTGAATCATAAGTTATGGAACAGGAAAAAAAATCATTTATTTTATCTTGTGCCAAGATATAGAGTAAATGTGGTAGAATAATGAAGTTCAGAGTCTATTTTGTTTGCAGCTGGATTAAACTTAGAAGTTGGTATATGCATGTACTGTAGTCTGATTGCTGTTGACACTGTTTTTACACTTTTGCCTCAAATCCACTAACAATGGTAAAGTTTTGATGTCAAAATGGTTGGTCCAAAAGGTGTGTAGGATCACAAGAAATTTTTGATGTAATAACTTAATTTTTTCAGCATTTCAGTTGACATAAAGTTTTCTTTGTAAGCTGGAATGAGTGGACTTCAGAAGGTGCATACACACATGCCATTCTTTACTTGTGATTTAGTCATTCAGTGCAAACAATACCTAGATTGTGTCAACTGCAAACAGACTCAGGGCAGAAAATTTTAATATTGAAATTGTGTTTCTTCTCTTTCACAATCAATGCTTGTTGTGTTCATTTGAGTTGGTTTATTAATATAATTACAAGTGTATTTTATTATACATGTACAAGATTATCATATAGACCTGTCTTCATAATTGTATTTTCAAGTTGTCAGTATCTACTTTTGAAATGATTCCAATGTTTGTAAACAGCATTGTACATTTGGCATGTACTCTTCTGCCCTAATGACCAGGGGAAAGACTAATGTGGTCATTAATACAGGTCAGAACAGTTGGCTGGAAGCAAACTGAACCTACACAGATGATAAAATTTAAGGGCCAGTTATGACAGTAACTTTATATGTGGGATTTATGATGGTTAGTTTAAATACATAGAATTTATAAAACTTTGGGAAAAAATGCATTTTTACTGGAATTAAATACCTGTTACATGTGTAAGTAAAGTTAACAGAAGGGGGTTTCCTTTTTATAGTTCTTAGCAGGTGTCCCTTAAAAGATGTATACACTTAGTTTTAGGTATTGACACGGGTAATTTTTATCTTGTGGAAGTTGGATATAGCATTTGCCTAAATACAAGATTACCTTGTGCTCTTTAATGTATTGGAATGTTGCCTCAAGTGATGGTTGTAAAAGTTCCAAAAGTCAAATTCATTTCTTGCATATCATATATAGGACATATCTCTTGAATACTTTTAAAAAAAGAATGAGACAAGTAAATGTGTTATTATTGTTATTGTTATTATTATTATTATTATCATCATTATTATTATTATTATTATTATTATTATTATTATTATTATTATTATTATTATTATTATTATTATTATTATTATTATTATTATTATTGTAATCTTAAAGTATCAGATTAAAACCATTATGAAAAATGTTGTTTGATTATACATACCTGTTTCTGTGAATACAATATATTACACACTGGTGTGAACAAGACATAGCAGTCACTTTTCCACTGTAAATGGCATAAACTGTTAATATTTTGGTTAAACCATTGATAGATCCTCATTATTCTTAACTAGAATGATTATGAAGCTAAGACAGTTTGTTCTTGGACCTGCTCATTCATCCTGTTTGCCAGGTATTCAAGGTCACAGTTGTGGCAAATTTGCATTTAGCTTCTGCATTGTGCCTGTATTTCCTAATCTCTTGTTGCAATTTGTTCATATATATTGGTAAGATGAATTTTTATGCAGCATTCTCATTGATCCCTTGAACCTCAATATCAAAGTTAAAATTTTTACAACAATAGGTTTAATATATAGGCCTTGACCTTGTTACTTTTTCCATGTGGTCGATTTAGAATCATTTCTCCGGCAGCTCAACAGTCAGACAATATTATGGTGGGGAAAGGGGAGGAATGTTGTAATGTTTCATTGATTTACTTCCCAAAATGTTTGCACACAGTTGGAAAGATTTAATGGATTATGTCCCTGCTCTTTAAATATTCTGGTAAAAGGTGCTATAATTTTGTCAAATTAATGTGGGAAACTAGATTTCACAGATTGTGGTATTATGGAAGAAAACATGATTATGTACTGTTTGTTAGTCCATTGTTCATGCACTTATTTTATTAAGATTGTATGGAAAATATTGGAAACTATTGAATCAATATAAAACTGAAGCAAAAATATAGATATCTTTAAAGGATTTAGACCTGTTTAGATTCTGGTGACTTTGACCTACATTTTAAGGTCATAGGGCAGAAATTTGTAGAAAATACACCAGAAAATATTTCCAATATTAACCAAACCTGACACAAGATATACAGATGCATTCTGTGTTTCCCCAAGACCTTATTAGGTTCAGGTGACATTGGTCTAGTTTTCAATGTGACAGAGTGAAATTCTATACATTGGGGATCACATTGAGGTACATTAAACCTGGTTATTGCTTTAACAAATATTCCTTCTCATTTTTTCATGTAGTTGATAAAACTACTGAAATGTCTGTTTCCCCCCAGTTGCCTGGCAACAGAGCAATTTTGTAGGTGGATTTATTATGTTTTGTTGACTTTAACTCTTAGTTATAAAATGGCATAGATAAAATGTAAATGGTCAATAAGTTCATAAATTTACTGAACTTAGATACTTTTTAAATGATGCTTTTCTTTTCTAATACATGTTTCTTTAGATCATAAAATCACTTCAAAGGATGGAGCTTTGATCATTATTAACATCTAGAAAGATATTGATAGCTTAAAGAAATATCATTTATGCAGTTTCCATGTTAAGATAATGTATACTTTAAAGTTACACATATTTTGGTAGAATGACTAGATTCTTCAATTAAGTTCTGACATCACTTTATTACAAGTTATCTCCCCTTGTCCGTATCGCTCTGTTAGTGATCTAGTAGCCTTAATTTTATTATCCTCGTATTAGCCAATCAGAAGTCCTTTTTTTATTATGTGAAAGTAATTCATTTGGCATTTGATTTTATAGGTCTTAAGTTGTGAGTTTTGTTTTTTATGCAGGACATTTTGTCAACTCAATAGTCACATGTTTGATACACACCTTTCTCAGCCTGGGTTGGCTGCCGTCTTGTGTCCTTATGACAGGCACTAAGTCCCATTTACTTAACGTGATTTAGCCAATAATGTATTAAAACCAAGGCATAACTAACTTGATTCTCCTAACTTTTTAAGTTTTTTTCTACTTCAAAGAATACATAATTCTAGGGTTAGGATTTGTGAAATAAAACTAGGTATGTAGTCCAAGCATTCTGAACCTTTTCCAGACTTTAAACAGAAATCTGACTCATGCTCCAATCATTTCGTTTCTGTAGAAACGATGGTCAAATTCAAGGTTAACATCAATCAGCCTTCCACTTCCAGCCCTTATTTATTTTGATTTTCTCTACCTGTCACTTTGCGTTTAGAGCAGTTATGTCTATATGGATTAAAGATCATATAACTACCCGTTTGGTGAGTTTAACATCTCAAAGAAACTCTGTGTGACAAATTTCCCACTTCATTGAATGAGATAACATTTTCCTTTTTATCCGCCTATATATTTTTTCTTTGGTTCTCTAACTTTTATCTTCTTTGCCTTCCGAACAGAGTACATAGCAAGCGAATATTTTATTCCCAAAGATACGAGTTGCAGAAGTGTTCCTTTTCTCATATTATGTCAAGCTGTTTGTAATTTCATTTTCATGTCATTTCCTTTCAGCAATAAAACAGGATGAAATCAGAATGCATTTTGTAGAAAAATCATATTAGTAACTGTTAGATTAAGTTAGACTTAGCTTTATGCAAAAGTCATTTCACTTGTCAAGTATAAAAACAGCAAGGACATAAAAATATACTCATTGTTTAATGTTTCTGATAAAGAATTTGTGATTTTCTCTCTCTCTCTCTCTTTCTCTCTCTCTCTCTCTCTCTCTCTCTCTCTCTCTCTCTCTCTCTCTCTCTCTCTCTCTCTCTCTCTCAATATCCTCCCCTCTTTCGCGCTTCGGTTGCCTAGTGGTTAGAGCATTTGCCTCGGATGCAGGAGTTCACGGGTTCGAACCTGAACCGAGTCATACCAAAGACTTATAAAAATGGTACTCACAGCTGCCTCACTAAGTGCTCGGCACTAAAAGGTTACTGTTATGACTCGTCGGTCTTGTATCAGGATAATTTGCTAGAGTTCACTTTAACTGCCACACTGCAGACAGCATAGAGATATGACTATAAAATTGTTACAGCCATGTGAAAAATCTCAATCACACACACACACAACTACACTATTTCTCCCTCCTCTCTCTGTGTCTCTCTCTCTGTGTCTCTCTCTCTGTCTGTCTCTCTCTCTCTCTCTCTCTCTCTCTCTCTCTCTCTCTCTCTCTCTCTCTCTCTCTCTCTCTCTCTCTCATCAATCATATTTTAATGGGTTAGCGATACATTGTAAATTATTCAAAGTACTGTGCCTTGTTTTGATTGTCATTCTTTTGAGATTTTCATAACAGCTAAAGAGAATTTAATTTTACTCTTTTAAATGATAGAGAAAGGTTCTTATTTAGCACATCATTGCAACAAACTTAAAGTTAAGTTGCTTACGAATTATCATACAGTTGTGCAGAGAAAGTGTATTTTTCGAAGAAATTAAATAAGCATCAAAGAAATTATTCAACAATCGAGAAGGGATGTTTGGATTTGATATTGGCATTAAAACATTTTGAAGTTTACATTAGTCCAGCATTTTCTCAGATTATTGTGTTTAATGATCAAAACCCCTTTACTTTCATGACAAGACGAAAAACAAAAGTCAGAGATTATTAAGGTGGTGTTTGTTGTTACATGACTGTATTATTTACATCAGGCACATCAAGGAAAAAGACAAATAGCAGATGCACTTTCCCGTGTATAAAAAGATTATTTCATATACACTTTATATAATTCATACGAGTTCTTTTTATATATATTTTTTACCTCATTATTAATCTGGTAAAATGAAAGCAGTATTCTATAAATGTTTTTCTTTTTGGGTGAAGTGTTTTAAATAAGTAATTTAGTTACTTGTTTTTTAAGTATAAGTTTTTTAATTTTTATTTTATTACATTACACGTTATTGTAATAACTATTTACTGGATTTGATATGTGGGGGTTTTTTTGTTTTTTTTTTTAGAAATTCAGTTTAGTTATGTTTGATCTGATATACAACCAGTAGTTGAAACATTGTATCTTGTTTATGACCTTGGTTCAGAAATCAGATAGAGTTATAGTAAACAAATTTTGAAATATTTTTAAAATTATTCGTTTTTATAGTAAGATTTGTTAAGTTGAAGCAGAACCAAATCTGGAGTACGTGACAAATAACAAGTATTTATTGTTACAAACTTTTGATTTTCCCAGTGGGATGAAATTTTGATCCCTATCCTGAAATAAATTTTACATCTTAAATTAATGTATAACCGTTTTCTTAAGAAGAAATAGCCAGTTGGGTTTTAAACCATTGACACTTAAAGGTGTTTTTTCGTGACTAGTTTGAATTGAATTTTATTTTATGGAATTATTGATTCTTTCCTAGAAAATACTAGTGCTCATACAGAAATACCTGGACAAGGAAATTCATCGAAATTTATTCTGAAATCATCAACTATAATATCATTTTCTGTCATTCAACAAAGAAGGGCAATACTTTGAAGGCCACGGCATATTTCATCCCTTCATTTTGGATTTTATGGGGACTCGAACACAGATTTATGACTTTTCATTGATAGGATGTCTATTCTTTATTTTTTTGGATTAATTTGGATTTAATTCGAAAACCGTAAGTTCTTTTTCTCATGTACGGGAAGAATCTTCATCGTAGAGGTATGTGAATAAATTATCTGTTACATTTTAGAAAACTTGTTGTCTTTTTTATTACTTTTGTGAGTGACAAAATCTTAAAAGAAGGAAAACTATTTTAATGAAGGAAAAAGAATTTTGCAATAAAAAATGTTTAAGATCTACTGGATGCTGTTTGTTTTCAACTTGCCCTACTAAAAAGGATATGTAGTTGAAAGATTAAATATTAAGCTAAAAACTTAAATGTTTCATCCATACCTACTCTTATCGATACGACATGAAAAAATGGTACACATGAAAAACAAGGTGACATTTTATCTATTAAATAATTATAAGATATGCTTCATGGTGATCTTTGTTTCCTCTATTTTATTATAGAATTCAGTAATGTATGTATCACTTTTATTGTATTCACTTTGATATGGTTTACATTACTTCACTAAATTTAACATACATCTTTTACTACTCCACGTTTAGAACGTCTGAAAAATCCATCTTATTATTGATATAATTAAATGTCGAATTGTTTGTCACTATTTAAAGTAACAATGTAAGATTGTCTTTTTGCAGTCGTTGCTGTTAACATAATGGTGTGAAATCAACATTTACTTCGATTAAATTTAAGTTATGCAAAATATTGGAAAGAAATGAAATTTGAACATAATAAGTAAACAAAGAGTGTTACAAAGGTATACATTTAAAACAGGATCATAGGATTCGGCTAATGTAGATATGTGAGAAAGCTAGCCAGTAGCTTCTCGTGGGTCGGTGGTTCTTTCCGGTGATTTCCCGGTTTCTTCCTCCACCATTAATACTGGCCGCCATGAATAGCCTATCGTGTGCTGAAAAATGGCGTTAAGCCCAACAATAACAACAACAACAACAACAACAACAATAAAACAGGATTGAAAAATCATGCCAAACATGAGCTTCAGTAACTTCGCAAAACTTACGATTCTCTTTGAGTTGAACATTGCGGCATACTAAATAAACGTTAAAACTTGTTTCTATAAGTCATAGGTGAAAGTTGTAGAAAGAACCAAATATAGTCCACAAAGTCAGACGATGAAAAAATTGATGCAACTTTACAAAGTTCAAACAAGATATATATATGATTTCATATGTGGTAGTATAGCTGTTTTGCTTGATTTGGTGATAAATTACATTTATTTTTCTAGTTTGTCCTGAGCGTCCACTTGTAAAGTTGTTGGATTAAAAAAAATATTAAAACAATTGATGCTTTGTATGTGTGTCGCAAGCGTTAACACTAGTTCTGTTTAAGTCCAAAATCACCGTGCATACCTAATCTCAGAGATGTTCTAAATTTGTTCATGGTATAATATAACGTAACTTATTGATGCAGACAAATGTCGAGCGAAAATAAGAAACATAATTGACAGTTTACAATGCAGCCCATAAATCTGTTATCACATTTGAGTATTTCATGCTTATGAAGAAATTGTGTGAAATGTAGATAAGTCAGCCATTAAATTAGGACATTTAAGAAATTGCAAAACTAATTATTCCCTTTTCACATACTTTACAATTGACTACCTGGTAGGACAGACTTTTACCAGATAAAAGTTTTAACAATGAACAAGCAAACTTAAAATCAATTTTTTTTATAAACTAAAACTCATGAACTTGTGTAGCTAAATATTTTACCTATCAACAACTACCGGCAGAAACAAACTTTACTAATACAATTTTCCACGAAACATTAAACGCTGCTGTTAGTGTCGCCTATAGCATCCTTTAGAAACTGAAATTTTTGTTTAAAATTAAACATAGGAAAATGGTACCGCTAATTAATCCAGTTCCCAACAACAACAATTTACTACCAAATAAAATTATGAAACAAGGTATTGTACATGGTACAACCTATACTATACATGTACAACCTATACTGTACAAGGTACAATCTATACTGTACATAATACAACCTATACTTTTAGGTCAAGAACTTAGTATTTGCAAATTAGAATGTGTACCGGTAGACCAAACGAAACTTGTATTTCTATTTTGAAAGAAACCAACAGAAAACCTTTAAAAGAAATCCGTACGAAAGCAATGGGCATCTCAGGTAAAATTCTTGAGTACATTCTAAAACATCTATAGCGTCAATAAAATAGTGTCAGACAGCGCGTGCAAGAGGTTCAGGACATGATGTGCAAGGCGGTCACGGCACAATCAGTTACCACTTCAAAGTCTAAAACTGTCTCACACGCACACAAACACACACACACACGTGACTGAAAGACACGGTACACTGCTTTGTTGTCCATCACATCAAACAGACAGTATTATAATTATCAAGCTGCAAAGTTTAGTAACAATAAAAATTTAGTTGAAATATAAAATTTAAAGTTGTGGAGGTAACATGTTGATAGTTTCAGGTGGTATGGAATAATACCAGCTATATTTTGTGTAGCGTAAATAGCTTATGGTGCAGTTGTCCCTTTGGCTTCTAATGATTTAGTTTAACATCAATATAATTTGATGCAAAGTTTTCACGAAAAGGATGGCTTGCAATAAATTGTATAACTGCATGAAATAGTACAACATTAATTATGTGATGATTAGTGAACATGAAATTAACTACACGAGACCTTTGTAATCATCATTGAGTACAAAATACTGAAAGAAAAAAGAAATAATCAGAAAAAAATAATGAGCAAGACATAACTGAACTGAAAACATTTTGAAAAATTGAAAGAAATTTCAAAAGAAAACGATTTTTGAAAGAATAACTACAAAACTTGCAAGTTGACATAAAACTTAACTCTTGGTTGATTAAATATTTTAGATACAAATGTAAAGTTGTATCACAATCGATTTTTCCAAGAAAGGCATTACCAATGGACTACCTAACAAGTGTGCCTGTCGCAGCAGAACTGATATGCTATCCGCAAATTTGTAAATAATAGATTTTGTTGCTGGGTACATAAAGGACAAGAATTAAAGAATGACATTTTTATATTTTATAGATTTACATTTAAATAGACAGAAGAGTTGACGAGTTATTAATTGTGACAGCAAAGAAAAGATAGATGTTGAAGGGTTTCAAAAGACTTAAAAGGTAAAATCACTACGAATAATAACTATGTGGTGTAAATCACCAACTAAAATGACACATTTGCTTGAATTTAATATACAGGGGACCTACCAGATCTGAAAATATGTATGTATGTATGTATGTATGTATGTATGTATGTATGTATGTATGTATGTATGTATGTATGTATGTATGTATGTATGTATGTATGTATGTATGTATGTATGTATGTATGTATGTATGTATGTATGTATGTATGTATGCATGAATGCATGCATGCATGCATGTATGTATTATATAGGTTGTTATGGTAGCTATATTGATCTTTCAACTGTAACAGCCTCATCATATCTAAGCTAGTCAACACTGTTAGTCCTTATTTGTAAAGATGCCTTTTAACGGAAACGTATTTCGATCAATGGCAGTAGTCATTATAAGCAATTAGAAATGTGTACAGTAAACATCTAATATCAGCCTAAATGATGAAGATGGAACCGTAAGATTTTCATGGTGTTCCTGTTGACACGGAATTTTACGTACCTAATTTCAGTACATTTTATATGAAAATAATACACCTTGATTGAGTCACCCGAGGGTGGATTATGGTCGCCTTTAGCTTTTTCAAAATACTGAGTTTGCTTTTCCCAGTTATCTGCGACCAAAATGCTTAAAGTCAGATTGATGCCACGTACTCCATTGTTCTATTTCTAAATTGTTGGTATTCAGTATCAATATACGAGAAAAGTAAGTGATTAAATATTGCTCTATTAGTGAAATCATTATTTTATATGATTGAAAACCAACAATACACGCATTCTGCCTTTGGATGAAACGTACATTATATTTTATACAACTTCATTTCCTGAATAACCCTTGGTGATAGACTAATACATTGTTCACAATTATGTATAAATTCTATACATTGATCATGTTAGATCTATGTGCCAATCATATTTGTTCAAAGTTCCATGCTTTGATTCTAATTTGATTATTCTTTGAAGTTGCATTTTCTTATTAGTTCACGTTAGGGGCTAGATAATTTCCTTTTATGAGTTGTAGAAACCGGTGCGCATCGTTCTGTTAAATCCACTCTTTGACTTTAGGCGCGCGAGTATGGTGTCATATTTCAGCCATCGTTCAATTACAGTATAAATACATATCTCATTCACGAAAACAAATTGCTTATATTATCGTAGCTAAATTGAGTCCCAACCCAACTTCATTCTGTTACACATGTATATTATGTGTTCAGTGTAAAGTCAATAGCGTGTACAAATCAGACAAATAACACAATAGCAGAATAAAAATTTTCGTTATTAATAGCTAGATAAAAGAGAAAATCATGCAAAAATCATCTCTGACAAGGACATATTTTATTGTTTTGCAGTTATATAGCCAATATGGTTTAATTAAAGAATAAGACCAACCTAGAGAAGTTTGTTACACTGGGAGAAGTAAATAAGAAACTTTAACAGTTACCACATCAGCAGTTTAGGTCACCCTGGTAAAAAAGAATGCATTTAGTAGACAGCTTACACATGTACATGATGCTACTGAAATACGTAAGAATTTGGAGGAAAAAACTGAAAGACATCTAAATATGAAGATAACAAGCTAAATTCACAGCTATTCAACAGAGTGAATTAATAAACAAACAAACAAATTAATTAATTAATTAATTAATTAATTAATTAATTAATTAATTAATTAACTAACTTAGATATTTAGTTTGTTTTTATGCCTCCGCTAAATCGAATTCTAACTCAGTTTATCTCTCAGTTTGTTTGAGACTTCTGAGCCGTATCATAATCAAATCTTAAACAACACTTTACATATAGCTGAGAGTGTTGCATGGGAGTAATAAAATAACCTGAATATAAAATATGCCTCTGTCAATCATTGTGACATTTAAAGTTTTGAAGACATTTTATATATCTGATGAATAGAATTTCTAACATACAAAAAGGATTTTAAATTATATTTAATTTTGCTTCGGTGAGACATTGACGATATAATAAGAAATCGATTCATCTTCTATAATGGTCCCATTGAAGTTATTTGGAATATTATATCGTTCCTGTATCTAAATCAATCGTTCTTTTTCTATTTCCAGATTATGATTAGACAATCTAAAACGTTTCGCTGTGCAATATAAAATACCAAGTTCAGAATATAATATAATTGAAGAATACCAATATTGATTACATGCAACTTTAACAGAAATACAAAACCAGATTTATAAAGATAAAACACTATTTTAGATGCGCAGGAATATTGTTTCTATAAGGAGACTCAGAGTGGTATACACTTTACGGAAACGAAGACCAGATGAATACGTTATATGTAGCAATATTTGCATCCAAAACAGGAAAAACAATTAACTTTTAGAAAGCAACATAGAGAAGGTAAATAAATCTCTTGAAGACTAAACCACTTTACAATTTGAACGGCAGCACCTTTATAAACCGATTTGAACGATGAAGCAATCACAAAACCGCCAAGAGATTAAACACCTGGATTTAGTGTCAACACTAAAATTATGTAGTTGAAAAATAATACAACTGTCGTTATGTGTTTTTATAATGTTTTTATATTCTTTCAATTTCAATATAAACTGTAAATTTATAGCTGAAAAAAATCACGCAAAAAACAATGACAAACCTTTAGATGAATTTTAGATTATTGAGTTACACGAGTTTGCTGTCAAATATGTGCAATCTACTCTTGAAAATACAAACGAAGATATATTTCAGTACTCATTATTTCCAGCACCACGCACTTACAGATAAATTAAAATCGTTTTAAAAATTTCATATAATTTTGCCAGACGTCTGTCAATAAATAATTAAAGAAAAAGAAAATAACGTTTGTATTAGATTGGAACACAAACCATGCACGCTTCCATTCATCTGAGCTATACAATTGCTTTATCAGCCTTGGCAAACATGTGTTCTGTGGGATTTATTTTGAGTCTCGTTCTCTTAAACAGCCTCGCACTAAGAGTTCATGTGTTATATCTGTAGGAATAATTGATGCTTATGAAATTAATACTGAAGCAAGAAATTAAATCCGTTTATAAGAGAATGTGTACATCTCAAAATATATTGTACTCTAATTCTCCTAATAGTTGACTGATTCTATGGATGTAAAATTAAAAACGATCAATTGCGTAATAAAGTTCTGAAATAAATCTGTCTTGTTTATGATTTTGTTAAAACTTGCTTTCTCCATCTTTCTTATTCTGTTCTAATTTGAAGGCATATAAATTGGAACTATCATTTTTCACATTTATCTTTTGGCATATTTTGATTTTTGAAGTACATATATGTTGTAATTTTTTGTCTGCGTAAACGTCATCATTTTCTGAGATGATATCTTTAACAAGTTTCAACGTCCAATGAATCTTGACATACATATCCTTAGTGCGTGTGTGAGCCTGAGTTGGATTTTTAACGTGTCTGTAGCAATTTATTAGTCGTATCGCTATCTGCAGTGTGACAGTTTATAGTGATGTCTAGCACTGGGGAATTATGCCGCCGACATATTTTGTGATGTCCTACTCAGCCTCAATCTCAGTATAGATAAGAACAATATTCCTGACCATATGTCAATATTGCAGTGAATCCATAAATATGCCACTATCGAGCTCTTTCATCTAAAAGCATGGTTTATGTCTGTGGAGTTTGGAACCAACAATCGTGAGATAATGGATTCTTATCCTGTACTCCTACACTAAGAGACCTTACTTACCAATCCAAGCTGTGCAACATTTTTTTTTTGGAAAACCAAGCATATGACATAATATTGCCTCAAAATAGCCTGACTGGTATAGTAATTATATTTCAGTTTAATTTCAATTGTTCATTTTCTGGTGTCAATATACGGACTGCTGATAGAAATAAATGTAAGTAGTGTAATGATCGTCAGAGTAGTTGATATTTTTGTCATGGTTTATTGCAGTGGATATTTGAATGCTCAAAATAGGATGAAACAGCTTTTAGGAGTGTAATTGACAGTTTTGATTACATATATTACTCATTGGGACCGAAGTCTTAAAATCTATGCCACCTATACTTCCTAATTTATTATAAAGCAAGTAAGAGAGAGAGAGAGAGAGAGAGAGAGAGAGAGAGAGAGAGAGAGAGAGAGAGAGAGAGAGAGAGAGAGAGAGAGAGAGAGAGAGAGAGAGAGAGAGAGAGAGAGAGAGAGAGAGAGAGAGAGAGAGAGAGAGAGGGGGAGGGGGTGGGTGGTGGTGGTGTTATCGTCGACTGCTCTGAAGTACTTAATTAAGACATTATCAAGTCGAAATTAACTGGTTTTTAACTTCTGCGGCTTAGTTTTATGTTGAAAGTGGAGATACAAGTTATTATTGAATACAATTACATGACACTACATCTCTGGCGGTAAAATCGATTGTGCCAATTCAGCCAATGAGATTGATTATTTTGGGAAAGAAATGAGTTAATAACTGCGTTCTAGATTCTCGAGGACCGCTACTTGATCTGAAAAAATTCTATCTCCTAGTGTCCAATTTGCAGTAAAAGAGCTTGAAACACACAAACAAATTTGTTCTCAGTAAACGTTGAAGCAATCAACAGGAATCTTGGTACACAATATTTCCGCACTGGAGAAAATGAGGTTGATATGAAATGGAAAATGATCGAATTGGCTACACACATTTAGGTATCAATCGGCGGGATATCGGTAAAGTTAACTTATTAGCGATAAATCAGTGTATTTATGAAAGTACGTTTTTTTTCTTCCAAATAATTTCTAATGACCAACGCCATTTTTGCATGCAATATGGATCAGCAAGAGATGTGATGTATCACATACGGGATTTTAAACCTATACATAACACAGCTATTATGTATTTAATTATTATTGTTGCAGATAAAAGCACACGCAATAATATTAGAAGCAGATTAAGTAAAGCTGTGTGAGGAACGTTTTTGATGCTGTTGAATAAAATTGATATATTGATATATATTGATATGGACAGATCTATTTCATGCAGTATGACAAGTTAAAGAATCACATGCTAAAATATAGCTACGTATATAATCTGTGGTACCAAGCGCATAAACTGTCCAAAGGCCCGGTCCTTAGTGACCTAATCTATAATATTCTAATCGTAACCATTGTTTTAATAATTTCAAAGTACTTTCTCTTCCATACCTGTATCAATCAATATATTTCCCATTACAACATTAAAGTGAAATGCAAATAGCAATGTCGTTTTTTAATATGCCTCTGGTTACAAATACTAACTACACTCGTAACAGGTTCGGACTAATTTTAGTTATTCTGCTGCATTTTTATTTCCTCGTTTTATCATCGTTTTTTAAGCAATTCCAATTTCTGGTCTTCTAAAAGTAAAATAACCCTTTCGAAATTATAAAATATGTCAACTCTATATTTTCTTTAGGGCATTTTGTGCTGCAAAATATTTGTTCCAATAAGATTATGTCTTTACCCAACATCTTTTCATCATATAATGATTTATTCTAGATTTAAATATTTCAAAAGATAATATTTTCCTGATCAAAATCTCACAGAATTGATTCTCTTGTGGTTCCATCCATTTTTGAATTCTTTAAATCTCTCATAAATGGATAAAAAGATGATATTTTTGATACCATTTTTCTTTGGAAAAGCTTTGTATGGAAAATGAATTTATCAGATTTGTGATATTTTACTGATAACTTTATTTCTTCAAACCATATATAACAGGGATGCAAAAAAGGTTCTAGACTTTGTGAACTGAACGATTAAATTAGATCCGTAGATAACATATTTTGTGGTTTGCAATATAAAAAATAAAAGGTAGAAGAAAAACAACACATTCTTTGCTATATAGTTCATTGATAAGCGATGTTTTTGTTGACAGTAATATTTCTTTGATAATATATAATTCGTGCATTGACTCTTTCAATTTGTCTTAATAAACACCACCTAGATATCCAGACAAAATGATACATATCGGATAAAAATACAATTATAGCATTTACACTTCTGAACTTTTTTGAACCAATGTAATCTAACTCCAACAAAACATTCTAAAGTTATAGAGCGATCACAAAAACGTGACACATATAGGTTAAAACTGCCTGGATGAAGTACAGACGGATGGACAATATAACCTAATGACTGACTTATATAAAAGTATACAAATGCACTCTTATTTTCAGTATGGTCAAGTTTTCATTTAGGTTTCTTATCACGATGGGTCTTAAATTGTCTCAATTAGACTATGGATTATTGCCCTTTAAACGGCTATCAGTTTCAGATTATAATAACTTATGCTAAGTCCAATCCCTGCATGAAGAACAAAATTCGTCCAAAAGACATGGAATGCGAAAAAATCCAATCCATGATAAATTCAGATAAAGCAAAACATAATACATACAGTTCCTTTTAAACCTTTTGTGCGAATTTAACTACTACTACTACTACTACTACTACTACTACTACTACTACTACTACTACTACTACTACTACTACTACTACTATTACTACTACTACAGCTATTGTTATTTTTTACGATACCAAAATACTTTTTAAATAAAAAATTCTGCATAATTGATTGCTTCAAATGAAGCAGCATCTTTGAAGACTTTATTGCTTTCGTTTTCTATCAAGAGGGTAATTGGGAGACATTTTATTCCATATACCATGAAATTATATATATATATATATATATATATATATATATATATCTATTTTTATATATATAAATATATATATATATATATATATAGATATATATATATATATATATATATATATATATATATATATATATATATATATATATATAGAGAGAGAGAGAGAGAGAGAGAGAGAGAGAGAGAGAGAGAGAGAGAGAGAGAGAGAGAGAGAGAGAGAGAGAGAGAGAGAGAGAGAGAGTACATATCTGGATCAAATAATGGACGTCCTAGCTGCTCGACGAATATCGATTTAAAGACCAACTGATACTTACTTGAGCACTATTTTGTCATGTATTGACCAATACCAATAATTTTCCGTTTTACTTGAACTAATGAGTTTGTATGATAGAACACTCGTAGAATATGTATGATTATATTGAACATACAATCGATTTCCACACCACAATATTTTCCGGCAAAAATCCCATATTGAAAATAAAAAAGTAAGGCCATATAGTCCTTATGGATATTTGTAGGAATGATATGTTTTGCAGTTTGTCTAAATTAAACCACCAGATTTATACGAATATCAGTCACCGATATGACCCTCTGAGATCGACCTATAGCCATAGAAGATACGCAGCATACTGGTCGTAACCTTCGTTGTTGTTGTTGTTGTTGTTATTATTATTATTATTTTTATTATTATTACTATTATTATTATTATTATTATTATTATTATTATTATTATTATTATTATTATTATTATTATTATTATTATTATTATTATTATTATTATTATTATTATCATTATTATGTTCTTCTTCTTCTACTTATTATTATTATTATTGTTGTTGTTGTTTTATACACAGCTGTTTTATTGGTATTAGTTTTTCTGCAGTTGAAATTGGCATTATACATTGGTATTGAATATTAAACTTCTAATTTTTAATCTTCTCAACATTTGGGACCATTCGTGAGTTTGTAGGGTATTCAGGGGCATAGCTAGGCATACTTAAGCACTCACATGACGCACTGTGTTTCCAAAATTTACATACCAAAAAAACATGCCAATAGTTCACTTTAGCCTGTCACTCTCTTACTATGTTGTAAAAATCGCAATTCGCCCATAACACATTGCGTGGCCCGCCATTCTATTTTCGTTGTGCAAACATTAGAGAAGTTTAAACAATATCTCTCTCTCTCTCTCTCTCTCTCTCTCTCTCTCTCTCTCTCTCTCTCTCTCTCTCTCTCTCTCTCTCTCTCTCTCTCTCTCTCTCTCTCTCTCTCTCTCTCTCTCTCTCTCTCTCTCTCTCACGTTGGACCCGTCCTGGGCATAATATATAAAACAACACGTTGATATAGATTTCACTATTTTCAAAAATTATAGTTGATAAAGAAAACAAGATATGGAAACATAAATCTGTTTATGCAAATTGTATTATCTAAATCCAGGATTTTATTATTTAAGACCTATATCGCAATGACGGGGCCCCGAGTGGCCGAATGGTCTAAAGCGCTGTCCGTTACGGATCACTGCCATCTCACCTCTGCGTGGGTTCGAGTCTAGGATTCGACGAATGTGGATATGTGAGAAAGCTTGCCAGTAGCTTCTCGTGGGTCGGTGGTTCTTTCCGGTGATTTCCCGGTTTCTTCCTCCACCATTAATACTGGCCGCCATGAATAGCCTACCGTGTGCTGAAAAATGGCGTTAAGCACAACAACTACAACTACCCCTATCGCAATGACAGCGATTGTTTTTAACATACCAGTTCAACGATATTAGGTAGCTGGTGTGTATGCGTTATGTTTGTCACTGACCGCTATAACAGGATTACAGTTGCTCCGTGCATCAAAATGATATCTCAAACGTGGACAGTTTGTGGGAACAAAAATATATCATAATATATGACTAAGACAATGATTTACATTTTACACTTGAAGGGATCATTTTATGCTGATGGGTGTTATGTACAATGGAATGGCAAATTGGTGTGGCTAAAGAACTTGCTGCAATAGAAAATGAATGAAAATGCATAATCCAATTAATCTTAACTAAGAAATGGGAAAGACAAACATTGATTATCCAAGATCAAAGTACCTTCTTCACGAGCTGCAAGCAGGTGAACGAAAAATGTTCCACAAACCTGAGTTGGAAGTTTTTTCTTCACACATGTAAATATATTTTTTCACACGTATGAGAAATAATGTTTCATATGTAAAGTAGTTTTAGTTAATTTCAATTTTGTGAAAATTTAATTTTTCATATGTAAAATAGTTTTGTCATATGTGTGAATTCAATAAACTATTTTATACGTGTGAAAGAAATTTTTTAACTTATGAGACACAGAACGTTACATTTTACATATCTAAAAATGACGACTCTTTCGCATATATGTAGTTGAAATTCGTTCTCGCATATGCACGAGTACAAAGAGTTTACAGCGTAAACATAAAACCTCTATCTCCCTGATCGATACGCTGATATATATATATATATATATATATATATATATATATATATATATATATATATATATATATATATATATATATATATATATATATATATATATATATATATAATGCATCAAATATTGCTTCAAATACGTGAAATATATTTTCAAACAACTTAAATTTCTTTTTGCGTATGTGAAATAATTTGACTTTATTTCACATTTGTGAATTAGTTTTTAAGGTGTGAAGAAAATGATTTGCTGTATTGATGTAATCTTAATATCAATAACTTTTAAGGTTAGGCAATGACTCTACCGTCAACTATCGGTTGGTTTCAGTGGATTAATCCTAGATATATTGACATACAAAATATATGCACGATTACAACATAAGCGATGACCATATAAGTTGATCTTTGAAGTTGATCTAGAATATCCGGAACATTTTTACATGAGGTACACAATGAATATTCGTTACCTTCAGAAACTTTGTTAGTGCCTGATACGTGGCTCTATCCGTGTCAGTGCGCAATCTTTGATTATTTCCGGACCTAAATTTATTAATACACCCAAATAAAACAAAGTCTTAGGTCGAAACACAATCATGTATTAAACATGCGAAGCCTATAGCTGTATCTACGATTGGGCAAGCGCGTAACCAAGATCAATCGAATGAATTAATTTGATCATTCCACAATCTAACTCTCTAGTTGTATAATATAACTGGTATATGGGAATATTCATTGAACTTGGTATGTCGTCGACCATTCGTGGAATGACTTTAGTAGCAGAATATAAAAGGCCCTTATAGTTTTCTCACTATTGATTTGACCGGAAAATCGTAGTCCTGTTTCAAAAGCAACCAATTATTGAGACTTAGAAGAATATTCGGATCAAGTAGTCGCACGTCAGCCAAAACGTGTATCTCATTTGCGTCCACCAAAAAATTAAACGGAAATAATTCTAAAACACCAGAAGAACAGGAACAAAAACATGCACCTACACAGGAGAAAAAAATAACAACTAGATTGGATAGTGAACCATAGGCTTGAATAACGCATACAGGAAGACGACTGATCGATGAGAGAAGAAATATAAAAGTTTCGACCTGCAACCATTACCAAAAACGCACACCTGCAACAACAGAGAGAAACGAAAAGTAAGGAAGCTGCCTTGGTGAACAGCGTGAGCCCAACGACTTTGCTGATTGATTGGAAACACTCATAGGATCAATTCATGAGGGCAACAACGAACCAGAAGTCGTTAATGAAGGCACATAGATTTGTCAGCAACTGCTAAGTCGCATTATGGGTAGATAAACATACTGCACGTTGATGTATGAACTAGTTGAGGTTGTAAATGGTGTACGACACCGATGATGAGTTTTAAAACGATTGAGACGCTGTGTGTTGTATGTGAATTATATGCTGCAGTGCAACAGGTTGCTGTAAATACAACCCATTGTTACCACGATGATTACAATATCATCAACGAGGCCAGAATTTACAGTGACCTTTCCTAAACCTGTTAAAGTTGGTAAACCACTCACAATCGAGATTTAAAGACATATCTGAGCCCGCACTAGGAATGGGCGAGCCTTTTGGTAAATCGAAATAAAAGAGATTTATAATATTACTCATACCTGCCTATTTATCCCAGTTAACTAAAATAGAATTGCAAAGTGCACCACACGTCGATGTTTTTTCTTGCAAACAAGGCATCCTAGAAAATTGAGGGAAAACTTGTACAGAATAACGCCGGCTGCACCAATTATCCTGCTAATATCACAGATGGATTTGTTAACAATGGAATCATGGCATTGTTCAACAGAGCACGTTATTTAATCGATGGAAAGGAAATAAAAATTCTGACAACGTAACTACGACGATTATTGGACTTGCAAAATACAGCGATGATTAAACGAGAACTGCTAGTCCAACTATTATGATTATCAAGGATACATCTGACAACGAGGATTTTCAATAGAATTCAATTAGGCGTCATAGAAATCATGCAGGTAATTGATTCAGTTGTAAAAACTGTTGTTGTAGGTGCTAGCATCACTTTTAATGGTTGATTTGCTAAGCACCAAGGATAACATCATGGAGCTTCTTGAAAATTTTCGTGTGCAATTCCACTTAGTAACATATTAGAATTTTGTACAGATGCTCCCGAGGTTATATTTGGGGTTAAATATAGAGAAATATTAAGCCGTAAAAATAACTCCAACGGAACAGTTTGGCGTGGTCCGCTGATTGTAGAGTTGTATTGGAAACAATAGCATTATAGATGCCTTTGGTATCTACTTTACTGACTACAAAACATTTTTGTTATAGCTTATTCAAGCTGGAACCGCTTCAACGCTGTTGTTTCTAGCACATACGAGACGTGCACCCCTCAGGTGCTATTGTTGGACAGTTTAGGGGACAAACAAGCACACAAAATGGCTTTAGCACACCAAAACATGTTTGTGGCGTTTCAATTTTCAAATTGAGCCAGTGCATAAACTGAATGTAAGTTGATATTTGACAATTTAGACGTTATTGAAGTAAGGTTTCTTCGCGTTTAAACTGTCATCAAAAACCGTTTTAAAAAAATAATTAATTTTGAAACGAATCATAATGCACTTGAATATCCCGATCTGTGGTCATCAAAACAGTGAATCTGGTTTGCAGATTTCCTAACATGACTTCATGGCACTATACCTGATGTATTACTTTTCACCGGAACATATGGAGTTGCTCAGGCAGTCTGTTGCCGATATGCATTTTCATGCACAGGAGGTAACGCTGATTGTGATTATTGATGTTATGCTGGCATATATTCTGACTGTTGTGCTGGTGGTCATATGAGAGTCCATGATGTAAATGTAGAAAATGAATATGTCATATCACGAAATGAAGGTTGGCCTTATTGAAAATCAGGTTGAAAAAAAAAACGCAATAGAAAGCAATTGTGGGTCACTATAAAACTTTCTTTGGCAAAATTGCGCAAATGTCTCCTTATAGATGACACAACGGCACAGCTTAATGCACCAATAAAATTCCCAGAACTTAGGTGACATTAAAATTATCCAAGTCTGAGGTGACATAAATGCAAGAGACATGTAGAATATTTTCAATCCTTGCAGCTATCCCAACATTGTTATCAGCACCTGCTGAAGCGGTCGCAAAAGCGGCAGCGCTGTTGGCGCAGACCGAGGTGAACTTATTATTTATCAAGATCAAACTAGCAAACTGCACACGTCTAATGTTGACATTCAATATATTATTGTGAAGTTTAAGGCACTATCGCGAAAGAACCTGGCTAAAATCACCGAAAACAGTGAAAATCGGAGACATTGGTGTGTTGATTGCGTATATGAAAGTCTATGCTATTCATACTAATGCTGCAACAAAACAATACGTAGATGAGCAGATCTCTAACGTGTCACCACCGCCACATGTATTAACGGTTCGGAGAACATGAAGTAGAGAGAAGAAACTGACGAAGTATTCTTAGCAAATATCGAATTGCTTTCAGTTCTGGTACAAATGGTTCTGATAGCCCTAAATGTCACAGCTTAAACATGTGCATGTCCTCATTATACTTACTTGTAATAAATGGTTAAAAGCTTCATGGAGTCAGTAGACCTGTTGATAGATGATACAAAGCGTTTTGCTTCTGTATCACTACTTTCAAATAGCGATATTTACACATTTGCAGTATCAACATCATTGAGTGCCGGAAATGAATGATTCAACGTTTATCATGACGCGTACTTACGCGTTTCTGGCGTCTGTGTTTAAGACTAGATTTATCATTTTATATAAATGATGCATTCTGATCAAGGTGATAAGATCGCTGAATTTAAACACACACACACATATACACACACACACACGTATATATATATATATATATATATATATATATATATATATATATATATATATATATATATATATATATATATATATATATATATATATATATATATATATATATATATATATATATAGTTATGTATCTTTATTTTGTTTTCTATTTTTTAATTTTATTTTTTATTTTATTTCATTACATGTTATTGTAATATAAATTTGTCTACTTGATTATATATATATATATATATATATATATATATATATATATATATATATATATATATATATATATATATATATATATATATATATATTTTTTTTTTTTTTAATAGAAATTCACTTCAGTTCTGTTTGGCCTGAAAAACAGCCAGCGGTTTGAAGCATTGTATCTTTGTCTGACCTAGATTCAGAACCACTGTCAGTTTTGGAGTCAACAATTCTTTTTATTTTTTTTTCTTGATGGAAATCATTGACTTTTTTTTAAGACTATACTAAAATACGTGATAATCTACAAGCCATCTTTTTACGTTGTTCTGTAGAGAGATGATCACGTGACTCCATCCTGGAATCTGTTTTGCATCTTAATTTACTGTATGGTCGTTTACTTGAGAAGACATAGCCAGTTGTGCTACCAATACGGGCGAGGAAATAAAAATCATTGTTAGATCTGTTATTCTTTATGTTCTGGGAGTTAAAAATGATGCCTCTGATGGACGGTAGAGAAGACAACCTTTTCGATAAGGTCTTAAGTCATGGTCTGTTTTTTATTAACTGTCATGTCTACAAATAACTCTTCTAATCGATAATTTGTGTCTAATATTTAACAATATTATTCCGTAATAAATCTACTTTGTTTGACAAACATTTAAAAGATATCGTATGTTTTACCAAATAAAATATCTTTTAAAGATACATGCCAGGAATGCTGTCTTGCAAGCAGTTGTTCTT
Source organism: Potamilus streckersoni (assembly GCA_016746295.1). Classification (NCBI taxonomy): domain Eukaryota; kingdom Metazoa; phylum Mollusca; class Bivalvia; order Unionida; family Unionidae; genus Potamilus; species Potamilus streckersoni. Next base: position 1,366,800 of record JAEAOA010000884.1, read on the forward strand.
CTTGTTTTAAAAAACTTACAAAAATCGCCATTTTCTCTGACATGTTGTAAAAAACAAAGAAGCAACCCCATTTACCTCCAGAACAAAGAAAACAAATCGTTAAGTTTTGAAGTTATGGTCTGTATTGTATTATGCCTGAATAATGCTTCATAAATATGATATCTACGCAGAATTGTACAACTCGGTAAATCATGTTAAATATCATGCAGAAAATAATTTAATAGTAATATTGTTATGCAATTAAAATATTTTCAGGAAGAATTTTTAAAAGAAAAGATTGTTTGTTTCCTTTACTAAATGCAAAATATCCCGACGATAATACTAGTAATAATTCTTGCAAAGGAACTGTTAATTTTTGTATTTGGAGTTAATCTTGTGATAAGCGGAGTTGGAAACTGAGTTTCCATGTGGAGTCAATCATAATTGGCTTTCCCAATGTAAAACGGTTTTTAACTGACACAAAATCAAACCTCAGTCTCAAGCTCAATGGTTTTGTCATCACCATTCACCAAACACTGCATAAGTGCATAAGAGTTCGACATATTGCTGTTGCAAAGTTTACACGCTTAATTCAACATTGTTCACAAACGACTGAAAGACTTCTGTTCCATAGTACACAATATTTAGAGACATCATTAAGTCAACGTCCAAGTCTTACATGCTTTACTAGTTACGGATATGTCCTTTCATGATTTCGTCCGCTTTCTAGTGTATAGATTTTGCATCAGACTTTGAATCTGAAATATACTTAATGCCTGTAGGGGCAATTACGGTAAGGAAAAATGCAAGATTTGGAATATGTGTTCCTGAGTGTGGTTACGTTTATCCTTCATTACTATTCCTATAATTGTGTTGCAAGGATCATTGTGGGTAAAGCGTTCATTAATGGTTGGTTGGGTATACAAATTTTCAGATATTTCGAGTAACTATGTTTTCAAAATTGGATGCTACGATTTTGACTGCTGCGCTGAACAAAATATTTAATTGCTTGTATCAAATATAAATGATTAGTCTATGAAAACTTCAAAACCAATTTCAGACATGAATATTCCCTTGGGCTTTCTAGATGCATGCGAAACATAAGGCTGTGCTCAGTAAATCATGGTTCCAAGTTTATTAATTGTGGCTGAAGACTGGTACATTTAGCGGCGCATGGATTGATGAAAACCCTAGGGCATACTTATTAACGGACCAAGACAATGTTGAATATCAATAACTTAGTTTGCAGTGAATGTACGTAAATAGGAGATATAATTTTCTCACAGTGTTAATAGGATATGTTGGATACAACGCCTGCTGTTTAATTATACGTGTAAGAAAATAGAATGCAAATTGGAACAAAAGGTAAAATGTAAAGGGATGCAGAAAAAAGAAATATAATCTTTATCCTATCTTCAGTAACAAATGAAAACCCCGATTTAATTTGATAAACTTTGCTTTTAATTTTAATATTTCTGAATAAAGGCTAAATAATGAAATCAAATTCAAGACAGGAAATTCAGTCTTGACATATACTGCAAGTTGAAAGATTATCATCTCAAAATGTATTCGATTTCTATATTTTCCAGACATACAATGCAATATTGACTTAAAACAGTAATGTAGCAAGCAAATCTGGACATGTCCCTATATCTATTGTAATGATATTAAGGTTGCTTCTAATGTCGTGTTCTACTTTTATTGTTTGCAAAAAAAATTGAGTCAAAAGATCTTAAATTTCAATTTTACTGTGTCACAAGATATAGAATTTTAGTTTGAGTCGCAAGAACTAGAATTTCAGTATAATGTAGGTACCGTCGTTATAAGGCAATTCATACTGTAATTATTCAGAAAAGGCAAAATTGCTTCATTCTTGTGTCTAAAACGGATTGATTTATGGGTTGTTTTTTTTATGGTTAAACGATATATTGATGCCTCCTTGGAGAAATCTAGTCGTATTGGCTTTTGGAGATATGCATATTTTCTCATTATAAATGCAGCTGAGAAAAGGGACTTCGAAGCCCGTACAGTTAATAAATAATCATAGACAAGTTAAGTTCGTATTGGCTTTATTAATTTGTTATATAGCAGTTTACTTTTAATTAAAGTTTCTATTTTATAACTCCAGAGTGAGAGCATGGTCTGTATCTCAAAAACCGTCCTTAGCAAAAGAGGCAATATAACTCAGTTTTCATTTGCACTATTTGATGCCATTTTTGTACTCATAAAAGCACGCATGTTATAACTAAAATAAATATTTTTGCATTATTTCTATACCGATAAAATCAATTAAATGTAAATTTTACTTTGTTTAAAGTGTAGCCTTTTCTGTATTTCGTGTTATGTTTCTTACCAGAAAGTTACAAAGGATATTTAAATTTTACCAATGCTTATTCACATGATGTCGTATTAAAAGAATGTTCTGGTTGGTTTCTTCATGCTGATTTGGCGCGTGTGTTTTGTAGATCCAAGTTTACCAAAGTAATAAAACAGAACGCAGTATTTGAGTGCTAGATTTTCCGCGCTTATAAAACGTTTATCATTTTTATTGTTGTTTGGATTTGGTTTTGTTTAGACACTCCGTCAATAATTCATTCATTTGTATAACTGAATTTGTTAAGAACATCAAATATACACTGATCGGTCTGAGCAACAATTTAACGGAGCAACCGGAAAAGACTTTACGCCATCGAGATCAACTGTGACCTTCGAGCTGCGTTTTATTTTTTTTCAATTGGAACCCTAATGTGAACTATATATCTAAATAAGGGCATGGATTGTGTCACTCGCCTAGCAGCAATACCGTTTCAGGTTGGAGCCAATGATCATACTCAAGGATTATTTGTTGCCCAGCAATGCTATTGATTTGTTTTACAGCTCAAATTCTAGCGCCTCTAAATGGGCCATCGAAACGATAAAAGAAAAGGGATTGAGCTGTTGATTTTAACTAAGAGCAGTTGTTAAGGTATTCGTGAAATTTCTGTCAACTGTTGAGGAATAAAAATATCAGATATATGTTAAAGAATTACTTTTTATCTCTTATATTTGAATTTCGATATACACCCTTCTTGCATTTATATATCCTACATGAGTACAGATGAGAAACAAACAAAAAAAATGTTGACGGTGACAAATAGATTTAGATTGAATTAAGTCTTTCTTTGGTATGAGATGGAGAAAAGCGGATCACCTTGCAAAACTACCCACGTTAGCCTGCCACAGATATGAACCATTGCTTTGATATGGAGTTATTTCAAATAATATATCATTTTATTGCATACCCTCTCTGGTGGTCTAGTGGTTGGAGCATTTGTTCGAAACCCGGGCGAGTGATACCAAAAACTGATAAAAATGGTACTAACAGTTGGCGCGCTATGCAATCAGCATTAAGAAGTTAGTATTAGGACTAATTGGCATAGTATTGGATAATGCGACTGAGTGGGACATTATGCTACATGTCTGCGGCACGATATCCCAGTGCTAGACATCACTATAAACTTGCCAGACTGCAAATATTTTATCGATATGACTGAAAACTTTTTAAAGCTACGTTAAAAATCTAAATCAAACACACACATACACACACATTGTAGAACTTTATGTTGTACATCAGAAGAATCCGTTTTTAAATTTTGAAACTGGTAAAGTGCTTCGGTGTCCTGAACTTATCACTCTCAATCACGTGTATCGTCACAATTCCTTTTATCGCTGTCTACCGCGTGGAATATCACAATTTTCAGTCACGGGAATTATCATAATTTTCAAGCTACTTCGGTGTGCACAACCGATCGCGGTCAACCATGTGCATAATCACAAATATCTAACCCAAAGTATGACTCTAATTATCTGACACTGACCTCAGCTAAATCCAGTGAAAATACATCCACAAGGATAGAACATACATGCTATGTGTCCAGAAACAGGACCTTCTTACACATCACGAACGGTCGTATTAATTATCAATAACCTTTGAACGCTATAAAAGTTCGTTATGATTATTAATTAAAATAAATATTTCTTATTGCAAGTTATATAGCAAAAAGATAACCTAAAAAAGATTACCTAACGCTGTGCCATCTCTCGTGTGTATGACCTATGCCTCGCGACTCACCATATTCGTTAATATCAAATAAGCACTCGTGAGGACAACTTTTCAGACTGACACTTTTCAAAGTTCTAACTGTATGACGAATTAACAGAACACGAATTATACGAAACTTCGATCGGCTTGAACCCTAATAGGTTCATGCACAGGAAAATAATGTATGCAGTTGGGATTGATTGTAAACTTTTGTTGCTTAAGCAACACTGTTATGTCATATATAATTGCATGAATTGATTAGTTTATGATAAATCTTGCAGGCTTGATATTTAAAGACACTGAAAAGAAAGACATGAGCGCTTCAATTGCCGCAATGGCTTGACCCGTCGCTAAGTGCGTCTCTTAATAGTTCTAGATCATTCTCGATCCTTACGAATCTATGTACTTCTAGCATGGAGCACATGCTTTAAATGATAACCAACTTACTTTGGTTTGCTTTTACAATGGCTTGTTAAATCGGAAATATATGGCCTCCATGACCTCCTAACTGAATAAGTTTTTGCTTTGGCACTAGTTCATTTGGTTATTCTGTATTCTGAGAAATCCTTAATTGAGGTATTCTGTTTTCAGATAGTGATTTCCTCTGTCTGACTTCAACAATTAATATTATTCTAAAAATGTATCTTTCGATGCCATCATTTCCCCGGAGAGTAAGAGAAATAGCTGGCCTTCTAACTGCTAACGGCATGATATTTCACATGCCAATAATAACTGTATGAGACATTTCAAAGATGGTTAATGCGGGAACTTGTATATTTTTACACCTATGCTGTTATTCCCATGCATCAACATGGAATGCATTTTTTGATGATACATCTGTTTGGAAAGGTTTTTGTTCAAAATATATGTATGCACGGTAACAGTTTAATCTTTTAAGGAACAGATTCGATCTTTTAGAGGCCAATGTTGAGAATGCCCTCACATGTATTAGTTAATTTCTAAATAACAGTGCACCGGTTTGAATCGATCTCCTGTTTGTCTTATGTCGACGAAAGCGTATTGTTTTAACATATTTCAATATCGTTTCATTAAAAGAACATGCGACCTTTTCTTGAACGTAGAAAATGCTCCAAGACATTTCGCAAAAACAAAAAACGAAAAATATATGAAACTGGGTCAACATTACATTCATTTAAGATATGTAACTATTCCAAGAAAAAGATGTGCCTGTAAATAAGTAAATCAGTGATTAATAGAAAAGACAAACAGAGGGAAAACGGGAGGTAGAAACGGAGGAAAAGAGAAAGAAAGAAAGAGTGAAAATACATGCCACAGATTATTTCCACTGTCGTCTATCATATTTAGTTTATTATTGTAACACTTCATATATAATTACATATACATAAAGGTATAATTTTGTGGATATACTTCTGAAAATATAGGAATATCATTATTTAGTTATTTAGTCCAACGTCACCTTTCAGTAATAAATCAAACATTTTATTAATATAGGCTTGAAAAATAGAGCAAACGATAACAGTTGGGGTTTAAATGATCACAGATAAAATGGGTTCACTTATTTTGTTTTGTTTACTATGCGATCAATATTTTGCACCCTGAACTAAAATGCAAAGTTGTTTCTATCACATGCTACATTAAATATTTTCACCGTATGTCAATCACACTGTTGTTAAATATGAAAATGGAGAAAAAGAGATAGAAAGAAGAAAGTATGGATAATGGAAGTATACAACTGTTTTATAATTTTTTCGCTCATTTTCAAATTATTGTAAAATTTAAGTGCTACCTGTTATTCAACTGTTTAATACAACCAGTGTTACATAAATTATTTGTATTGACATTATCTTGTAAATGAATTGACCTTCATTTCCAGGATTTATCAGAAATGGAACTATTACAATATTGACTACTGAAATAATAGCCTTGAAGCAATGCTGTGGGACATGACAGAGATGACAGATTCAGACAATGATGATGATGTGGGATGTGACAGACTGAGATGACAGATTGAGACAATGCTGTGGGATGCGCCAGACTGGGATAGTTCTGTGGGATATGAGAAGCTATAATATCTGTTGATTATGTTCTATATACAATGAATTTAAAATCAAACATGCAAAACATCATATTATACATGCATATTAAGTGTTTTCCGTTACAATAATTCATAGTAGTTACGTTTTCGGTAACATGTCATTACAGTACTAGATTGTTATTTCTGACATAGCTTCGTAGTAATGTTTGTTATCTGTGACATGGCTTCGAAGTAATTTATGTGTCATCTGTGACATGGCTTCGTAGTAAATAATGTGTTGTATGTGACATGACTTATTAGTAATTTATGTCTTATCTATGACATGGCTTCGTAGTACTTTATTCATTTATGGATGCATGAAATGGCGCTCTGAATCCTTTTGGAGCGTCCTGTCATGTTATATTACCTCCACCTGCTTTTCGCAAGGCAGTTCTATACATCTGCGCAAGAAATGTGTTAAGAAAAATATAGGTTCTTCATTTTCTCATGAAAACATGCATTAATTTCGCAAAATTCGTAATTTTATGCAGCCGTTATTGACAGATAAAAAACCCAAACAGACAGAAGTCTCTTACCATAAAAGTATATAATCTGAATGTAGATATAAGGATATATTTCACTCGCAGCCATTACAAAAATTGTAGCAAAAAAGCGGTTCATTACTTGACTGAGTACCTGGCTTAGCGCATGATTGTAATTTTGATCACTAGTAACGTAGTAACTCTGTATGAAGCCATGACACTTCAAATGAGACTGGTACTAAATTTGATCATTGTTGACCAATCAAAGTAAAACTAATTAAATGGTGAGAATTTGTGAAACCCCGCAAAATGTTCTTCATTTTGCAGCATTACAGTATATGTTGAGTAAAGTCAGTATATTGATTTTCACACTGTCGTTTTGATCAAAATCCTTCATTTTCTGGGATCTCGTTTCTTTTATTTATTACTGACGTTGTTTTGGATCCAAGCGACGAACCGAATAAGAATTGAATAAAACAAGTTATCGAACAATAGTCTAATCAACAATTTACTTATCCTAGAACACATTCCATAACTGCAAATGTAGCGGCTGAAGAGAAATGTAATGCTCCATTAAACTTATTTTTCTTTAATTCCTAGATTACATGGTAAAGTAAACCTATTTATTTGACTATCGTGTGTATTGTCTTGTTGATATAAAAGCTTTTTCCTATTTGATTGTATGTAGACGTTACTCATTGGCTGGCTGTTTATTGGGTAAGCGGCTTTTAGCTAGTTTTTTGTGTGTTCATGGTAGAAAGATAAGGTTGTGTACGTCTGGACTTCAATGAAACGTGAAATGAATTGGAAGTTCTTAGTGATTGATTCTTTTGAAAGACCTCAGTGTCATTCTTTGTTCTGTATATATTGACATTAGTTAAATAAACAAACATTCTCGGACTATTCGGTAACTCGTAAATAAAACATTTCATTTCGCAAGTAGAAAGAGGTGGTTTTGCACCATCATATGATAGTTTATGTGGGACATCGCTTAGATACTCAATTTCACAGCAGTAATTTCTTGGAAACTTCCCCTAATTATATTTAACTTAATTATCCTAAAAAGAGGTTCAGAAATGAAAAGATATACATCTGTGAGATTTTACAAGAGAAATTAATATACATCAGTCACTCTATATAAATTAAATTTTTCACATGTCGTAACACGCAGACTACTCTCCAGTTGACTGTAATAAATACCAAGTCTCCAGTGACAAAAAGAAGCAATACATATTTTAATCGAAGTTATTTATTAGTATTGCTTGATAGTCAATATGCATGCACGCTAAAGCCTAACTCATTTATTTCTTCGACAAAATGAATGGTCAATCAAGATCTGAATTTTTGAAGACGCTGGCTCAGTTGTATGTGGGACTTGCAACCACAAAGATAAGGTGCAGATTTAAATCCGGCTCGGACAAGACTGGGTAGGTCGTTGTGATTCTGTGGTTATGGTAGTTTGTTATGAATGCAGCGGGACAATATAGCCACAAATCATTTATGTGTTGATGTGTCTGTATCAATCAATCAATCAATCAATCAATCAATCAATCAATCAATCAATCAATCAATCAATCAATCAATCAATCAATCAATCAATCAATCAATCAATCATTGTGTTCAATAAAGTCAAGATCTTCAGTTGTGCAAGTTTCAAATCTGCGTTCTACCCTGTAGCATTGATTAGATGGAATTATAAGTTCTTATGCGTTTGAGTTGAAGGCGTTTATATTCTAAACATGTACTTATTTATTATTTTCCCTTGACCGGTTGAATTGTTTAAGACTCTCATGAGATAAATACAAAATATATTTGTTCGTTTCACATTTGAACATTTGAAGTTACTGTCATTGAGTTGTTTAAAGACGAATGATTCACCACACTACAATACAAGGGAAAAATCTCATTTGGTAAGTTCACGTTTATATTATTCAGTAATCACATGATAGATAGCTGTTCAGACCAAGGCAAGAGAAAATTAAGCCGGCTAATATAATACTAAAATAAAACGTTCCCTCTGGTTCAACAGTTCAATGTATCTCAGATTAATCGCTCAAGCGCCAATGTCACGATATAATATTGAATTTTCATGATTGCTATTAGAATGTAAAGGAAACGGCGTTGTTCAGCTGGCATTTCTCTTTATTTCAGTGTTTGATCTGAATTAGCGGTATGTAGAATGACTTATAAATGTTGACATTGTGAAAATAATATCAATGACAGGATAATAAACTCAAATTGATGAGAAGAATGTCAATACTGTTTTGTCACAAATTAAATTGTTTCAATTGTTTTCAAAAACTGCTCTAAAATCTGTAAATAAAGAAAGCATGACTCAGTTCCTCAAACTGTTATTGCTTTAATTTAAAACTGAGATCAAAATTTCATATGTAAATAATGCAAACTAGACGTTAAAGACAATTTTGCTTGGATATACACAGATTGTCTCTACTTCATCACAGGTAAACTAATGTTAGAATGTTAGATGGTCACAATCTGACTAGACGATTGCGGTAATCATAATAAAATTACAAGACATATATTATGCCTATACTTACCTATATAATGCCTATACTTACCTATATAATGCCTATACTTACCTATATAATGCCTATACTTACCTATATAATGCCTATTCTTACCTATATAATGCCTATACTTACCTATATAATGCCTATACTTACCTATATAATGCCTATACTTACCTATATAATGCCTATACTTACCTATATAATGCCTATACTTACCTATATAATGCCTATACTTACCTATATAATGCCTATACTTACCTATATAATGCCTATTCTTACCTATATAATGCCTATACTTACCTATATAATGCCTATACTTACCTATATAATGCCTATACTTACCTATATAATGCCTATACTTACCTATATAATGCCTATACTTACCTATATTATGCCTATACTTACCTATATAATGCCTATACTTACCTATATAATGCCTATACTTACCTATATAATGCCTATTCTTACCTATATAATGCCTATACTTACCTATATAATGCCTATACTTACCTATATAATGCCTATACTTACCTATAAAATGCCTATACTTACCTATATAATGCCTATACTTACCTATATAATGCCTATACTTACCTATATTATGCCTATACTTACCTATATAATGCCTATACTTACCTATATAATGCCTATACTTACCTATATAATGCCTATACTTACCTATATAATGCCTATTCTTACCTATATAATGCCTATACTTACCTATATAATGCCTATACTTACCTATATAATGTCTATACTTACCTATATAATGCCTATACTTACCTATATAATGCCTATACTTACCTATATAATGTCTATACTTACCTATATAATGCCTATACTTACCTATATAATGCCTATACTTACCTATATAATGCCTATTCTTACCTATATAATGCCTATACTTACCTATATAATGCCTATACTTACCTATATAATGCCTATACTTACCTATATTATGCCTATACTTACCTATATAATGCATATACTTACATCGTTGTGTATTTACTTTCTTATCTGACGCTAAATAAAGACTTATAAAATACCAGAAAATTCCAAGACAACGTAATTTTGAGTTGGCTCCAAAGATTTGTTATTTATTTATTCATTTATTCTAGCAAAACTGTGATTAAGATGCCGCTCATTTCATGCAAGCCAAGTCAATATTTCCTTTTAATCATGGAATTAAAAAGTGTGTGTTTGTGCGTTAAAAAATATCATTCTAATATAGTATTGCAGTATTCTAATCTGCAATAGAATGCGTAACGCCATATTTTGTATTTTAAATATTGTTAACCTGCCGAATATTGTTTATGCAATCTGAACTAAAACAAATCACATTGGCAATGTGTGATATACATCAATATTGTGATGGTCATGATATATATATATATATATATATATATATATATATATATATATATATATATATATATATATATATATATATATATATATATATATATATATATATATCGAATGCTATCCAGTGAGCTTAAGATTCAGTGGATAAATAAAAGCAATAATACTATTGAAAGACCAACCTTACATATACAACTATACGGTATATCAAACAGTCTTTTTTGCGTGTTCTTATCAACTTACAGGGGCCATTTTGAAACAGATAAGTAATTTGATGTACATCAGAAAGAAATGAAGATAACATCTGATATTATACTGAATACAATTTACATCCATCAACTCATTCCGGCCATAGTTATTTACATATATTAATCACCTAACAAGTCTATGGTGACATCGGTTATTTCACTATGTTGTAAGACTCATGAATTCATCACTTTTGATATCGATTATTAACTTTTATTTGCGAAGCACCATTTTTTAAGGGTATCATATTTGAATACATATCACGAATTTAACAAAATGACTTAATGTGATCCACTATAATAATAATAATAATAATAATAATAATAATAATAATAATAATAATAATAATAATAATAATAATAATAATAATAATAATAATAATAATAATAATAATAATAATAATAATAACAATAACTACTGTTAAGAAGATATTTCAGCCTAATACGACTCTCAGTAAAACCCAGTCTAGCACAAATTCTAATAATAATTTTTTTATTTAATTACAATGAATATTTTACTCGGATTTAGGATTCTATTTTTAGCAGTGAGATATATTGTTAGTACAAAGTTTGTTTATTCAAGACGAAGATGTAATACGTACGAATTAACATTTAGTTCGTCTTACCCTGGTAACAATATAAAAAGGAAGCTAAAATGATTGGTCATTATCACGGACATACTTTCTTCGCGTGATCACTGTTTATAAACATCCTTTTTATGATTTTTTTTTAGGTCTGTCTATACTGGCGGACGTGACAAAATTAATGTTGTAAGAGACCACATGGTCAATCTCGCGAGACTTCAAATGCATTATGGGGTTCTAATACGCAATCCTAATATTTTTTGGAAAGTCATTCGAAATCTTGAAGGATAAAGGTGTATGTTTTTAATTTGTTGCCAGAATATTTCAATCTTTGTCTGATATTTGGATTTAATAATTTGTTATCCTGGAAATTCAGCAAGTTGACTTTTCTGTAAAGGTTCTGAAAGATATTAATGGAAGTTTAATCTGGAATTATTTGGAAACAAAGACCGTGCTTCAAGTGAGGAATTATTGTTATTGATATATTGAACCACATCTGACGTCATCGCCTTACTTATTTGTACCTCATCGGGATTCGAACCTGGGTTCTTATATGACTATTTACTGATAGCAATTGCGTTTTTAGTCTTAGATTCATATTTGGATTATATTCACAAACTGTAATTCCTATTTACCAATGTTTACATTGTTGTCTAGGGAAATAAATCGTTTTTGTTAAAATTTACAAAGCTTGTTGGCTTTCACTATTTTCTTTGTTACTGAGTACGAGCCCTTGTCACGTAACACCTGGACTGCTTATATTATGTTCACATTATTTGCTACGACGTCACTACTAGCATCCACTCAACACAAAACTGTTGTTTCATGCCTTTGCCCATTCGATGAGGATTGGTTTACTAAGTGCTTATCTCTTTAAGTTTGTTTAATTTGACGATGTATAAATTCTTTGTAGATTGTCCTTCTTGTTTAAAACAAAATCCAAAAAGAGTCTGTTAATTTAAAATATATTTTATTTTATAAATTTGCACCTGAAAATTGCATTACAATTTTTAAGGTAAAAGATTAGAACGATCGCCAATCGCTTATAACATTCTCCTTTTACGATACAAAAATATATGAATATTTGGCGGATGATATTAAGTTTTAATGACAAGAATGTACATTTTTATTAGTCAAAGTCAAGAGTTTCTCAGTTAAATATTAACGTTTTGCTGTTTGGATTATCAGATCATAAAAATTGTTTTATTCCTCGGGGAACGAAATTTAGTCCAGTGAGATGATACGTTACGATTGCATGGCATTTCCATAGGCTCTCTTACGTTGTGTATTCACCTTTTGTGATCCATGCAGATTTTGGTGGCTTCATTTTAACAGTTCTGATTGGAACATATTTGCTATATATTAAGACATTAAGACAATATAGTCAGAAATTTTTTGCGTATATTTGTTAGCATCGTCAGATTTGTAAGCAATCCAAGTCTGTAGTGGATGATTAATGTATCAGGCGACTGTACTCACCAAAGCCCTATCTCTATACATTCCTCGGTTTTCTATAGTTAAATATGCCCTAAATTGTGCAACTATGTCTAATATATTGATGAAGGAAAGGATCCCCAACCCTACTGAGAATTAAACTTTCACTGTTCATTGATCTTTCATGGTAGAATAATTTTCAGTGAAATGAGTCGGATGATTGGTGATGGGATTGCTGATCTCATAGTGATTGCATTTTTGAATCGAGAGTTGAGTTAGCTTATTGGTGTTAAAATAGACTGCTACAATTATATCTGTAATCCTCGTATCAGCAGCAAGGTGTATGGAGTCTTCCATCATTTTAATATAAGTGTTGTTTGTAAGTAGAGGTCTATTTTATAGACCATAAGCGCTTTAAATAGTTTAGTTCAAGATCCTGTCGCCTTTTAGAATGAGGCGTTTGTTTCACATATATTATGACGCCACCGTGAGTATCGTCTTCACAATATTTTCCGAGTGGGTTATGGTAAAGTTGCAGAGAAAGATCTTAAGAAGAAATGGAGGGATTAGGCCGAGTTTTAGTGAAGGTCAAAATATCCAATTTCTGCAATTATGCATGCAATATAGTTTGAACAATATAGGGAGTGATAGAGAGATGATGTGAAAAGTCAAGCAGTTTGCGAGAAGAAACTGATGAGCTAGACGAGGAACTACTGAAGGAGGCGGTATAATCTAGTCACAGGTTATGATGAATGTCTCTGGCCATTATGAATAAGTTAACCAACCTGGTGGTCAGATCTAGGGTCAATAGAACAAGCACAAGTAAAAAAACATGAAACTGATACTACTTAAATATGAATGATTCGCTAGAGGACGCCTAGAGTAACCAACCAATTTGATCCTATATGAAGTCATCGAGGACATGCGCATTTCAAACAAAATCGATTTAGTAAATTGATGGCATCTTTGGATAATAGACGTAATCAAAACATCAAGCCGTAATGTAAATTTGAGATTAGGAGGATACAAACTCATGATGGCAACATAGATGATTCTAGAGGTTTTAGGTATTTGTCATAAGTCGAAGAAACAAGTGAGTTGTGACCATGAAGACATATCCTGTCATATCCACACTACACATATATACTTAGTTGGTTGAGAAGTGCCTTTCGTTTGAATTTTTATGGCTTTCTAATGTACAGAGAGAATATCCTTTGTGGCACATTTTATTCAAAAGAATTGTGAACGCGAATCTTATAAGTAAACAATAATATTATGCGTCATAACCAAGTGTTCATTTATATTCTTCGCAGTTTGTTTGTATTTAATGGACTGTTGCAAAAACAGTCCTTCAGAAACAACATCATGAGATACTTAAAGGTCTTTAGCAAAAGTTTTTTTCCTTAGTGCATATCTGAGAATAACAGGTCCTTGCTCTCCAGGTCTATTAAAATCATTAATCCTTGTGAAAATATACGATAGAAACTTTACGTCTCTATCGACTGTAATATTTTCCAAATGAAAATATAATTTGTTCCTAGAATTGTTCATTTTTAAATCAGTTCCTTTATAAAATTCGTCATTATTTTTATTGGTGGTTACTGATGTCTTGAGGATGAACGACCTCTGTCTTATCGCCTGGATCGAGTGGATAATAAAAATATGAAATTAATGGATATAATAAACGGAGATCTGCGAAGAGATATAGAATAGAACAACACGATGCCCCATGTATAAAATATGACAATTTTATCAATTAGATAAACAAAATAATATTGGACAAGATACTTGAAGTTTTAACTTCTACTAGAAAATAATTACCGAAGGTTATTTTTAAAAACGAAAAGAACATCTCCGTTTGCACAGATATGGACAATTTTGTCATAAAATCGAGTGTGTTTTGAACTCAATTGTCCAGCATATGTGTATTACATGATGAATGGTTGCAAGGCATTTCAGATTTAACACCAGTAGTAAATTTGGGAGCCTCTGGATCTCTTTTGCTGCTCCTTTCAATGACCTCTCTCTCTCTCACAAACACAGCATCTTATGGGTTATTAACTGCAAGATGGGTTGTCTTTCTTTTACGTCTCCCCGTTGTACTTTTTAATATAGATAAATATCCAACCTAAATAATTTATTCGATCGTCCTGGATAGAACAATAATTTTAATCTAGTTACGTTAGATATCATCATATCGTAATTCAAACAGTCACAAACTGATGATATGGTTTTAGGTCGAAGCCTGGCATTATACAATATAAGTTGTAAATCAGTTGCTTCTTTAAACAAACATAGTACAGGAAGATTAATTAATTTATTTAACCGAACTATGTAAAATTACTAATTTATATGTATCATAGTCTGGTCTCGCCTGATACAATTAACCAGCCGCAGTGTGAGCAATTAATCACTATCTTGACTAATCTCAGACGCCGACAATTAAAAAACCATCAGTGTTGCTTAAATGCAAATACAATATAATATCGGTTAAAATAATTTACATCGTAATTATGCAAATGAATTAGCAAAATTCACTTTTTATCATAACTATATCATATGCTAACAATTCATCAACACAAACATGCTACAGAGCTAATAATCAATTCCTAGCATACATTTCTCATATGAAATCTAAAACACTAAATTCAAACCATTATCTCAAGACTTATATTAAAAAAGTAATGCATTGTAATGCATTGTATTTAACTACGATGCGGTTCCCTGCTCTCTTTTCCCCTTTTGCAGAATAGTCTCCCAAAATTTCCAAATGATGTCCTTTTGACCATTCTTGTACGAGAAAAATAGTTTCTATTTTCTTCGGAGTAATGCCTTTGTGCTTTCCGCAGAATAATTTGATGCACCATATTAATAAAACACGAAATGTCGCATGGAAACATAGCCTTAATTGTCAAAGTAGCCAATCAGGATCTTATAATTATTAAACCGCCAAAATTAACACACACCTATCCAGGGTTTACATTATTTCCCGCTTACCTTAATAACCTGATCTCTGCAAAGTGTTAACTTCTGATAAATATGTCAGCATGCACAAAGGCTGTTTGTGCAACATGTCAAGCCTTGCATATCTTCACAAACAACCAAAATTTCAACCGTCAACCTGACATATTTATTGGATGAACCTCGTCAAGAATTATTCATGTCCCCTACGGATACCTTACTGTACCGTATATTACACAGGTCATGGGTTTATCATTATTACATTAATTGCGTTGCAAAATCATTGAATGATTTGATCGTCATTTTTAAACTATACGATGGATAAATACACATTCTGCTAACAATTTTATTAGCATCTATTTACAATGCGGTGACATTGACATGGATTAAAGGTTCCACTGGAAAATTGATGGATACTACTATTACTACTACTTTACTACTTCTACTACTAATAATAAAGTGTAATATTTGTAACACAAACTAAATTGCCTTATTGTGTAACATGATCATTTATATTGAAAATGTTATACATTCATCATTATTGTGGTTTTGTTCTAACTGGGTAAATATAATATAATAATATATATTACACAGTAATCACCTAATGTACATTAAAGAGAACACTAAAATACGAAGAGCATGAAAACGTTATGTGATATTGATAATAAGATATCTAAAATCTATGTAACAGCTGCCTTGCTTGACCCTCAGCATTAAGTGTTAGTGTTAGGACTGTTCGGCCTGGTGTCAGGATTATGTGACTGGATGAGACATCGTGCTACATGTCTGCGGCTTGCTGCCCCAGTGCTAGACATCACAATAAACTGCCACACTGCAGACATCGTAGCGATGTGACGGAAAAATTGTTAAAGTTACGTTAAAAGTCATAATCAGAGCGCATCACATATTTATGAGTCTGGTAAATGTATATACCATTATAACTTTATGAAAGCTTTGTTGTTTATTAGTTGTTAATTATGCCCACCGTCTTCTTTTTGTTAGCTCGAGGACACTTTAACAAACTGAAAAATTAATAAATTAAAAAGCAATTTTATTCCTACCTTTAGAAATTATCCATAAAAAGAAAACGTTACAAGCCTAATTTATAATCAAAGCAAGATTATAAGATTAAACCCCCAACAAAAGGTTGACGGTATTTTATGATCTGTTGATCAAATTAATTAGAGGATATGTTTCGTCGTGTGTTATCAAAACATGATATTTTAACTTAGGCAAAGATAAGAAATGAAATTTATAGTTTTTGGTATCACAAATGAAACCAGTATTAACGAATGGAAATAAAATGTTATTTTTGTTATATACTAAACTTGATCCAGAATTGAAGTAAACAATCTTCGGTACGATACTTTAATTTATATTTTTCTCTTGTGTTCTGGAATATGGTGGATATATTGTAAAATTGTCCATCCCAAATTAGCTATCAGTTTAAGAAAATAAAATATTTTACTGTCATCTTATTTTGGAATTTCTCTCTTACCGAGCTTACTAAAAGAGATTAATTAAAGAGAATATTGGCCAAGACAGCGACATAATATAAAAATCCGTACTGTCGTCTCCTCTTTTTCTCCAACACGATTACTACATGGATGCTAAATCAAACAGTTTGCAATTCACATACGAGATTACGATTCTGTCGCCATTAATCGATTTGTCAGGATCATTCATTCAACAGAAACAACGTAAAGATTATCAATGAATCAAGAAAAGCTAATGTTTGTCGTAAAACAAGATATAGACAAGGAAAAATTATTAGGTCATTTGCACTGTTCATCTCAATATGACAAGATGTCCCTGCTCTTGTTTAAGTTAGCACTTTAAGTAGTCTAAACCAAATTCAGAAAAATAGCCATTTATCCTTACCATTGTTAATATTGTTGACTGTTCTGGAAAGCGATATTTT
This sequence comes from Potamilus streckersoni, assembly GCA_016746295.1. NCBI lineage: Eukaryota > Metazoa > Mollusca > Bivalvia > Unionida > Unionidae > Potamilus > Potamilus streckersoni. Next base: position 1,384,436 of record JAEAOA010000884.1, read on the forward strand.
TACTGTTCTGGAAGGCGATTGTTGAACACACTAATTCAGTATCGCACAGTTGAAACATTCTTATGCAAAATACAAATCTAAGGATTATACAGGTTATTCTGTCAATAATTATCTTTATCTGCTAATAGAAAATCTCAGACAAATAAAATATGGTCATGCAGAGATTCGAATTTTCAAAGTGTTACTGTAATTGTAGATAAGTCAGTTTTTTATATATCACATACAAAAGTCCATATACATTTATCTGTTTTGTCACAAGCAACTCGATACATATTTATCGCAATTAAATGAACCAAAGTTTAGTTTTCTTTGGAGGTTTATAGTGCAGCAACACATGAAGGGTATTTATTTGTTACCTAGTTAATTAGAGCAAGGGGCATGCAAAGTTATGCTCCATATTAAACGATTAGGCTTATACGTTATAAAATTTCGAACAATATGGTGTTGAAACAAATACGTGTTTGGCAAAACATGGATTAGCCCATTCATACTTGTCTATGTAGAATAAAACAATATAATGTTGCTGTTGTATTGAATTTAAGTCGTGTATCTTCTTATAGTCACGTGCAACTTCATTAAGATATGTGTTTTTGCGCATTACTTAATTTGCGTATTTGCGGCGTTCTTGCTTTCGTTTTTAATACTGTTTGGACATACACGCAAATAATCAAATTATGCCTAGTTCCCTTTCCTATATTAGGGTTATCCGTTCTTGCCATAATAGCAAATAGGCAAATCATATGCAATCAGATAGTTGTCAGCGTTACATATCATAAACTGGAGAATAGTCCGCTTATTAGCGTACAGTGTTGACCTCCAAAGCGTACCAAGCTAAGACAAAAAATGACCGATATTTTGGGGCGGTCTTCATTAGTTTATTTGGATTGTCCAAAATTAATGTTTCTCTCCTATAATATTACTAATGATCATTTTCCATTTCCAGTGAATAATAACTGAAATAAATAATTCAATACAAATAAAAAACTGAATACAGCAACAAGACTGTTTCTACCTCAACATGTTAAGGCCAGAATGAGCAATTTATCAAGTAAATAACATATGAAAATCTAAGACACACAAGTATAAAAAATATAAAAGAGTCGAAAGTTCTTTTCTAGAACACCCTAGCTTGTCACCAAGATATGGTCTGTTACTAAAATTACAATAACGAACATATCAAACGTTTGGTACAACATATTCTTTGGGGGAATTTCAGTGTCCTAATATAAACATGTTTTCATCCATGAAGAGTGACACTAATATTATATATATATATATATATATATATATATATATATATATATATATATATATATATATATATATATATATATATATATATATATATATATATATATTACTAAGTTTACAAAATCAGCGACAACAGTCTTGTACATAGTGAACTTGAATTTGGACAAGGTCAAGTACAAATACGCCCTATCCTCATCAGGGTCGCATTCGTATTCGTCATGTCTCTATTTCCTTCCAGCTTTCCCTGCACTTTTTCATCCTTCTTCTTTGCATGAGCTCTTATTTTAGCGACTTTTTGGGAGATTCTGGTCTAAGTGGAGGGGTTTGTGTTCTTGTCGGTCTTGTTCGTGACTGTGGTTTCCTTAGTCTTTCTCCATCAATACTTCTTAGTAGATTTCCATTGCCTTTTGCATCTTCACATATATGGATCAAGTTCGTTCTTTTCGCCCGTGCTCTGGCGTTACATCTGGAGGCCAATTTAAATCCAAATCCTTCTGATACCCTCCTGGCGTATAAGGGAATTATAGACAGCCGGTAAGAGCTCTTTCTTTCTATCTCGATTCGAGCTGCTTGACGTTTTTCTCGTGTTGTTCTCGCCCACAGTATAAAGATACAAACTCGATACAAGTATAGTTCCTATTATTACATAAAGCGATCAGTTACTTTGGTTTCAATCAACCAACCAAAATCACCAACAGAATATAAAAAAAATCAGGAAATTTTTCCAAAATGTTATGTGTCAGTTCGAGATGTAGGTAAACACAATATAAGTATTAAAATAATAATCAAACGCCACAAATTCCAAACTTAAAAAAATCTGTTGTTGTAGCTGAACTAGAAAAAATATATTAAAATTCAGTACATGTTTAGTACATGTTTCTATGCAAGTATGGGACATTACAGCACACAGTTTGTGTGAGGATATTTGACGATAGAGCAAAATGCCCGAAAAGTCTTTCCGGAAGGTACTAGGAGAGTAATCCAGCCGGATAAGAGAAACTGCAAGAAAAGACAGTAAGGACTTATTGGATTTAATGACAACAAGCGCCAGTCTTCTGCCTCATAGTGGCTCCATAGAAAGCTCTAGAGACTCAACCGCTGTTGTATTGCAAATAAATCTGCTGACTTGGCGGAAATCTTAATACATCGTGTCATACACATAAACAGATATACGCTAGAGGTTTCTCTGATACTAGTTACTGTGATGATATAGATACATTAATGGTTGCTTTTATTATTTCTTTAAAATTTCGCTTCAGATGCGTCCAAGTAATGCGGAAAACGTATAAAATTGTACTAGCAGCTACCTCGCTTTGCGCTCAGCATTAAGAGGTTAGTGTTTGGACTGTCGGCCTAGTGTTAGGATAAAGTGGCTGGGTGAGACATGATGTTACATTTCTGTGGCATGATGTATCAGTGCTAGACATCACTTTGAACTGTTACACTGCAGACATGTTAGCAATATGACATAAAATTGTTTTAGCTCCATTAGATATGCAAGTCACACACCTACACACTTTATATGGTGTGAATTTGAATTGAATCGTACTTAGATGATAAATTTGCATGATGGATTTTAAAACTTAATAAATTTCAAATTTAGAAATGATTGCAATTTATTTCCGTATAATAATCAAAATATTTTATATGCAAGATAGTGAAGTAGATCATATATAAAAATGAGCAAATAATTTCGACACACTCCACAGACGAAAGGCTTAAAACCATAAAATTCCTCTCGTAGTGTGACATGACCATGAACAAAGTAGATATGAGCTGTTTTTTATTTGACAAAATGATAATACATTCATAGGATACTTTTTTTTGTATTTAAAAAACGTAAAAATGATTAATTTTATAAATGAGGCACACATACATTCATATATTTGAAGTAATATTTAAATTATGAGTTTAATGGAAAAGATATTAGTTGTCATGCATCATTTTTTAAAGCATATATAAATAACAGAAAGCAGAAGAAAATTTAAATCTGAAGAAATAATCATTTCACGATCACGACAAAAAAAATCCATCTACCTATCTCTGCTTATGTTTGTATCTACTATTTATCTACATATAGCTACCTACTGGTGAGCTGTTCGTTTTGTCAGTGTGTGCGTATATTTATGTAGTTCGAGCTCCACAGCGTGTTTTGTGGTCTCTGCTAGGGATTCAAAAAACCACATAACATAAACATATTCGAGAATATATCTTTATTTCTGCTTCTCAGTTCCGCTCACCCACCCTTCTCTGTAAAAACACGCACCACATCATATATTTTATCTTACAACGATTTTACTTTCATAAATTAAATCTGAAATTAATAATCTTGTACAGGATTCTGATTTCAATACTCTTGTCACATGAATGGAACATAAACATTAACAGAAAAAAGTTGATTAGCACTACAGGCCGACCATAACATTATCTATTTATCTGTCTGCCTACACATCCAGCCATCCACATACCAGTCTATTTCCTTTTTGCTATAAACTAGGCTGTAATGATCAAACATAAACTGTAGCGAGGAAAGTAGTAATGTAGTACTTGTAATCGTTTTGGTAAGATAATCAAATGTTTAAATTTATTCTCATGAACAGTTTTTTTCTTTTTATTCTTTCAGACTGCATACATGCGAAATGAGAATTTTAGGACTACCATTCTATGTCTTGATTTCAAATTGGCGTTCACAGCTTGTTGGAGAGTAAAAAATACTAATGTTTAAAATTAAAGACGGATTAAAAGTCAATAAACAAACTTGTTAAATGGAGATATATAATACCAAACTCCTTCCTCATAAACGTTAACGCAATTACCTTGTGAAGGAATGACGTTAATGAGGCTACTCTGCGATTTTGAATGTAATTGATTAAGACATAATATTAGTTTCAGCAGTTACAGCGAAAAAAGTAGTTTCCAAGACATTTGCATGGTAATAGACGTTGCTACTGGAGGGCTATAATCCATCATACAATTCACATCTTGTGTTAATTCAGTGAACAAATGAATCGCGTCACGTTGTATTATAGGAAACAGAATGGATAGAATCTGACCTAATTTCAATATATCTATTCTTCATAGACTAGCTTATTATGGTTAAGGACGTTCTTAATGTAAACAAAATGAATACATTCATATATAATCTCAAAAAAACTTTTCTAACATTAAAGCAGGAGAACATGCCTGTTATCAACATTGGGTATGGATAACACGACCTGTCAAGATTAGCTACATATTCCTACTCCAGACACAGTCAAGACATTGTCCACAACTCCACAACTTGGCCAATGTTTACTGAAATATACAATTTGACAAGGTTTGACAATTACTTAGGTCGAGATTACAGTAATAAGTATGTGTACGCATTTAATTTGTAAATAAAATATGCTTGTGAACAAATTATTTTGACCGCTGCTGACCGCTTGGACATAATAATTATGGAAAATCGTTTAAGAAACGAAATGTACAGCAAAAATAATTTCTCTGAAATGTGCAGTGATTTTCTGTCGCTTTTGATTACAAAAAATTGCTTAAATACCTGCAAGCGTATAAACTCGGATGCTTTCTATAGACTGTATTTATTAGGTAGTGTGCTTAGTTTTAAAAGTTAAAATTTTGGCCTTATTAACATAGAAAAAACTACCTAATTTGGTACATAAATGCATCCTACAACCCGACATGGGGTAGTACCAACAGTTTCGTCCAGTCCTAATTCAAGCTTCAGTCTTCTTTCCGTAACAAAATGTCGAGGCAATATGTATTTATCTCAATTTGGTTCAAATCAAATCTTTTACACATTTCACAGTCGGAGTAACCTATTGGGTACGGAACCAATTTAAGCGTGCCAGTCATTTGGTTTAACCTATTTATATATAAAAACGGGCCAATAGTTAAAGCAAGATAAATCTGATATTAAATCAGCAGATGTCCCTTTAAAGCACAGATAAAACTTACTGGAAACCATAAACAGTGACCATTCTCTTTTTCCATCCGCTAACACTAGGAACAATCGATGAATGAGCTTTCTATAAAACAAAATAAAATTCCAAACAAAGAAATAAATCAAAACCCAAACAAAGAAATAACCACAACAAAAATAAATACAAACAACAACAACAACAACAACAACAACAACAACAAACTGTCCTAATTTGGATTCAAAGAATGGACAATGACGTAGGCGTTCAATTAAATAATCAATATTCTTGACGGTGTAAAGTGCTTATCAATTTCCAGATTTGATTATCTTATTATTCTCGCCATTTACTCAAGGGATACAGGCAAATGATTGCATGAACTATTTGTGGTCATGACATGTATTTGGCTAGCAATACATACTGACAGAAAACATAATTCTCACTAACTTTACGTTATGAATTTGTTCGTTTCCAACAACAAATACCGGATCACGGTTATGCTGATAATTCTGCCCGAAATAACAAGTCTAAAAATATTTGCTTTTTACCACTTATCTTCTTCTCTGCTCCAGCTGTAGTTGTGTTTTTTCCCCACATATACGAGTTTGAGCATAACTAAGTAAAAAACAGTTGTCTTTGATTATACGGACAAAAATAAATATGGACTAACAAAATAAAAAATGTATAAATGGAAAATACGAAGAAAATGTATAAATTGTTCTCTATATATGTTGCTCAAGAAAGACAAATTTGGATATTTTCTTTATATGTCATTAGTCTCGCACATGTTCTATATCATTGTCATTCTCTACTTTTCTGACTAATGTCCATTATGATAAAACTATCGGAGAGGCCTTTACTTTTATGCTGTGAACCGACTAAGCGTTGGGAAGCAATACATAACAACGCATCAAAAGGAACATTTTTAGCGTTCTGCGAAATGAAATTCTCATATTATTATTATTATTATTATTATTATTATTATTATTATTATTATTATTATTATTATTATTATTATTATTATTATTATTATTATTATTATTATTATTATTATTATTATTATTATTATCATCATCATCATCATCATTATTATCATCATCATCATTATTATTATCATCATTATCATTATTATTATTATCATTATTGTTATTATTATTAACGTTGTTATTATTATTATTATTATTATTATTATTATTATTATTATTATTATTATTATTATTATTCTTATTATTATTATTATTATTATTATTCTCAAATACTTTGATACTAATTGCATACCATGGTTTAGAACACATCTCTACTTGATTGCTGTATTTGGTGGTATTTCTGCTCGTCTTCATAAATCTCACCGATCCTCATGGGTTAAATGTGGCAAAATAAACCATACTGCCCATGACCATTTTTTTGCATACAATCACGTTCTCAAAACACACACAGACACATATACACATGCACACATACACACACAATTAAAATTAGCATAAGTACTTTTTAGATTATGATATTTAACTATTTTATTACTTTGAGAGAGATTTTATGTTAAAACAGGTATAAAATATTAAATAGGAAATTCATGAGCAGCAAATGTTTTAGACATCTAACCCTGTCTAACGGATGAAACGGATATTGTGTTTGATATTTTGGAAGGCACGATTATTGCTTGCTTTCCTGTAGTCGGCAAATAATCTAAGACATTTACCTATTATTAAATGATATGGCACCGGTAATCCATTAAATTGAGGGAATGAAGGCTACATTGTTGATTACTGGTAGCATTAAAAATTTTAATGCTTAAATACCTTAATTAAAGAGTCTTAATTTTCATACAGTTTTGCTCGTTTGATATTGTGAAATCATCCAAGCAGAACAAACAATATTTTTAAATCGTGGATTTTATAGACAATAAACAAATATATAATAAACAATATCAAGAACATTCAAACTTTAACACCGTTATAATCATCATTATATCTGCATCACGATATCATCTTTATAATAGTCTTCGGCATCTTTATAATAGTCTTCGGCATTAACAACAGTAGTTATAACAACCACATCATGGCGACTTCAATTAAATTGATTTACTGAACAATTTAGGACGATTTATTTATTTTTGTCACAAACTATTCTGAAACCATTTAAATGTTAAAAAATGGCCACCTTCGTGTCGTAGAAGACACAAGAGAAAGGAAAATATCCAAGATATATGTATCCTGACGTAAATTTAAATTTTGCATCTTTTCAACACTGACAACGAGCTAATGCTGTTAGTTTGAAGGACTTCATTTATTTCGTGATTTTAGCACCAAAGAAAATCGCAATTAATGACAATGACGATAATAGTATTGACTGCTTATCGTGTTTGATAAATTTAGCCTTGTCTTAATGACAGTAGGACATGAGATTCCATTTGGATAGCTCACGTAATATCCAGTGCCAGTGTTGTTTTGAATCAAATCTCGACGATGTCACAAAGTAAATGAAAAATGTGAAAAAAGCAAATTCTTTAATTTTTGTTTTCCCTTCGAACACATGCCTAATGTTACAAGTGAAAATCTATGGCAATGAAATTATTTTATCAATCAGAAATATGACAGTTAATTTAATTTTGCCAATACATTTTGATTGTATCTGACATTCGATCTGTTCACATGCAAGAAGATCTATTAACCATTGGGTGGCAAAGATCCTATGATCATACTATAAGATTATTAAAAGACTTATAAAAAAAATAATACAGCAGTTTTCTTCATTCTATAAATTGTAGTTGTACATTAGAGATATCCTTCCAGAAGTCACCATCCCTTTTATTGTCACACCAACACCCTTATTGAAGAGAACCCGCTATTGCTCATGACATGAAAGCAGCGACTTTAGCAAACAAATTTATCAGCATCGGTGAAAATTTCTTTGAACGTGTAATTTGTTTATTTGCTTAATTGAAATTTTATCATTATCATCTACCATGTGTTAAAGACTTTTGATATATATCAATACGTTCAAGCAACATTCACATTCCATTAAAATAATATCCTTAGTAGCTATCTTAACAGATTTTGTGTCACATGGTTGCATTCACTTTGATAAGTACCGACAATACATCCAAATATTTAGCTAAACGAAGAGAAATGTCCTTTTTCCTTTGTTCTGAGGACTCATGACTACCATGCCGTTTTCTGTGAACTCTTGAAGAACATATTATCCATTGAACTGAAGTCATCTCTATACAAGCTTCTTTTATACAGGGATTTGCTTTCCATGGTTATCGTGATGTCTTAATAATGTGAATTTGGACAAAGAACGCCGAGACAACTAAGTTATTTTCGAATGAGTTCTTGTTTTGGACAAAACCCAATTTGTAACAGAACTGTTCTAACTTGCACTCTATTCTCGGGATGAGCTACCTTTTGGTATCAGCAACATACAAAAATGCAGAGTGGTCGTCACTTTAAATATGGGTGTCATTGTGGATTAGTTGTCAGCTTTGAAAACATTTGTTTTAAGTTACATTTGGACGGCATCAATAAAAGAGAGAGAGAGAGAAAGAGAGAGAGAGAGAGAGAGAGAGAGAGAGAGAGAGAGAGAGAGAGAGAGAGAGAGAGAGAGAGAGAGAGAGAGAGAGAGAGAGAGAGAGAGAGAGAGAGAGAGAGAAGACAACAGCGGGTATTGATGTGATTACAAATCTTAGTTTCTGTGAGTACAAATATTTTCTAGGGGAAATGACGTTTTCTTGGTAGTGAAGTTGAAGTCTTAGTTTTCTTGAAAGATGATTTTTGGATGTGAACTAACGACAACTCTTCTTTTTTGTCTTTCCTCTTGTGTTTTGGCTATAGTTTTGCCTTTCTGACCCTGTCCTCAGTATTGAAATCCAACTTTAGAACCAAACGAATAACTTTATCATTCTAGAAAACCATTTATAGCTTGTTTCAAAATAATTTTGGCCATGGTTTGTGTATTGATTCTTTAATCAGCAAGTTCTGTAAATGCTACTTTATGATTTTCAAAGATGTAACGTCAAATAAATCATCGCAACACTTCTCTGAGACTTGCTTATTAGAAATGCGAACACTCATGGGGATTTGTGTCCTGACAGATCAAATCCACTGCATTAATTGATCTTGCAAGGGGATGAAATTGGAATGTAATATTAAAAATAATGTAAGGGATGGTCAATGCGATTGATGGTGTTATCCTATTGTTTAGATGGCAGACGAAAACAAGAAAGGCGATGTATAAATCACTGGACCATCCTCATGTGGAGGGTTTTAAATCAAGTAGTAAATATATGATAAACGCATGATTCCACAATGGAAACCCAAATTGTTACGCCAACATTTGGATTTAAGATTAGTCTCTAAATCTTTTAACAAGAGAAATGAAATGGCACAAATAATCATTGTATTTAGGACATTGATTTGTTCAAAACAAACATTTGGTCATGAAAATTATGCTTCGTTGCGATGATGTCCTTTAGTAAACGAAACTTATTTCTTTATTTTTCCAGAACATGTCGTCAAAGATGGCCAGATGCGCTAACCAGGAGTAAAATAATCTTATCATCTTCATGAGAAATGCCATCTGCAGAGTAAATATGTTGTGTTAGTAAAGAGCAAGCGGATTGATACTGTGTAACACTACATGATGCCTTGTGGAGGACGATCAAACAAGATGCAAAAAAGTAGGTTTAGTGTCTAAATGGTGATAACTAAAGGTGAAGTTCGGATTATTGTCTAAATAAATTGCACAAAAGTTTAGGAAGATTAAACCTTCACATAAATGTAATTTCAAGAAGACAAAATATAAATCACATATATGTTAAAATTATTTAAAATGTATATAAAGTAAACAATAACGGTAAAATGAATACAACAAATGGTCCGAGTTTGTTATATAAACCAAATTTACTTGAACAATCCAAGATTTACTCAGGTGGTACAACTTCATGCATTGTTCTCAAGCACTTCTTGACAAAATATTTATGTCTCACAAGCAGTAAGTTAGAACACGCAACAAGAGCGATCTTCAGTATGAGGTTCACCATTCAGGAGATATACATAATCAGGTATATGCATCCAAAACGAAATCCGATACAAAATCGGCACAACAACACTTCATCTCTTCTATTTGTTCTATGCGATGGACGCTACTCTACAACACTTGGTTTGATTTGCTTAACTTTGTTTGTGGAACTTTAATTCCACATATTTTGCCAAATATGACGATCATTCTGATTCATACATTATTTGAAGCCAGTATATAGAATCTTCAGTTCGGAAACGGTGACCAAAGGCCGGATTCGGCTGAATTATCCGCCCGTTTGCACGAATTTGACTAGCCACGGAATACTTTTTCCAGATTGCTAGAGCTTTTTCTAATATCTGGGATATTAATAACTTTTCAGATTTAAGATTATGCAAGACATTCGATGTGGAATATAATTTTAAATGATGGAGAAATTTATTTCTTAAGACATTTGAATTTAGTTCAATGATATTAGGAATGCTGTAATTTCTGTAGGAAGAATCGACACCTTATCTTGTAACCGGCTCAGTTTCGTGCATTCATGCGTATAAATAGCAGCTCTTGCTTCGTATGCGTCCTTCAAACTATTTATATAATTGATGTATGGATACGGTTGGCGACTATAATTTCGTTGCATTTACTCTGATGAAGACGATTTTTTTGACCTCACAAAATAAAGTTATGACTTTTGGAGGTTTTTATGACATTTATAATTTTTATGTTTCCAACACTCATTTTTCTGCTTTTTTGTGAGGTCGAATTCGTTAGCGAAATTGTGGAGTAATACGTGGATTTTGAGCTGACTGTTCGGTAACTAGACCTAAAACTATATCGGATGGAGCATTTTATGAATTAAACGATAATATGGCAGAATGTAATGGATTCAACGATAAATTGGTAGCATACTGAAGAGGTGTTACCGTTCGTCTGAGACAAAGTAACGATTCATTTTCTTCAGCAAGGAGGTTTTCATAAGAGGAAATTCTAAATGTGATCTAAGTCCCTGACTGTGTATCGGATCAAGCATCTGCAGGTACTATTTGCAAGTTGATCCGCGAACAATTGAGCTTAGAACATACTAACGACCCGTACAACCGCAGTAAGACTTTCGGATCTGCTTAGCAGTCGGTGTTTGATTAAAAGCAGAGTTTAAAGAGTATTGTTTTACATTTGTTCCTGATATATGTAATATACAGAAATTAGTTTATGATGGAATTGGAGCATTAAATGTTGGTCTCCTGAATGCCAGCCTTCAAGCTTTGGGCTTTCATGAATACGTTGTATCTCTAGAGTGCGTACGCAAAGTTTTAGATTTATAAATGTTTCTTCATTTACTTATGTTCATCTCTGAAACTTATTTAAGATTATTTGTACTTGGCATTCAATAGTATACGTACTCTTTAATTTATAGCAAATCAATTAGTCGCCAACATACAATGCACCGTCAATTCATGGACTAAGACATTTTTAAATATGCAGTTAATTTTGGTATTAGATAGGGGGTTGACAATATGCTGTCCTGAGGTACTTCCATCTGCGGAAGATAGCTTTCAGGAAGTGTGCTGCTCACTTTAGCTCTGAAAGATTTAAAAGAAATTGGAGGCAAACTGAGAAAGGTCGCACAGTAGATATAAGTCGTTCATTACACCACACTTCCTTTTGGTGTAAAAACGTTTCTCCAAGTCGATATGGACGGTAATACCAAGTTTTTTTCTTTGATAAAAGCTGTTCTAATATATTCTTTAGGTCTGACAAGATTGTGGATGATGGTTCTTTATAGTTAGAAAAAAAGAACACTTAAAGTTTAATTGTTTGTTGCAATCTAAATACCAAAGTAGACTGTCTTTTATAATCCTTTCCATGGTTTTGCAAACATAGCTTGCTAATAATATCGGACAATAGTTGGAAAGGTCGGTGTAGTATCACAGTAGTTACATGACAGGGCGACATAAAATTCATAATTTGATATATTTTGTTCAAAATGTTTAGCCTCATATTGAGAACAGTGTTCGATTTAAAAAATCAATGGTGGGTATTAGCTGGCCCTGATGATGTGTAGCAAGCTGGTTTGAGATCTAGTCTTGTCTGAAAATGAAAGATTTACTGTAATCTTCAGCAGTTACAGATTTGAAAGTTAGAGGAAACGTTTCTTTTAGGATTTTAGATTTGGTGGAAGTTTTCACAATAATTATTCTGTGATGATGCTTTCAAGAATGTTTCCGCCAATATGTTTAAGAGTCTGATACCGATGTGGCATTCTATCATATTTAGTTTAATCTTTAATGCAATATCCGTTACATTTGTTTAGTATCATATTTCATACAGATTTAATATAGGTGCAAGAGTTTAGCATAGAGCCATATGACTTACATAGACAATCTATCGGAAGCATTAACGGTATTTCTTGAAAAGCTGATCTAACTGGTGATGCTTTTCAAGATGATCTATAGCTTTCTCAAAGGCATGCCGAATGAAGACATTATTTTATAAGACCATTTTATTATTAATATTGGCCATTTCTCCAGTTTCCATGCCCGATAGACATATGAAAAGTTTCACAGGATTGACAGATGGTTTGCGACGTCTAGTAAACATTTTAAAATCCTGTTTGGTTTAGATCATGCATTTATACTGTCGTCAGCGGTCTGTTGCTCATTTAGTGGAGCATAGTAAATAGGTTGTTAAGCAGAGTTCAAATTCTTGTGTGATACAATTACACCATTAAGGCTAATGAATGACTGCTGTTTATGTGGTTTGTCTTTTCAGTTTCTTTTTTACTATGCTGTCACATTGATTATTTGATTTGTTTATTTCACATCGGCTGACATCGCTACTAACACGTTTTTGGTGTAACTGCTTTGATATTTGGACCATGTAATGTCCATCTGGTTACATAAATAATGTAGGGATTTCAGGCTGTGTCAAGTGGAGATAACTTCACCAAATTCGGTGGTTTCAGGAAAATTAGCTCCGCTCTTCTCTTTCAATAGTTGATCTCTTTCTTAAGTTTCAGCTCAAGGCATTCTAGAAAGTATGGAACATTGTCTGCCGGGCATTCGCACAAGATATTTTTCAGAGCAGAAAACTCACTCCGAAAACTTCATGCCAACATCTTGGACAGACTTTGTGGTGGACACAATTTGGGAAGTTAAAATACCGCAACGACTGAGAATGATTTGTTGTTGTTGTTGTTGTTGTTGTTGTTGGGCTTAACGCCATTTTTCAGCACACGATAGGCTATTCATGGCGGCCAGTATTAATGGTGGAGGAAGAAACAGGGAAATCACCGGAAAGAACCACCGACCCACGAGAAGCTACTGGCAAGCTTTCTCACATATCTACATTAGCCGAATCCTAGACTCGAACAGACGCAGACAGAGGTGAGATGGCAGTGATCCGTTACGGATAGCGCTTTAGACCACTCGGCCACTCAGGGCCCCTGACTGAGAATGAAATGGTCGACAGAGATTTTTAAGAACACAACTTTGATGGTAGTAGGCAAAGTTGAGCAATAAACATACAACTAATAGTGGCAATAGCCTTGTAGTTATAACGAATTTTGATTCGTTTCTCTTGTGATATATTTTATGCTGGCTGCATCCATTCAAATCTCTAGATCAATTAACACCTCTTCACGAGTTGATACATTTAAAAGGAAGTACCTAAATGGATATTTTCACAAACTGTTTAGTGCGAAGTAGATTGTCAGACTAAGCTTTCGCAACTTCACTACAAATAGTTGGCACAAAGTCTTATTGTATACTTCGTGTCTCCCCAGTCAACCCAGTTAGAAGGTGATAACGTAGTTAGTTGTTGGTTCACATCATTGGATTCAGTGATAGGTTGCCTCGTCCACGTTTCTGGTCTCACAATGCTGGTTGTTTTTATTGATGTTCCCATAACGTAATATTATTTTCTCAACTGTGTTGTCCACCCACATTTAAGCCCGACATATGTGTAACAAGATAACCGAGTTCGGGATTTTCGAATTTACCACAAAACACCATTGATGGGAAGACAGCACAATATATTTAATGTTATATGAAAATATCAAATGAAGGATGATATATACGTGCGTGCATGGGTCCCAATATGGGACTAATTAACATAATTAGCACGATCTTATGCAACAAATACGATACCAATACAAATAAAGAGAACGATTCACGGTATATCACAAAACAGAAATCTGACCTTCACAATAGTAAAATAATATGATATTTTGCTCAAATTGACGAATTGATAATTTTACTCACAATGGCAAAACCAATGATATTTCATTCCAAATAACGAATTGATAGTTTTACTCATAATAGCAAAATAAATGATAGTTCGTTCAACATAACGAACTGATAGTTTTACTCAATAGTAAAACACGGTATTACAAAAATCCTACAGTAGTCCACGTCTAAATACCCTTAACCCGACTAGCAACGTTGGAATATTCGAAGAACTCGATAACGAATACGCACAACATGGCTCAGCACCGCACACGCAGCATACGCAGTACACAGCACACACAGCTCTACACAGCTGTACACACAGCATACGCACACGCAGCACACACAGCACAGCTCATCACTGCAAACGCAGCATAGGTACACAGCTCTACAGCACAACAAATATATCTAACACAGTGAACTATGCATGACACTGGTATATACGGTATTACGCAACGAAGGTATATTTAGTAAGTTATATACATTATCAGTCTTGTATTATAAAACGACAAACAATTTTGGGAATGTTTATAACCAAGCAAAAACACGGCATATTGATAAAAATGCTGTGAATAGGCATCGGATATTAATATGAACATTACAATTTTAAATCCAATTCGACTGTATGACGTCTGACCAGAAAGTCCTCTTATTTCCATTTTTATGTTGACATTACACAACTACCTGTTGTGTCTAGATATTGGTTTAAAGAATCCGTAATGCTTTGAATTCTTTTGTACAAGTCAACCTCAAATGGCATCCTCGAAGAACTCATAATTTTGTCAGGAGAACATTTACAAGAAATAGTATCCTTAGTGTCAATGATTGCTGATTTTAGGACATGACAAAGAGATAAGGATTGCGTTCAAAGTTTCTGCATCTATATTCCCAGTACCAACATAGGAAAATACATAAAATTACAAGAATGAAACTATATGTGTAAGTACAACAGCAGCAGGGTGAACCCAACAGAATTTTACTCGAGCCTTTTACCTAAAGAAGTCTCATACAATTGGCTTAACAAAATATGGTCAATAACGTTAAACCAAAGTTTCAAACCGAGTATATTTACATACGGTTAAAAACAAGCAATATAAATCGTTTATGTTAGCTCAGTTTTGTTACCCTATTGTTGACGTATTTTTCCCGATTTTATTTGCTTGCGAAGCGACACTCCATTTTTGTCGTTCACAATCCCTACTGCTATAAGTTAACGAAAGATTTTATCCAGACCTATACGATATCTGGATCTTGGGTCATGTAGATTTATTGCTATAAATCCGAACGGAACAGCTTGTAGTTTTGAAAAAAGTTTTTAAACTTTATTATATCTATATCTCCTGAACACCACGTATAATAAATATTCTGTAGAGTATAATTATCTTCTCCATTAAGCACAGCCAAAATATTACATCTATCTCTAATCATCTTAGGTATTTGTGTGTATCGTTGTGTAACATAAATCACGTCAATATTTTTATGTCTACCTCTGGAAAATATTCTAGCTGGATTTGATTGTCTGTCCAGCATCACATCATCATATACTAAATAATAATAATTGTGTTTTACCTGATCCAGATGGACCTATTATAATCATCCTTTTCGAATTCGGTAATGCTGCTTTTTAGCAATTCTTATATCAGAACAGGTGCTTTACTGGTTCATGTTTTCGTGTCACCGAAAAGTAAATTATTATATCCATTTCATTATTAACATGAGTCTATATTGTGTTCGATGTAGATTATCTACACCCACTGCTGGATTGACAACGATAATAACAAAAAAAAATAAACGATGTGCATTAACAGGTAAATGCGTGAAATGTGGTACACAAAAATATAAATTTATCTCCATGTCTGATTCAGGTACATAGACAGGTGGAGATATTGCTGCTTTTTTAGGAAAATTACCTGGATTACCATAGGCTAAATACGCCGGTGAGAAACACCTTCCAGGATATAATTATTGTGGCCTTGAAACTCAACATGATATCCGACTTGATGATCAAGACCAATCAAGACCAGGAGAGCATCCAATAAATAATCAAGCATGTCATGTTCATGACGTTACTCATAAAAGTAAAGATTTGCAGCAGTGCCATCTTGCAGATGTGAAATTGATTCATGCATTAAATTCAGAGATAAAATCGCTAGTATTCTGATAAAACCCATTTTGAAAAGTAAATAATGCTAGGGGCTGATAATGTCGATTAAATTTAAGACAGGTCAGCATTACATTTTCACGTGTGTGACCAAGATCACTATTAATTCTATCTACTGTAAACTATTTTGGATTATTATTCGAATATTGCCATAACATTATTGTGTTACAGCTTGCACAATGATTATTCTGTAGTTGTTTTAGTGTTATAATAGATTTAGTATCAATATCAAAGTCACGCTAATTTTTTGTCACATTGTTTTTAAGACGCTAATTGTTTCGTTATGACAAGGTCATTAGTAACCTCAGTTATTACGTAATCTATATTAACCCTATGTAGTTGAATTATTCTTCTGACGCGAGATACTGCAAGATAGACTAAGTTTGGCCATTCAATTCGATCATCTACAATCCATATATTTGTATCAGAGATAGTTAATCCGTGTAACGAGTGAGTTGTTATAGCGTATCCTAACGTCCACAGTGATTTAACCATGTTCAACGCACTTTCAACAATATCAACAGCGACCAAAACAATATCATTAAGTACAATATTTTGTACTCTAACACCAAGAATTTCAACTTCAAAATTCTGTCGTCGAGGATCTGCTGGGCGATAAGATAATGGTACAGGTAGCTTTGAAAACTTTTCTTTATGTAACGTAAATAATTGTTTTTGCAATTCATCACAAACTATTTTTCTAGTTGCGACTATGAAATCAGTGGGTCTCCATAAAGTCCAAAAATCATTCATTATAGTTTCTGGAATTACTTTACGCATTATCTCACATATTTTATCTGGATGTAGTCTGATTAATCTTTTAAACTCTTTCAGCGGCTCATCAATGGATTGATGGTCATCATTCATTTCCTCATAATACTCTACATTATTCTTTAGCCGTTCATGTGGAGACTGTCCAACAAAGGGTGGTGGTTGATCATCATCGCCACACATAATCACAGCAGTAATGTTTGTTAATAATCATTCAAGAAACGTTTTTAGTGTTTACAATGCCACCGTGTCTTTCTCGTCCTATATGATATACTTAGGTATATATTTTCACCCATTCGCTCAGGAGTCCATGTGTCTCCGCACTATCTAAAGAAACTATGATATGTACATGATTTAACTCTCGTTCTTTTATCTCTCTGGCGAGTTTATGTGTAGGTGTCAAAACAATCATATCTGAATGGTTGTTCATAAATAATATAATCTTACGATCTGTTTTACCTGAACCACCACACCCAATAAGATAAACAGTCTTATGTCTAGCCACTGGATCGAACACAGATGGTGCAGATGATTTTGATATTTGATTAAATTTTTTGTAATATATTTCCTTAATTTCCACGTCAGCAGATTCAGAATAACTGAGTATATTTTCTTGCTTAATCCTCCATATCCTCTACTCACCATTACCAAGTTGCGGTTTTAATAAATCATTATATGCAGCCAAATCAACTGAGAATAATTATATGTTTTGTTTATAAAAAAATGAATCCGTAGTGACTCCAACAGCATAACGAGGAAATCTATTTATCATCGACAGTAGATTTATAGAAACATAGGCTAGCATTGAAGATCTTAAATGAGTTAACTGCAGTTAGACGCCCTCAATATAGCTCACAATGGTACCTAGTTTGGTTCCATCTGATAAATAAGCATTACATCGACTTATTAATGTTTTTCTCCGTTGTATCAGCGACATTAAAATCTAACTCAGCATCGTCCATAATCATTCTTGTACATTATCGTTAATAACCATATGAACTGCCTTGAGTAAACTTACCGATTATCTTTCTACCGAGATCTTTTGCAAGTTTTTCATCGTGCTTGTCCCTGCATTTACGTAAATTATTAGTATTTTTAATCATGTCATCTTCATTAAGATCGGGAAATTCTTTCCTGGCATCATCGATATTAAATCTATCCAGTTCTGGTAACCAAATTTGCTTTTGTGGACTATAGGATATAATTACTTCATTTACCATCAATGATATTAAAATTACAGCATCAAGCATATATCCTAATAACACAATTGGAGTCCAACAGTTTTTTGAAAAATGTCTAACAAACCAAGCATAAATAATAGGATGGAGATCTTCTGTATACTCAAAAGATTCTATAAGGCAAATTCTGTTATGTCAAAATCTGCTAAGGGTCCGTTTATCGAAACTCTGGTCATCTCATGTGACGAATGTCCAAATCTGTCAAATTATTTAGAACATTCTCCATATCCAAGAAAACTCACAAGATAACATGCAGTCATATCAACTAAGGTAACGTTACTATAATTGTATTAGGTATATCATAATCCACCGTGTCCATATTCTATGCAACTTTTTTTGTACATCTTCAATAAATTGTGATCGTGTTGTTTCCATGATTTTTTTCCTATGCGAAATGGGCCGCAATAGATGGTACGGTAAAACAATTATTCAGTAGTTGTCTAAATTTGACATCGTTAAAAGTATATTTTAGTGCAAGATTTCTCATTTCTTCGTAAAGAGATTCTGTGCGATATATATTTCACCATTAGGTCGTACAAACTGATCATGATCGTGTTTTGAACTTTGAAATAACCAAACGGATACAGTGTTCATTTTTTACTTATATATTTGTATTAAATCAATTATATGACCATTATAAAATTTAACCATTTTGTCTCGTGGAAATATTGTTACAGCATCAGTCCATGCATGTGCATATGTATTATGATCAATAATCGTTGTAGGGCTTACAGTTTTTTAAAAATATATCTTGGTTCGTACAATTTCTCTTCGGTCTAGTGTTTTACTGTTATTTAAAATCTTAATAACTTTTCTAGCTCAGCAAGGTCTTTAATAGATGCCCCAGTATCTTTAATTGTCTCTGACCATGTACTTATTTTTTACGCCATAAAAATGGGTTAAAGCATTGCCACGTATCGCATTTGTGAAATGTTCTGTGATACGTTCAGCTATATAGTTGATTCTTGACTCAGATAATCTCATCGGTTTGAGATCCGAAACGTTAGGTTTATCATTCAGCGGTTATATTGCATAGAAATCTGCAGTTTTTGGGTATCCGCGCTAAAATATGGTCTATTAATACCAGTCAGTATTCCAGGCCTGGATTTATTATTTAATAAAACGATATTATTTTCCGACTCTATATGATCTCTTTTATCACGAAATATCCAAATATTATCATCTGTCTCTACAATAAATTTACCAGTGCCAAAGATTCTAACATAGATTTCACGAATCGATAATTGGAAAGTAAAGTAAATTGGTTTCCAAAATTTCTCTGCTGCAATGATTTAAAATCACACATAATTTTTGAGGATCCAGACTATTAAATAGTTTTATTCCGTCGTGTTTTAATTTTTTAATAGCAGAAATAATATCATCAATATTTTCACTGTTCATTATATATATATATATATATATATATATATATATATATATATATATATATATATATATATATATATATATATATATATATATATATCTTTAAAATAATAATCAAATTGTAAATTTTTTAGTCCCCATGACCATATGTGAACCCCCAGATTGTCAAACAACATTCTAGCAGGCCAAAAGGGCAGTGGGAACTGTTTTGTGGATGATTTACGATTATTTACAGATGAATATGAACTATATACAGATCATTATGAACTATATACAGATGAATTTGACTTTGAATTTGAATTTTGAATTTTGATTTTTGATATAATTTTTACAGACATCACAAAACATAAATAATAGGTCAACAATAGGATAACAAAACTGAGCTAAATTAAACGATTTATATGACCCTGCTTTTGACCGTATGGAAATATACTCGGTTAGAGACTGTGGTTTAGTGTTATTGACCTTATTTTTTCAGCCAGTTGTAGGAACCTTTCTTTTAGGTAAAGGGCTCGGAAAAAACTTTGTAGGGTTCACCCTTCCTGATGATGCAACTCTATATTGTTTTACTATCTTCGAACAGAACACCACTTTTCACAAAAAGGGACAGGGTGTTAATTAACATATATTTTTCTACATGTTCAAAGGTCTTAGAAAGTGAGGAGGAAATGAATGCATCTATAAAAGATTGCCATAAACAAGTGCATACGAAAATGTCTTGTTTATTGGCATTTGCCAATATTCGGATATTTTAAAACATGACTGCCTTTTGGATCTGTACACTTGACTTAATATGAATGAGAACTAGAACGTTAATGTGAAAATATTTGATAAATGTTTCTCAGAATAACCAAACAACTGAATATATTATGTTGGTTTGCAGAGATCAGAATGTATTTAATCATTGCAGGATGGTATTATTATGTTATGTTAAGAATCCGTTTATTACGGGTGTGGTGGTATATTCTGTGTATCTCTCTCTCTGTATATATATATATATATATATATATATATATATATATATATATATATATATATATATATATATATATATATATATATATATATGTATATACCATGTCTGCGGCATGATGCCCAAGTGTTGGACATCACTGTAATCTGTCACACTGCAGACATCATAGCGATATGACTGAAAAATTGTTAAAGCTAAGTTAAAAATCTAAATCAAACACACACAAATAAAAAACATCTGAATCATTGAGAAACTTATATAGCATTTAATCCTTCAATTGTAAATTAATTAACAGTCATGTTTCTAATCTTCTCAGATCATTTAGCCAATTAACAACTAAGGCGCGCATAGCATCTCTACAGGATAAGTGTACCCCTAGTATCAAGCTAAGTTGACATGACCTACATTCAAACAATGCGTGACGTATTTGACCGAAATGGTTGTTAACTTGACCTTGGTAGTCGGTCTTTATTTATCAATGAAGTTTGTCATGTTTTGCATATTCATGTAGTTTTTCACGTATTGCATATTCACTTTTATGAAAACACAAGTCAGCCACTGAATTTAAAGAATTAAAGTATAAATGTCATAAACCCAAATGACTTAAATGAAACTGAGTTATAAATTAATACTTAATACAAATATCAGTAACAATTGATTTAAGCCCTTTACCAAGGACAAACCTATATGTGCCCAGTCTTTTTGCATTTGTTGGCTTTAAATATCAGAAAATTCATCACTTAAATGGGGCCTTTGAACTGAAGAAATGAAATCGGAATGAGATTTGTATACTATGTTCTCAATGATATTGACACTATATCGACTGATTTATTGCTAATTTGCTTCTCTAATGGCCATTTGCTATATCAAAATCTGTCACTTCCGTGAACCGCTCAAGCCGCTGAGGCTTACATGAAAAGCTAATAGTCTTTAACTCCGAGACGGATTGTAAACGGTAATGTGGTCTGTCAACTCGGGGCTTAATTGTGATATTTTTCTTTCTTGATGATATTACTAGTTAGATTGTTTTGAGAACGTCTATAAACTACAGGTTAACCATACTACTGCTCTAGTTCTCAACTTTTGATTCAACATAAACAGGAAGGACATACAATGATTATTTCTATAATGATTAAATAAGCGTTCATTCTTTTTTAATGCCGATATTATTTATCCAAGCAAACGTGTGACCTTATCTTGAACCTTAACTATGGAGTTATCTTGTCTCTCGTTAGCAATTAGCTACTTGTCCATCTTACTGAAAACGTTTCATACGATTAGGGAGGGTGGTGCTGGAGGAGCTTCAAGATGGTGAGGTGGTAGCCAGGTTCCCATCCCCAATGTATCTACCATCAATGTATAAGTACAACAGCGACCAGTCTAGGTGAGGTGGTTTTAGAAACAAGGCTACGGGTATTACAGAATCATTGATACATTTTTCCTTTGGATTGCGGAAAGCATATAATGCGATCTGATCTTCAGGTTTAACATTAATATTAAAATTTATCCGTTGATATGACTTGTTAATTAATATTCAGAATTCAATTCTGTCATTCATACTCTCCTGTCTCAGGGTGTTATGCAAAACCCAGAATCCATTCAATGAGGATATATCACTAGACTAAACAAAGAAACTTTTTGAAACAAGTACAATGTCTCTGCAGAATGTTACAATTATCAAAATATAGCATAATAAGTTTTATATTATAGCGTCGGAGAAAAGATAATGTTGCATGCAGTACCTAAACGGTTGTATGAATATCTATCCCAAATCATCACACATCATGAAACGTCTACAAGCATTGTTTATACATAGCGGTAAATTATATTATTCATTTTATTTATCAAAACAGATTTCACAGTTAGTTTCGGTTTTCACTCGTCAGTGATCTAAAGACAGAAAGGTTTGAGTTTAAGTTTGTTCGTTTCCCGTCATTGAAACTTCGGATGGTTGTGCAAACTTTGCAATACCTATCTTAAAGGAATGGTCAAGGGTCAAGTCTTGTTCTTCACAGTTTATTACCTTATTTCGAAGTCGTTTAACTCGAATAATACTGCATCGAGTAAACGTGAAAATTTCAAAAGTAATATCCTAAAAATGATTTAAAAAGTATATCCTAGAATACGTACTCAGAATACTTTTGCTTCATAAAATTTAAGAGTTCTAAATCATGATAAACTGATTCATGACAATGATCATACTTTTATTGAAATGAATTGAACTAGATTAGAACTTAACTACGAAAAAGTATTTTGTTAAAAAGGAGTGATATATTTTGCTTTGCGAAAAATGAAACTAAATATAGTTCAGAAACATTTTCCAAATTTGGGACATTGTTTTGTAAAAACAACTGTTCATCTTTCCCATAATTCCAATGTACAATTTTGTATTTGGAAGAATGTGTGAACGATTGAGAAGGTTCAAGACGTTTCTCTCGTTCAAATGTTTGTTTCTAATTTGCATACGTTCATAACGAAGTTATATTTTCCTTCTAATGTTAATTTTTTTTTTTACCAAAGTCTTCAGGTACAGGTGATTAAAAATATTAAGAGACAAATCTATATCAGATACAACATAAAAATCAATAATAATAATAATAATAATAATAATAATAATAATAATAATAATAATAATAATAATAATAATAATAATAATAATAATAATAATAATAATAATACCATTTACTTTTAGGCATCGTGTTCGAATTGATCCATTATAAATACGTACTAATGCCATTCGTTTAGGGCCAATGCCATCCTGCTATAATCAGAAAATATTATAAATTCACTTCTCATAAAGAGCACAGTCCATTTACCACAACCAACATATAATTCATTGTATCTAGTCCTTATTTAATGTAGTGGAAGTCAGCTATTAATTTTTCCAGCTTTTGCAAATAAACAAAAAGGTTTATGTGTCACAGAATAGTGGGAATCTTGCATATCAATATGTATTCGATGCCTGGAAATATTTTGACTAAATAAATCTGTTGTTTTATAAAATTAAACAGTAAGTAAACTTGTTCAATGCCTATTTATCAAAGGAAAATGAAACATTTGACTTGAAAATCAAACAAATGCTGAGAAGGTTCAACACTTTGTCAGTGGTTTAGGCAGATAGGTTTGATTCCATATGGAGAATGCCAAGGCAGCAATT
The DNA here is from genome assembly GCA_016746295.1 of Potamilus streckersoni. Classification (NCBI taxonomy): domain Eukaryota; kingdom Metazoa; phylum Mollusca; class Bivalvia; order Unionida; family Unionidae; genus Potamilus; species Potamilus streckersoni. The sequence goes on from JAEAOA010000884.1 coordinate 1,408,532, forward strand.
GTCAGAAAAATAAATAATCTGCTTCATTGACTTGATGCGGTTTTATATTTTTGTAGATTTTGAACTAGGGATTAAATAAAGGTATGTTTGCCAGTCCGGAAGAAAGATTGTTGACTTTAAACATATATTAATGTAGTTTTATATAATTTTACATTGCTATATATTGGACCACATATTGTCATTCAGTGTGTGCGTTTTTCTACTTTCATTTTTAAAGGGTTAGAGTTGATTGTGAACCTCGATTGTATTCTGAGTTATGCATTCATATGCAAGTTACCAAGACGTTTTAATTTTACTTTGCGAAGAGATGCATATGTGAATTTATGAAATAAATAATTAATCTGCTTTTATTCAGAAAGCTTCTATAAAGGTCTATTTTTGATAATTGAACCGCAAACAATCCTTGAGTTTAAAAGCACTTTCTATCGTATATATTTTGCTAAACAATGAACAACTTTTGTTTTTTCTTATTCTTCTGCGTGCAGGATATCCTTGAACTTGGGACGTGAAATTACTTGAAACTGCCACCACATTTAACGATTTTGTGTCTGCATCGACTTAATGTAAAATCTCATTTTTTTAAAAAAAAAATAAATCCCTGTGCAGAGTGTTCGGTTATCCGATTTATTATTTCCGTCAGACTCATCCGCACAGTTGAAGTAATCATATAACTGTAGCTCCCTTGTTGAACAATTAAGTCAGTCTTATTATTAACATAGACTTGTTGTTGTGAAATGTTGTATCATTTAACAACGTAGTCTCTTCTGATAGACACACTCTTTTCATATTAGGGAAACTTTCAAGACCGCTTGTTTTGGACTAAATGGATTTCTTTGCTTAGAATGTTTGCGCAAAGAGTATTTGGAATGTCCATGAATCTTTAACTATCTGCTTATGCATTAATGTCAGAACTCCTTCGTCATACTGGTGCACCCTCATTGTATCATAAGAAAACGATGCACTGTCTCTATTGTAATTTTTCATACATTATAATGAAAACAATAACACACAGTAAAAATTGACACTCAGATTGTTGCATTCTCTGTTTGCATTCGCTTTTGTGTAGTCCGATTTTTTTTCTGAGAAATCATAATGTAGCCATTTCAACTGCAGATATTATCACTTTTAGACTTGTCCTAATTTTATTATCACTTTCAGACTGGTCCCAACTTTATTATCACTTTCAGACTGGTCCTAACTTTTGAAGGTATTCAATGAAACTTTATTCCTAAGTTTGCTTAATTCAGAGGTGACCATGTATTCCTCAGTTTTCGTCTTAATGCATATCGCTGTCTATTGATTTTTTTCACCAATAAATACATTAAATCCCTTGTTACCTTTGTTACTAGAGATACTATGAAGAACTATTGTTATTGTTTCTGCATCCATAACGATACATGAGCAATACTGAAATGTCAAGCAGAGGTTTTAATGAAAAGAAAGAAGAATTATACCATGTTCTATTTTAAATATGCTGTAAACTATAACAAATAAACGGGATACTACGGCCAGCGCTCTGCATATATAGGTCAAGTTAGTTTTTGGATACTATTACTGTGTTCTTGAAATGAACATGCGAACACTTCATCCAGTTATAAACGGTATAAGCTGCAATTAGAAACTATTTACACACGAAACCCTGGCCATCTGGTGACCTATCCTGCTTTATTAAGTAGACATTAAAAAAATCAAAATATCTGACATGAACAAATAAAATAATGCAGAATGAAATCAGGGACAACGTTTATTGAAATCACACGTGCAGGCTTCCAACTTCATTGTCTGACAAAGTTATCGTCAAGCTTTGGTTATTGTTTACAAGTACATTACATTTTTATGACGGTTGATACAGATTTTTAATCCAAATTTATGTATCAAACATTAAACTGCAAATTACTGCATACGAAAAATGTTATTCACCTTTCACAACCCTGCACACAGAATATGACTGTGAATGGTTTTATCGTATATTCGTGCATTAGTATATTTTATCTTACATAGAAGAAGTAAGTAAAATAACATTCCCACGTATAATCAGCAGCATTCTTTAAGTTCTATACTATTGCTTTGTCTATATCTGCAATAGTGTCACATGCAATGTAAGTTTTTCATAGAAATTATTTGGGTTGGAGAAGAGTTATGCTTGGAGTGTGCGTACGATATATTTTAAAGAATGTCTTGTCTTCTATAGTTTCGGATTTATTATATCCCTTTCTCATTCGTGAGAGCAAGAGCTTTCAAATTGCTTCTTTAAAAATGTTAATAATTTTACGTAGTTGAACACAATTTATCTTAAATGGTCAGTTGAAATGTCGAAGAATTCTCAAAAAAAACTATCTTAACAAAGTTAAAACCCCAAATGTGCAATGTAATTAAGTTGGTTTTAAATACCGGGACTGATTTAAATACAATATGTGAATCGCATCGGTATTATTTTATTCCCCTGTTTGCTTTATTCTCTCTGGCAAACAAAACTCTTGTGAAAGCATTAATTTGGAAAATGTTTAATGAACTAAAGATGTAAAGATGAACTACCTTATTTTAATACTTTTTCATTTTGGTAAAATCAGTGCTAATTATTGGGTGTCACTTTTTTCTTTTTTTGTTCCAAAGATTTGTTTGGACATTTAGAAACAAACCGGCAACCAAAATTATGCTTTTCGCGGCTATTTGTCTATTTGTAACGATGTATCCTACATATCGTTTGATCAGGGGCAAGGGTGGGATGGGAGACTGCACCCACCATTTCATTTGTAAACTGGTTTTGTATTTTGACCTACATCCGTAAAACTTAATAGCTGACTCTTAATTGTTTGTACCCCCTCCTCTGAAAATAATTATGTGGGAGCCCATGCCTTGAAGGCTTTTGTCAGCAACAGTAAAACTCATAATAACTTAATTATCAATCGTTATCGCCGAGTGGGCAGCAAATGGTTAGATAATTGGGCATGTCGCGAACATTAACGCTCGTACTGACACATTGTCCCGCCAACTTGAACCAATCCCCTTAATTCTCAAGATCAATATGCAATTCTAAGTAAAACTATTGATAAAGAATTATATTTTATTTGAACAACTCCCTCTGGATGCTTAATACTTTTGGATTCCTTGGATATTAAAGAAAGTTTTTCTTAAAGTTTTAAGATGAATAATGAGGCATTAAATTAGATCATTTCGTTGAAAAGACCGTATTAAATAAAACATCCTGCTCATTTAGAATGCTTACTTACAGTGTGTTTTTCCTAAGTGATTGGCAGGCAAATTATATTCAGTAGCTAATGCAACTCCAATTACGTCTATTGTAGGCTAGTACCATATTCTAGTACCGTATATGCTCTCTTATAACCCCATCCCAACCGCAAAATGCTCAGACCCAGATCTGCCGTCGCATAATGCGTTGGAAGATATGGGTATGTGAACTTTTTGGGGGGAATAATTAGTAGAATAAACAAAATAGACCCTGAACTGCAGACGCATTATGATACGGCAGATCAGGGTCTATGTTGTATCCAGTTGGACAACATAGTCCAGTGGCTATTCAAGTTTTATTAAATGAAACTATTGGCATTAAGATTTCTTTTAAGAACATTCATAACCAATATTGGAGAGCAGTTGAAATGAACACTGATGCTACGTTACCATTATGAAAATAAATGACAGATCGTGTTACAAATCTACCCATCCAAGAAAAATACATGTAACAAATCCACCCGACCAAAAAAATGCATGTTACATATTCACCCGACCAAAAAAATTACATGACCGTACTAAAAGGCTGTAGATCCTAAAGAGCACATGACCTAAATACGTCACATGTTCATTCTCCTGTGCTTTTTGGAATAAGTTTGGTTCTAAACCTTTATATCTTTCTTATCATTTTGTCTTTCGCTCTCTCATATTTGTTCTATCCTTTTTACATTACGGAAATGTCCTTTAGAAACAGGCAATCAGTGATTTAAGACTACATGAGGAAAGTCTTTGTTAAGCATCAACTGAACGGTTGTACAGCATGGAAAAATATTGCAAACGTGTGAATATTGTTTTAGATCGATCAATATAATGAAAAACTTGCCTACATCTATTTCTAAGTTTCTTTTTCTTGGCCACCATGGATTTTGCTTATTACATCATATCTTAAAATGATTGATAAATTCAATGGTGTTTAGATATATCTTCTGTTTTGCACTTCCAATTGAACTCAAATGTTCACGCCCTTATCTTTGTAAAATATTTAGCAAAATTACGTTTTGATACAAAACTGTTAATGTAAGCTTTAACAATGTCGCTAAACATGTTAGGCTTCTTTCGTTTCGTGGTAGATAGTTAAAATGGTAAAGAATGGTAAAGTGGTAGGTAAAGAAGTATTTTACATACTTTATATATTTTGAACAATAGCCCAAAGGAAGTCTTGATTAATTGATCCTTTAGCGACGAGTCAATATCGTTTCCTTTTCTCTCCCCAAAATTGGTAAACTGAACGGGAGCCTAGCACATAACATTTTGATAATGTTCTCATGAAAAGGAAACGATGAAGGAGAAATTTCTTGATTTTGTTATTAATATGGTCCAGTAATGCACATGGAATCTAATATCTTAATTTTCACACTAGAGTTCGTTGAATATTTATTCAAATACAATGCCTACCATGATCAGTTTTCAGTCTGTGATTTCAGTGAAAGGGAGAATTAGATACTTGAATTGAAAACTGATTTCACAAGAGATTTATATACATTTTATTAATTCTGATCTTTTCTTTCCTAACGCAAAGAGTGTTGCGCCTTGGTCTAAGATTACGTGGTATGAATTCCAAATGAATGATTGGTTGGTGCATGTGGAGCCAGGAGTACGCTTTCGTACACCATGATATGCTTTGATTGATGTCAAATACGTTAGAACATTATCCTCTATATTATGACATAACATGCTCGTTGGGTAGAGATGGCATAAGATGACGTTGAGTAGAGGTGGCATAACATGCTCGTTGGGTAGAGGTGACATAACATGTTCGTTGGGTAGAGGTGGCATAACATGCTCGTTGGGTAGAGGTGATATAACATGCTCGTTGGGTAGTGGTGGAATAACATGCTCGTTGGGTAGAGGTGTCATAACGTGTTTGTTGGGTAGAGGTGACATAACATGCTCGTTGGGTAGAGGTGGCATAACATGCTCGTTGGGTAGAGGTGACATAACATGTTCGTTGGGTAGAGGTGGCATAACATGCTCGTTGGGTAGAGGTGGAATAACATGCTCGTTGGGTAGAGGTGACATAATCGGGTAGATGTAGAATAACATGCTTGTTTTGTAGGCGTGACAACATGCTCATTGGTTAGACGTGAAAAAACGTGCTCGTTGAGTAGACGTGACATATGTTCGTTGGGTAGACTTGACATAACATGATGGTTGACTAGACGTGACATAATATGCTCGATGGATATACAGCTTGGCCTTATTTCAGATGTGCATCTATCAAAACTGCTAGCACAGCTTGGTCATTTCCACTTCCTGGACGTCAGAGTTAAATTGTAAAATTAAGAGCCATTAGCTTTTCTTACGTTTTATATTTTTGGTAATTCATTCATTGCACTTTTGCAGAAGCTGGTATTGTCTAGTCCGGCAAACTCCGTTTTACATATTTTAATAACTGCTGAAGATTTTAGACTAATTCAAGCTGATTTTTTTAGCATATGGGAGCTGTCATTTTGGTAAGTTGTGTGCTTAAATCATGAACAATACCCAACAGTTTAATATCCAAAGACATTTTAGCCACAGTAGATGAAAGCAGCAAAGCTATGCGAACATTCTCTCTACTGTGTATGTTACAAATTCAAACTTCACCTTACAGCTGTTTTTCTCACCTAAGTTCATGATATCTATAGAGCGCCACCTGTATCGTATATACCAGATTAAGACTTCCGTTCTGTCGACACATATTTGCCCCTTGAATACGTGTACCGTATATAACAGAGTAAGATTTCGTTCTAGATTATTTAGGGTAAAATCTTCAACTAATTGACTTTGACACCGAGTGTCATATGTAGAACTAGTCTAAGGAGAAAAAGGTTCACAGGAAAATGCAAATCGTATTCATAGTCTTGCAAAAAACGTTTCTTCGATATAAATAATTTCTTGATCTGCTGACCGATTTGTTCTCACGGGAAACATCTTTAATATTAAAGATATTTTTATGGTGATAAATTGCGTAATATTACACACTGCCATTTTTCATCGCTTAACGTGGAATACAATATAAACCGGTTATGAATATTAATGTTGTAATGGATGAAATTTAAGCTAGGATGGGAGAAAACTGTCATCTTTGGACATCAGAACTATCCTTTCAAAAATGATATTCAGAAGAGACATCCTGTAAAGTTGAAACAAGGATTGCATGATGGCTTTTAGCCAGGAGACAATTATATATGTATGTATTCGTTTTAATGGTGATGAATTTTTGATATGCTGTATTCAGCATTGTCCTCTGAACACGAACATAACTGGCAATGTTTTGGTATTTTGCCAATTTTCAGAAACTTAAACTGATATAATTTCAATATCGAATCGACTTCACTCATGACATACGGAAAACGATTGAAATAAGTTTTATTTTTAAAAATGTATTTTTATTTTGTTATCAATAATACCTGCAATTAAATAGTTATCTGTTATCCACAAATATTTTCTACGTTATATAGCGGATATGTTCTGCTCGTGATGAGAATAGGAGTTGAACTTGGCACAGGGACTACACAACAATGAGGGTATGGTGCCTTATGACCCACAATAAATAAGTGTAAAGTAAAGAACCATAAAAAGGAGGAAACACGTCTTCTAGCTATTAGGGCAGATTATTAACACGAAATAATTCAGTGAATTGCACAAAACATGGCGGAACATAAATCTGTCTAGTTTTAGACTCACTACACAAGACTGGTGTCCAATATAAACCACTTAATATTTTGGAAAGCAAATATCTAACAGATTGGAAAACAGTCGCCATAGCATAACCGATTATTTATCATTAAAATAGCATAAAATTGAAAATATAGTTTAAATCGTGTAGACAATTTCACATTTCCATCTTCTGTTACAGAATAATAACGTCGTTGTTCTTTATGGTATTCATCTTTCATTCTCCGTTAGTATTAATCCAATCTTACTATTCGCGAGAATATAGCAAGTTAGTTTTGGGAAAGTTTGAATAACCGTTCCAATCAATCTGATCTTACATTTAATATGCATGTCTCAACAGCAATTACGTACATCTTCAATTCAGGCAAGATAATTGAAATAGCAAGATAATTGAAATAGCAAACCAGTGACAAGAATGTATAGATGTTATTTAAATCACGCAGTATATTTTGCTACGACTCTATGATCATAAACTAAATAATAGAAAGAAGCAAAACCAACAAGTTTTCTAAAACTTAGCATATAATTTAATTATCAAAGTTCTAAATATAAATCTTAGAGGAACCTTACAATACTATAAAGTGAATTCAAAACAATCATGAAAAATTCTTTGAAATTCCAAATGAATGAAAAGCTTGGTAAAATTTGCAAAACCGGAAACGTACTGGTCTGGAAAGAATCGTTGCTTGGTCAAAACGGCGTTGTTCAGGACTCTGTTGAATATATCAAAACAGTACAGTTACAAAATGATATTATAATAAAAAATATGAACACTTTTAATTTCTACTGAACAGTCCAAACAAATGTTCGTCCTCTTAAATAATATCTAAATACAACACAACACACGTTTGCAGACTTGATGTTACAACAGAAAAACAAGAAATAAGAATGACTTCAAAAGTCTGAATGAAAATTCGATTGCTCTGTTCTATCCTTATATACACATACATTTCACGTGACAGATCATGCTACTCAAAAAATATTTCGAAATGCCTATTCATGTGACTTAGAATATCCAATTAGAAATTAAATAATTCTTATAGAACCTTCTAAACCTCACCAGAAAAATTAACTCAAAGCCGTCAAAAACTCTTATTATTAAAATTATTATTAGCAATTATCATAAAATACTTAAGCATATATTTATAGATCCTATGTAATTTACGCTCTTAATATTTCTACAGAAGATCTGAGTCACGTAGGCAAAAATTAATTAAAAGTAATCACACAAATTTTCAGATATTAATAGAAATTAAAAATATTGTTAAAAAATCATGTACCAGGAGTTAAAAAATTATTGACATACATAGCAATTTTATATCCAATCCTACGAGAGAGAGAGAGAGAGAGAGAGAGAGAGAGAGAGAGAGAGAGAGAGAGAGAGAGAGAGAGAGAGAGAGAGAGAGAGAGAGAGAGAGAGAGAGAGAGAGAGAGAGAGCGCTTCAGCATACGATAGGCTATACATGGCGGCCAGTATTAATGGTGGAGGTAGAAACCAGAAATTCCGCGGAAGGAACCATCGAACCACGAGAAGCTACTGGCAAGCTTTCTCACATATCTACATATGCCGAATCTTTGACTCGAACCCATGCAGACTGAGGTGAGATGGCAGTGATCCATTAGAAGCCTAAGGGCAGAGAGAGAGAGAGAGAGAGAGAGAGAGAGAGAGAGAGAGAGAGAGAGAGAGAGAGAGAGAGAGAGAGAGAGAGAGAGAGAGAGAGAGAGAGAGAGAGAGAGAGAGAGAGAGAGAGAGAGAGAGAGAGAGAGAGAGAGAGAGATGAAAAGAATATAACAATTTGTGTAATATAATTATTTTCGTTAATGAAAAACACAAAGTATAAGCATATATTAATGCAAGACTATAACAGTTTACTCGTTAAAAATAGCGGAAATGGGAAGTATGAAAAATAGGAACAAAATTAAACAACCATCAACCTTTTACCTGGCGGATTTCGATGCTATAATTATGGTTGATAAATCGTACAACTTTCAGAGCAACAATATATGGATCGGAATTTATCTTTCATGGAGATAAAGGTCTTAATAATAATTATCTTGCTTGATAGCGCAAGAACAATAATGACAATATTTTTCCTGAAAGACCATGTCACTTTTTTATTTAAATGAAAGTATATTACATTTGGTTATTATTCTTCATATATGATAAAGGAGTTGGTTTAAACGTTTATACTTTTAAAGAAATGTAAATAGAAAGAATGCAAACAACTCCATGTATAATGTTGCTACAATGAAAGCAATACAAAATGAACGTTCTCAGTGGATTAAATTATTGTAGAGATTTCACTTTTATGAAGCATATTTTATCACAAAATATACGTCAAAGCGTAACCAATACAGAATGATAGTTTTTTAGGACAGCATATAATGGTAATATTATATAGCAAAACGCAATTAAACTCAAGACATACACATAACCTCGCTTTAGTACAAGTTTCTTAAGTTATACATTATCTGCAACGATTTGTCTGGCTATAGATTAAAAAGGTACTTTTGAATGGACAATAATGTATACGTATCCTCCTGTATTCCTGAGTACGCCGCCTAGTGGCATCTATCGAATTAGAACTAAATCGATATCACGTGTTATCTAAAAACTTGTATCTAACAATGCCTTTCTCCTGATCTCTCTGATTTACCGTCTTTTGCACGTACTTGGCATGCCTGTTACAACGTAACTCAGATTATACCAGCTTGTTTATAATCTTGTGATTACATGTACACCATAATTAAAAGGCACTGATCAGAATCTGCAAGTTTCCATCGTGAGAGATTTGCATTCGGGGCGAATAGAAACTCGGAGGCAAAAAACAACAACAACAAAAAAAAAAGAAACAACAAAACAAAACAAAACAAACAGATACAGCATAAATTAATTGTATCTTGGTCTTGCTCTAAACTACTTATAAGATGTAATTCTGTCATTTTGTTGTTAACAATGGAAGCTAATTCATTCTATAAAGAATTTGGCCCTCTTTGTATAGAACTATTTTGTACCACAAATCAAATCTCCTTTGAAATGTAGAACACATTACCATAGTTTTAATAATAAGTAAAACATTTATTTCATATTTATAAACTTGCTTTAATCGGGATGAAATTAAAACTCATTCAAATTGTTACATTATTGATCTAAAGCTTCAAGAAGAAAACAGTATAAGTGACGATTTATTCTTACATTTTAATTCCATGAACAGGTACTGAACATACGGACATATCAAAATAACTGAACTGTTCCTATTAGAAAGTCACAAGTTAAAGGAACAAATAAATTATAAGAATTCTGTACATTTTACATTATTATAGCCAATAACATTTAATACATTATTCGGAAGTTCCATTTACCCCTAAAGAGTTTGCTATGCATATATTTATGACACTGCACACCTTCATAAAATTTTTAAAACGCTTGTCAAGTTAATACACAAATGCCCATCCCACATACCAAGCCTATCTCTACACTGCATTATACACTCCCTGCAATAAATACGCATGCTTGAATTGATCGTGTAGTAATGTATACTTTTACATGTTCTATCTCCTTTAAGTAGCTTTTTGCTGAATTCCCGGATGCGCGAGACTTAGGAGAGAACAAGAGATGTAAGAATTTCTGGTAATACAAGGTGTCGAAAAACACCAAGAGTTGCCGAAACACATTGAACGCTTTGAAGACAAAAGTAGTATTTGATATTCTTGGCGATTCAAGTCAATCTAAAAGGTTTTGACATTTATTATGATTAAACGGAGATGTCCTTAATAAGTTAGCTCAGTTATTTCATAACAGATATAAATTGGTATTCTCACGCAATACAAAATTATGTATTTTCCAGATTAAGAGGAATGAAAATACAGGTAGACGTACCGATGCTATAGCCTAGTCTGATAGATATGCCGATCAAGAGAGAGAGAGAGAGAGAGAGAGAGAGAGAGAGAGAGAGAGAGAGAGAGAGAGAGAGAGAGAGAGAGAGAGAGAGAGAGAGAGAGAGAGAGAGAGAGAGAGAGAGAGAGAGAGAGAGAGAACGAATGAACGAAAGAAAGAAAAAGAGAAAAAGAGAGAAATAAATAGAGAGAGGAGAGATAAAAAGAAAGACACACACACACACACACACACACACATATATATATATATATATATATATATATATATATATATATATATATATATATATATATATATATACACACACACATACTCTAGTTCTCTACTTCTGTAGTTTTCAATTTTTCAATTTCTAATTAATTTTGGAGATACCTTAATAAAACTATACTGAATGTCGTCTATTCTACGTGCCTTATTAGAAAAAAAAACACTGTTCGAGTCGTTGCATTATTGTATTATTCTGCAAAATAACATTTAACCCAATCTTACACTATATGCCTTTGATTTTATGTAGCATTGTTAGTAAGGATATTCACAATCTATGATTGACATAATCATTTCTGGCACATTGAGTAGGAAACACTGATCTTTCTTATTTAGTTTATATCATATAATACTATATTATAATATATTTGATAAAATCACTGCTACAATACTCCTCGGAGTGCGTTCTGCTCTGCACGATTTCTCCGCATTTTGTTTTTGCAATATTTCCTCAAGGCAAGGAATACATGTAGTACTTTATTTGGATCCCCTGTCCACGCATATCAGGTTTTATTGACTGAGAAAGAGATGTACGAACTTATTCATGCCCTTGTCAAAGCTTGCGCACTATGTCCATTGATGGACTCATAATTTTATGTTTTTATAACTTTCACAACGTCTTGCATATCGTTTAACGGCAAATCAATTTACTGATGGAAACAGCTATTGAGTATCAATGAAGGCACCTTGCTGTCCACTTCGTAGCAAACGAATTACTTAGAGCGAAATAATACCTTATCTAGTTTGGACCAAACAAACTAATACCATATATCTTTCTGTGACATTTCTCATTGCAATCTAAATTCGTCTAATTGACTCTTTCATACAGGAAGCTTAGGGGATGGAGGCAAAATGCCTAAGATACAATCCCTCTCCGATTGCATATTTCTAGTGTAATTTCGATAAAATATAATACAATGATCAAATATATTCTACCGTGTGATTTCTAATCATAATCTAAATTCATCTAATTTATATAATGAATCTTTCATACAGACAGCTTACTGGATGGGGTCAGAATGTCTAGTGTAAGTTTGATGTGTTAGATATTGAAAAGAACGGATCCAAACATTACATGCAGAAACCATTATGAGGCTTCATACATTTCTAAATAAAATATACATATTGCTATTAAAATGAAACGTTGTTGTCTAGTCAAGAGTTATGTACCTTTAAATGTTACAGACCACGTTTGGAAAGTTCTGTTTTCTCCCAGACAATTTGCTAATGCTAGATTAGTATCTAGTGTTAATTAAGTAAAGATATTTGTTTCAAGTTCAAGAATGATTATTAACGCTCAGCAACGCAAAGCAAATACTAACTTATCACCAAATCTTCTCATAACTCGGAAAAGGTTTTGATCTTTATTGGCAGAATTGTATATAGCAGTGCTATTATTGATCATAGAGATTTTTATTTTTATAATAGATGACACCATGCAGTAAACGATTACGTCACTAAAAATGGATATTCATGATCTAAAGCTAATAAGTTTGGAAATTTACAGTTGTTTTCATTAGACGTATAATAATTATTAGTTTTCCAAAATGTAATGTTACCATTATTTACCATGGCCATGTTATTGAGAATTTTCTGTTTTTTACTTTGAAAAAGGATGTCATCAACAAAAACAATCAAATTGTTGGCGCAGTTAATATTCAAACACCTTTGTAGACACATTGTGTATCATTTTGGCCTTTCTCAAAAATTTTCTTTCTTGCATTGGTAATACTTTGATAATAAGCACTATATTGATATATTTTCAATTTGTTGATCAAGAATTATGTATGTATGTATGTATGTATGTATGTATGTATGTATGTATGTATGTATGTATGTATGTATGTATGTATGTATGTATGTATGTATGTATGTATGTATGTATGTATGTATGTATGTATGTATGTATGTATGTATGTATGTATGTATGTATGTATGTATGTATGTATGGGTGTGTGTATTTAGCGGGATTTAACAACACATTCAGGACAATAATGGATGCATAGTGCTGAATAATAATAATAATAATAATAATAATAATAATAATAATAATAATAATAATAATAATAATAATAATAATAATAATGGTAATAATAATATAATACTATTTAATAATAATAATAATAATAATAATAATAATAATAATAATAATAATAATAATAATAATAATAATAATAATGATGATGATGATGTTGTTGTTGTTAATGATGATGATGATAATAATACTATTAATAGTAATAATAATAATGGTAATAATAATAATAATACTTTTTTTTCAGAGCATGACTCAGTTAGAAAAAAATTGCTAATCTACCTTGAACCACTATATAAAGTACATATAATACACAAGCTAATTATAATGCGTTCACACACACACACACACACACACACACACACACACACACACACACACAATAATTCATATTACATCAATAAATATTTACATTAATGATACATTGATTAAGGTATGAAAGTGAAAAAGGGGAGTAGGTTGGTGTAACTTTTACCTTAATAAATACACCATATTTTGTTTTGGTTGTTTTCGTCTTTGTTATTTCATCTATCTAATAAACCTGTTGTAGGTGGAATATATATTTGGAGTATTTTTAACATTATATTAAATTTTTCTCCAAACAAGAGCACCTGAAAATTAATTTTTTTAATAGCTCCATTTTTGGCTTGAGTACTTTGAAATTGTGACCTTAGAATGGTCTAGGTATCAATAGATTCCAATTGCTGTGAAATGGTGTTCAGATAAATGACGACAGGTTTTAAAGACACCTTAGACATCATTTTGGCCTGTCTCAAGAATATTCTTTCATTGCATTTCATAATTTGATCGTATGCACTATATTTTGCCTACTCGCTAATCAATAATTATTTTTAAACGCCTAGGTATTCCCATAAAATAAAACAAAAGCAAGGGATAATAAACTAATTAACATGTAAAATTTTAGATAAAACACTACTTTAAAAAATCAATGACCTCAGCTGGAATATTAACACGGAAAACATCAAATGGCGTACATATTGCATCCATTAGTCGTCTATTACTTTATGTTGCATGGTGCTTCAGGCGTAGTGTACAACCCATACCCACAGGGTGGGTGGGGTGGGTGTCATAGGGTAGGGGTAGTGTATTTTGCACACTAGGCGAACCTTTCACCTTGCATACTCCCACCACCCACCACATGGCATCGCTCATTATAAACTTTCAAAACTGAATTCTGCATTATGGGGCTAGTGGGCGGCAGCAGAGCTAGAGTAGGCTTTATCTGTAATATTTCGAGAGAACGACAAGTTAAAATGCAAGTTCAACGACGCTCTGTTTTTCTTTATTGAATCGTTCTCCTGAAAAAGTGTGAAAAATTTTCGGGCACAGCTTTTTGGCAGCGTTCCCCACCACAGTCTTGGCATCCTATCCGTCTCTCTATTTTGCCTACTTGTTAAACCGGCCCTTGGATAGGAAGTGGTAATGATTCACTGCTTATTAAATGTATTTTCCTACATTGATCAGTGTATCCATCTCAATAGAAAATGTACAGTTCGAGAAAGCTGTCAATTAAAGTAATATACTGTGTACGAACCTCGTTTAGGGATATAGCGATAGAATCTAGCTGGTCAGCTCGATGGCTTTGGTCCAAAAAGTGACAGAAAGAGGGGCAATTTTCTGGATGACAAATAACCATGTGGGAATAAATGTGACAGTAATAGTACAACGGAATCCATAATAAATTGAACCTCTGTCAACAACTCAAAAAGAAAAAGTATTTTGAACACTTTTATATATGCTTGACTACCAATGATGGTCTCAATAAAATAATAAACATAAACATAATAATAATAATAATAATAATAATAATAATAATAATAATAATAATAATAATAATAATAATAATAATAATAATAATAATAATAATGATAATAATAATAATAATAATAATAATAATAATAATAATAATAATAATAATAATAATAATAATAATAATAATAATATTAATAATAATATGGGATAAATTTTATATTTTTGGCTGAAAAGAGTAAATATCTCCAATCAAGATTTATTCATCATCTTAAAAGTATGAATTTTACGTGCAAGAGATTAGATAATGTGAATCATCACTATACAAGAGTGTGCTTATTGAATAAGAGTGCTGTACGTGCAATCATTCTAGATCATAATTTTCAATACTAAAATAGTGTCTTCAATCCTGCGGTGTTTTAATTTAGTGCCAAGTTCCGTCGTGAGACACTTCCTGATAAAGATTTAATTTGCTAAGGAAATAGTTAAAGATGGTTTATTCAGTGATTACTTGAATTTATCGAAAATAAGATCGGCTCAAGATAACCCACTATTTGGTATAAAAAAAATCAGATTAAATATTGCAAAATTTGGAGGTATTATCGAATGAAAAATTTAAACACGTTTTTTTTTTCAAGCATAGATGTGAAAGTTCAATCTTATTCAGAATTTTGATGATCCATGATTTTGTAACTGGCTAAGGTAATTAAATGTATGAAAGAAATATAATTACAAAATGGCATGACCGGACAAATTTTTTAAGCGTTTAATGCAACAATGCATTTGAACTATAATATATATATATATATATATATATATATATATATATATATATATATATATATATATATATATATATATATATATATATATATATATATATATATAATCAGCTCCCCAATAAACATTAAATTCAAGTTATTGATTTCAGAGTGAGGCTAGTCTGGTCTTTTAGGATAATCAAAGCAACTTATATTTCTTGATGGGATTCTCTGGAAAATGTGTCAACTTAATAACAAATAGATTATTTCAACTTATTTCTAACTCGCAGAACACTAATACAGATCTACGAACGTTTAAATAATGTAATTGGTATCGTGCAGTATAAATGACTAACAGGCATGAGGGCATTCGAAAATATTGCATCATTAGTAACGGAGTGACATCATCCGTCAAACAAGGCATGCTAATAGATGAATCTGTCCGTAATTTCCTCTCACGAATGTGATTTGACTTGCAGGCTATGTAATTTAATATTTTCTCTTGGTAAATGACTTAAATATTTCTTTGCTAAGATTCGACGTTGACCTGTTTTCATTTTGAAAGGTAGCTATTGAAATATCTATCTATTAGTGTCAAAATGTCATTGACTCTGGATGTTCATCCTAGATATTAGACTTTCTAAGGATCATTGTGGCCTGTTAGTGTTAGTACAGGCTGTTTACTAGATATAACTTTTAGTACTTTTAAACATATCAGAGTCTTGATAAAATTTAATTTTAAGTACAATGCATATTTCGTATTCGATGTTTTCTTAACTCTGTCATGCTTTAAAAGTATTCATACTTTGAATGTACGATTCATTATTGAATTCCGACAAAACATGCAAGGGGGAATATATTCAGTATCTAGCCGAACTATATATTTTTGTGTACCATATTAGCATTTAAATCTAGCCTGAGCGCTTGCACATTTCATTATTAACGACATGATTCTGACAAGTATTCATTGGAAAATTTAAATTGCCTAATAACATTAATTCATTTTAATTTGAATGCGAACTTTAAATTTATGGCATCTGAAGTTCTGTTCTGTGGCTAAGATACTTTCTGTGGAATTTATTGATAAATTGTAAACATAACATTAGCTACCTCAGACGTTTGATTTCTGAAGTTAGTGATACCAAATTTAAAATTTAATAGATAAAATAGACAAGAAGAGTGAGAAATCCTTGCATGCGTCTTAAAATTATATAAAATGGATAACGCCTCTCGTGCAGCGCGACATATCCAGAGAAACGGGTCACTTGGTCAATATCAGCTCTCATGATCCGGTCGAGTTACCACACAGAAATGAGGAACTGAACACACACACACACACACACATACATACATCCATCCATCCATCCATATATATATATATATATATATATATATATATATATATATATATATATATATATATATATATATATATATATATATATATATATATATATATATATATATATATATATATATATATATATATATATAATGATGAAAAGTATTATGAAAAGTATTAATAATCCATGTTTTCTAAATTAATTACATATAGTACACATTTTCACCACAATCTTTTCTGCTTTCTGCTCTCCCCTCCCCTCTCAATCAATACGGACAAACTGATAAAAAATGTGTAATGAGAGAGAAAAGGAATTTGGGCTGGATTAAAATCTCTCTCTCTCTCTCTCTCTCTCTCTCTCTCTCTCTCTCTCTCTCTCTCTCTCTCTCTCTCTCTCTCTCTCTCTCTCTCTCTCTCTCTCTTCATCCATTGGTCGGTTTGGCATAACTTTTACTATCATTCATAAGTCCAGAGATATTATCGGAAATTCCTCCACAATCGCAATTTGATGGATTTTAGCATGTATCTTGCTACAATGGTCAATGATATACAACTCGTTGAAAGCTTCGCTTCCTTTTAATGAAAAATTTACACATCTCGTAGTATATCATTGATACAGCGTACATACTATACTATACATACCTACTTATATATATATATATATATATATATATATATATATATATATATATATATATATATATATATATATATATATATATATATATATATATATATATATATATATATATAAGTCGATGCTTGACAAGGCAAACACCCCCATGAAAGTTTATGGACCTCATCTTCGCTTCGGTTCCATAGACCTCTCTTTGGGTGTCTTTGGATCCATAATATGTCATAAGGCCCTTTGCACTGTGCAATATAATATAATATAATATAATATAATATAATATAATATAATATAATATAATATAATATAATATAATATAATATAATATAATATAATATAATATAATATAATATAATATAATATAATATAATATAATATAATATAATATAATATAATTTAATATAATATAATATAATGGAAATTAATATATAATAATCTTCTTTAAAGAAAAATAAATATATATTGGATGATTTACGCTTCTACGATATAAAATTTCGAAAGCATCATCATAACTTAAAAGATAAATTCGCTTAACCAATGTGAGTTTGCTCATAATGCTATATACAATAGTCTCAATTAAAATGAGAATGTTTTATTGATATTTTCAACCATCCACAACGTGAAAGACAAATACGTTTAATTTATTGATTCTAGCAAAATTCGTTATTTGGTCTCCTTACTGATATAATTTATCTGTCGGAGTGTCTACAATGATGCTGAAAATAACAGTTCTTTATATTTTACCACGTTTAATGAGGGCTCGACGTTTGGTCGTGACATCTTATGATTTCAATGAAGGACGCAAAAAGCAGCCCAAAAATGCGTGATACACTGCTTACAATAGTCGGCAAGGCAGCAATTATGTTACTGCTAAATTAGACATGATATTCTTGCTAAATAAAATAAATGAAAAATACTAGCCTGCCATAAATCGTCGTCTATGACTTGAACAACTGGAACGCCACGACTAACTATTTAGCTTTGCAGATCACAAGGTAGCCATTAAACTGAATTTATTGATGGCACAAATACTCTAATTTTCATAATTGTTTTTTAATGAACGTACTTTCATTTTTATAACTTATTTTGATTGTTGCTTATTAATGTAAGGCATGGGCAACTGCCCAGTGTGCCCATGACTTAAGACGGCACTGTGGATACTGACTGGGGGCTTGCTTCCCGCTAATAAATGTCTGCATGTTGTCTGATAATGAATTGGACGCCATGCATTCTTACTGCTTCTAAAGATAAAACGTCGTATCAAACATTTATTGAAAGTGTCAAGCTCAATTGCAAGGTCGTCATCCTATGTTTTCGCCACTTTCACCGGCTCTGGCATACCGATTAGATGAGGTGTATTTACAGCTTAAACCATCCTTGGCGACTGACAGTCCCTTATCTCCCTATAAGATCTCTTTGTGTGAAACAAACAACGTATCTGTTTTGAATAATAGGCATATCATTAGAGAACATCTATTGGAAGGGTTTCCTTATTAAATGTTCTCTTAAACTAACTTTAGTCATTCCCACCATAGCTTTAATCTGCCTGTATCAATCTGTTGTTTCCATTGATGATGTGGGAACAAAGCCGGTCGAAGCTTTTTCAAGCACATATTTTTGGACTCAAGATACTTCAAAAAATAGAAGGAGTTTATACAATCTGAAATCAATGCAGACTTTCAAACGTTGTTTCTGTGGATGCAGGATACACGTTTTATACTTTTCAATGATTAGAGACCAGATTATAATTTCTTTTGTGTAGTGATGGTCTATCCTATGCTGTTAATAAGCTAGAAGAATTGTTTAGTCATATATTAACATCAATACACATGATTACAAAAATATAAAGAACGCTATAATAGGTTTTATTTATACTTAACAACAGAAAACAATCCGATTATGAGCTTTTTAATTGCCTTATTGTTACTATGGGATAGGTATCTTTCAGACAAAACACCGATACTAGCGACAGCCTGTAATAATTGTTTTCGTGTGTTTCAGTCGTTTTAATAGATGCCAGGTTTCATACACAGCTAAAAAAGTTTATATTATAAACAATCCTCCCCACACTCTCAGGATAGCATTGACTGAACGATCTGGTACCAGTATGATTCTGTTAGTGCGAAACAAAATATCTAAACTGATACATCTTGATCAATATCCATATTGATGATTAAATTTTATTAAAGTATGTTCTAGTCATTGTTTTATTTGAAAATGGCAGTTATATAACTTTCGGGAAAGAAAACAAATAGCCATGCTTTACCAGTAAAATGTGGATAAATCTTTTCCGACCATGCAATTAGGAGAAAAGAATTGTATAGCCAGTCAGATGTCTTCGAGATTATATCACCACACTATCCAATCAAGCATTACTACTCACTAATTATAATTGTTAGGACAAGTATGTACATCTAATCACGATCAGTGAAAAATGAACCAGTACATAATAAAAGAGTGAAGAAGCTTACAAAAATGTGATAGAATGACAGCAAAGGAATATTGTGAAACTGTTTTGACTAAATTCCCTTTTCAAAGAAAAGACATTATTTATGTAATTTCGCCAGTTCCTACGTACGCGAGGGCATGCGTGTTTCAGTCTGCCAAGACAATGATTCTCAGAGCAATTAATTCCTCATCTGCTTCAAGAATAACACTTTCATGCAGATTATAACCTTATATAACTCAATCATGAATAACAGGTATCATACTATGATAAAACATACTTAATAAAAGCATGCATAAGCTGGAATGATCTCAAAATTTAAACATATCAACGAGTTAATCTTTAAACAACCCTGACCGTTTCATCTAGTGGTATAAATGAGACATACTTGTAACTTTCAAACAACACAGCTACGAGAACTAAAGTAATACAAATTTTCAGAAGTACAATTCTTTCTTTTATGTTTATTATTTGTTATGTTTGTCTGTTTTTTTTAGAAAGACTCATTGAGAATCGACAGCACTTAGGCTTCCTAATCACTATGAAAAACTAAGCTAAATAATGTCTTAAACTAGTTTTACTTTGTTCGTTGTCATTATTTTACATTTCTTTCTTTGAGGAGAAGGTATGTAATGTACGTACAAAACTGTGCAAATCTAGTTTTTAACTACTCTTGATTAACCTGGAATCTAAATAGCATTTGCTTGTCGATCATTTCTCGTAGTCATCTGATTGAAACTGGAAATCGAATGTATTTTAATACCTAGCAAAGAACAAAAATAAACATATATAATATCTTGAAGGTCAGTTTTTTATTTACTTATTTGCCGATTGTAAATTTAAAGACTCCCTATACTATAACAAACCGGTATTTCTTATATTGCCATTGTTAGCAGAGTGTTGATTTCTTCACAATCTTTGAACAGATTTTGATTTGTTTGTTGGAAAACTTATAATATAATTTGTACTCCTTGATGATCTCTTATTGAGATTCAGAACGTAATAGTACAAATCATTTCTTTCTTAACCTTTCTACTTGAAGACCGTTTCACTGATCTCTTGTATACATTCATCACCAAATCTGATGCTTTTAACTATTGGATTGTAAATAGTTGAAGACACATTATACAATCAACTGTTAGTTATCATGTTAATGTGTTGCGTGCTGTCAAAGACTGCTATTATTTTCTGAGTAATATTTTATCCATTTGTTTGATAAATATTTCCGGATAAACTGTCGGATGCATTGAAGAAATTCAAACTGTAATTTTTCCTTATTTACAAATTTGAAAGTGAGAGCACGCAGCTCAGTTATTACAGTTCTAAAGCTGACTGCATCGTTGGCCTTTAAAATTACTTTTTCTGAATTTAAAGTATCAATCATTTTATATGACAATGACACTTCTTAAGTCGTGAAAGTCAGAGAATGAAGCATTGTAATTTTAAGCAGTCATGACTGATGGTAACAAGTGAATTTTACCAAGCTCGCTTTAATTTAAGCCTATCTGGAAACGGCGCCCATATGAAGACATTTAGTTGTTCTTTCAAACACACAATGAAGTTTAAACATTTGGCTGCTATATTTGATTGCAAACTGTTGAAATATCGATAGAGAGTCTGTTAAACAAGCTTTTGGTTATGTTTTATGCAGTAGCCAATAGACAGTATTTTAGGACGACTCTGCCAATGGTCTCATCTGAATTAGACGTAAGCATACATAATTGGCCAATACCAACTTTGCCCATATGGGTATTTTTGCAAGGCCTTAAATCACGCCCAACACCGGTGTATGTAAATAATAGCAATCTAGTGTGTCCCCTTTCTATTGAAATACTTTGCTTCTAATTAGGTTGCCATTTTCATAAGAATCGAATTCGTAAAGTAAATATTTGAAACAAAATTTGGAAAAAACTAATGGACATCTGTGCCACGAGACACTTCTGTTTCTGTTACAATGCCATATTCATAGTAGTGTGCTAATTTTGTCTCAGGCTGTAAATATACACTGATCTTCTAGCAGAAAATGTATTATCCAGTCTCTCTAGTTTAGATGTGTGTGTGTGTGCATGTATTTAGGTGTGTATGTGTGTGTAAGTGTGTTTAATGCGAGTAATCACCTAATTTGTCATTTTTCTCAGTGTAGAATCATACATACTATATAGGCCATTGGAAATTAACATTAGTATGAAGACATTTAGACCTAGGTGAATATGTCATTCATTAAGCCATATCTTAATGTGGTATCAACAGCCTTTTGAAAAATTCGTTCATTCCTTAATGAAATCTTCTCTACTAAATCTCCCAAATCTGTACAGAAGATTTGTACAGAACATTTATACAGAAGATTAACCGTTCTTCCTTAGTGTTTAAATTCAAACAGAAGGTTGATCTTAAGACTCCTATGGAGTCTGTCATTTAAAATGCTATCTATGGTTGTGCAAATACAGCTTGTGATATCGGACTTTAGTTGCGTTCTTCGGTATCGTTCTTTCCATGCTTAGATACTGGCTTCTCCATTGTTGCTTCTATTCGTGATGACGGAAATCGTCCATTTCACAACATTTTATTGAATATGATTAGTAGGGCATTGGAAACGGTATCAGTCAAGTGTTTCAGATGCCAATAGAGGACGTGTTTTGAGTGTTGTAACTCCCTCAGAGTGAAGGGTTGATTGTGATCTTTGGCGTTAGTAGATTCGAAATTGACAGCAAATTGTTTCTGAGATATATGAAACGCTGAACATTCACAGAATAGTTTCTTATCATGAGATCTTTCTAGAATTTTCGGTTAATGTTTTTCAGATTTCTGGCATTTTCGTTACCAGTTCGAGAGATGCAACGTTTAAGTCTGATACATATGTTTCTAGTTTTGTCAACAATTTTGTATGGTCCATGGTGATACAACGGCAGAGCGAGAGTTCAACCTTGAGTCATAAAATATACGTATTGTCCTCTTACTCTACCTAACGATAGGACCAGGTTTGGTTCCATTTCTACAGGGTTTATTAAGATTTTGAGATGCTGAAACTTGTAAGGACATTGTTCCTTTCGTTGACAGGATCTTTGCAAGTATCGCCAAACCGTGTTTGTTGGCAATTTAGGAATCATTGAAGTCTTGTGGCATCTATCACCAGCAGAATCCATTAGGAGCTTTTAAAATACCAATATTAAATCGATCATATATCAGATTTGATTAGCAGACTTACTGAATCAGACGTGATTAAATTCGATCTCTGATTTAGCTCTTGAGTTGTAGGCGAATTAATTCATAAAAGTACATTGTAAAGCAATTACTAGCAAGGATGTTAGTTACGAATTTCAGAACAGAATTCGCGTATAACAAATGGAGCTATTGTGTAGGGTGGCTTCATGGGGAACAAATGTTGCGCTGGTAACTGTTCAGGAAGATGGCCAAGATAAGACATTGATGGTGAGCTTGATGAAAAATGCTTTGAGCAAAGTGTGATTGTTCTGTGTATAGACACAGTTATAGCAAATAGCATATTATTCAGAACAATT
The DNA here is from genome assembly GCA_016746295.1 of Potamilus streckersoni. NCBI lineage: Eukaryota > Metazoa > Mollusca > Bivalvia > Unionida > Unionidae > Potamilus > Potamilus streckersoni. The sequence goes on from JAEAOA010000884.1 coordinate 1,432,103, forward strand.
TACTTAATTTTAATCTTCGTTATTGGAGATAATTGATACTTCTCAAGCCGCCGTATCAGTATTTCTTGAAAAGTGTTCTTGTCGGTTACAAGAGATATCTAACAAGTTAAAGCCATTGGTGAGCTGTATCAATAAACAATGAATCAAGGCATTCCATAAAAGCAATCTCCATGTACCTCTAGCCACTTTTGGGTCTGATTATCTGTCAAATGTCATTATGTAACTATCAAACTACACTTCCAATTTCATGTCGACTTTCGACTCGTCCGACTTTCAGGGAATCTTTCATTCTTTGGAGCTAGATCTAGTTTAGAGAATGTGGCAAAGTTTGGGTTCTAAACTTCATCATGAATTCTGACTTATGCGCCTGTGCGTTGTCAAGGAGTAAATGGATACCGCAGGCACAGGTGCTCAGACCACCCATCCAGCAGTAATAAACAACTTTAAGCGACACTTTTGGCAGCACAACTATTTCTAGTGACAGTAGCAAAGTAAAACACCAGTATATGGACGGCATGCGTCGAAAACAAATGAGTATAAAACTCCTGGCAGACAGACTAAAGCGATTCGTAATCTCAATTTTTAATATCGTAACTTTATTTTTTTCTCTTGAGTCGGATCCAGATAAAGTAGATCTATATCGCATCATTGGTGACAATTCTCATTCAAGCGCTTCTTGTCACCCTTTTCATATTATGTAGTTGTTTGGCGATTTTAAATCCACGTCTACTTTGATCACTTATCAGCTAAATCCAAACTCATTTTGAGTTTCAAATTTTTTCTCAGTATAATAAAACAGTTTAATTAGTGCCAGTGATAATATAAACATATTGCACTGTTTATTGAGCATCTGTATCAGCTGACCCCTTCGTAGCAGTCACTTTCCGCTAACCATGGGCAGGCAACGGTCTTCCAGAATGTAAACCATCTTCCCTGGAATCTTGAACATCTTTACATCGAGGAAACCACCTTGAAATGTAGTACATATCAGCGAAATGCATCCATAAACATCGGCCTTGATATCAGCAAGAGAGTACCCTGAATATGAAATATGCTCTTCGTTCTGTAGCAGAAAATTTTCTAAGTCACTGTCATATACCTGGATCACGCCACACGCGTATATCTGCAGGTTTCAGACATGCATCATGTAGACCATTTTACTGTACATTATTTCTTATGTCAATCAATGTTTAATGTATTGACAGGTTCAAAAAAATAAAAACTTTATAACAAAAAGTTTGGAGGATTTTGATAACCCCTTGAAGTTAGCTGTTAATATTAACAGTGTGGAATTTATAGAAATCTATCATGAAGGCAGACAGTTATTTGATTTTGTATTTTAAGGATAATACCTATATCATTAATAAAAGCCTATATCGTCTTCACTTACATTGTATCGTGATTTCAGACATATTTTTGGAAATGGTGGCAGTACAGGACTTCTGGGAGGTTTCCATTTCATCAGGGGGCCTTTAGTGAGTACACAGTCTAGACTTCGAAAATTTATTAAATATCTTACTAGAAGCGTCTGATTATTTAGACGGCATAACACATTTAATTCGTTCTTTGTTTGGTTTTGAGTAAACATTAACACTCGGGCTTGTTATTAATAGCAGATCTAGTAGAGTCTGATTTCATTACCTTATACAAATTGACATTGTCAAAGTTTGTTCAGAACGACAATCACCAGCTTCAAAGTGGCGGAATTCTAATAGAAAGCAGAACAATTTTGCTGGTTTTATTACATTGTTGGAAGACTAAACGCCAACGTCATGTGAAATAAAAAAATTGTTACGACTCTTTGGTAATAAATTATACAACAAAAAAATTCAAAAGATACTCGTTCAGTAAAATCGACAAATAATTTACGTCCATACGTTAAAACGTAAACACACAAGAGGAAGATAGAGCAGTGCAAATTAAATTCCAAACAATTCTAAATGTCATTTCACAAGTCCAAAATGATATAATGTGCCTAATGAATTCAAATAGACTTGAATGTTCTGCTTTGCCAAGAGGAATCTTTGTCATAATGTGCCACTGATAAAATTAAGAATTTATTTGAATATTCACTCCTAAAGTAGTATTTTAGACGAAAAATGCCAATGAGTATTTTGTAATTGCTGTGAATAAATTAAACAAAACATTTCAAATTATACCCAAACACAACTGGAAATGATTCCACATACTGATCATACAATAGGAATGAATAATCGTATACCAAACATACACGTAATCTATGACGTAATAGTTTGTTCTGGAAAACCAAATATCCACAAGTTCATGAACTCAGATTCTAGTAAATATATTGATTTCTACTTAGAAGTGCAACTGAAGTCAGGTATGAATTAATTACATGCACAATCCATAATAGCGATAACAACAATAGTCAGGTACACTTTATGAATTAAGTGCGCATGCCAATATTAAGTATCGTTTTCTGATGAAACACATTACTCCTGAAAACAATGAACGCAAAAACATCATCACAACAGAACAAACACTCACTTTTTCCAATATTTGGAACATTGCCCGTACCTTGCCATGAAGCACCTAAACCTTTCCACGTTTTTTTTTAATTTGTGCACTCTTGTGAAGGAGGTGTTACACGTTGCCTATTTAAGTTATATTGTACACATAACAAACACCAATTATAATATTATTTTGTTTACGTAAGATACAAAGCTGCTTGTTTACTTTAACATATATAAAACTGTAGTTATCGGATAAGCATTTGTGAGATTATGATGTCGATATGGAATTATAAACCTGTGCTATTCACGTAAGAGACATGTAATTATAGCATTTTCTTTAATGAAAAATATATGAATTTTTTAAACTACTATTCACAAACATATATGAATTTATAAAATGGTGCTGTTCACATAACGGACTTTCAGTCATTATAGCACATGATAGTATTTCTTTCAGTCTACCGAATAATCCGTTGAATCTAACTGTCTCGCAAAATCCTGAGGATGTTACGCTGACGCGCCGGATGACAAGCGGAGCTAATAACATTGCCAATCAGCTGAAAATACACACAATTGAACCGTAAAAATATAAGATACTGTAGCGGACAACTTCCTCAGCTACACTGCACCGAGTTATGTTGTCTCGAGTTCTTCAGGATAAGTCTTGTATTTTGAGTGATGCTCATCTGAATCGGTCTGAGAACTGGCACTCCAGAGTGTGACAGATTTCTATCTCAGAGGGATACCGTCTTATTACTGGTTTTTCGTGTGGCGCTGAATTCGTCGCAGTCGCCGAATGGGCTACAAACTTGTCACAGGGTCGTTGACTTATCGCAGTCTTGGTCACAGACTTGTTGCAGGGTCACCGACTGGTCACAGACATGTCGCAGTCTCGTTCGCCAAATTGTCGCAGTCTTGGTCGCCGACTGAGTTGCAGACTTGTAGCTGAGTTGCCGACTTGTGGCAGTCTTGTAGCAGTCTTTGTCACGGGCTTAGTCGTAGTCGCGGACTTGTCGCAGGGTCGCAGACTTGGTCGCAGTCGCCGACTGGTTGCGGTGTCGCCGACTGGTCGTCGACTGGATGGTAGGCTTATCGCAGGGTCGCAGGACTATCGCGTCATAATCTTGACGAGATCGACAGAAAGGCGACAGTGCGAAATGATGAAGGAAGAGCAATCCTCAAAAAACAAACAAACGTGTATTACCACAAAACCTCTATGTTTCATGGACGAGCTTTGAAACGCCGGGCTTTTTGGTCGACAAAAGTCCTTTTCTTTATTCTTTTCCGATTCCCTGGCCTGGCTCTCTCCTAACAAACAAAATACGACCAAGTCTGCTTGTTTTGGCGGGATGGTTATACTGCTACACTGCAATGGACGTCTTTACTCTATACCACTTCCTAACACACCACCATATCAGCCACAGTTAGCCCTTTATATATACCCAGGCGAAATCACGTAACCAAAAACTTAGACGTTAGATGGCACTAATAAGCTCTCCAAACATTTAGAATACCAACATAAGCGTTGACGAAACGAAATATTAATTAACGAAATGAAAATTGAAGTCCATGGTGTTTCCTCGTTACAATGCACACGCCACTATACAAGTTATATGTGTCTGTACGAGAAACAAACTGGTTAAAATATTAAAACTGTTCCACGTTAATAATAACTCTGTGGAATAGCTACGTTTATACATGAATCTGTTTACAGTAAGAACAATCTTACTAAATTCTGAAAAATACTTAGATATTTACATCTCGTCAATTCAGATAAATATACGACTGTAACTTGAACAGTCTTTTAAATTTTATAATATTGCATTATGTGAAAATTTTTTGACCTAATGGTAATTATGAAGTAATTCCTAATCATCTAACCCAGGAAGCTACACTATCTATTGAACACATCTCATACAAAGAAAAGAAGGACGTATACAAATTATTACACATGTCAGCAGCAAAACAACATCCATGTTAAAGGAAAGGATAGTATCACTACACACATTTGATGGGACTATTCTGCAAAACTAGAACTCTATATCCTTGTACATGGCAGAACAATAGGCGGAAAACATGAGGAAGGTGAGCTCCTACTGACATCACAGTACACGTACCATAGTAAGTCTGTCGACCAAGCTATTAAAACAGAGGTTACAGAAACTTGAAGAGATCAAAACATACACCATGGTCAATGCTGTACGTGGCAATATGACCAATACTCTTTTAGAGTAGAATACGATGAACAAAAGTTCTATTGTCACAACTCTGTGATATCAGAAAAAAACATATCTAAAAGAAAAGAATTTACTATTCGCAAATATAAAAGTTTGGTTGATCACACTCTAAACATAGTTTTCATTCACCAATTTGTGAATTCCTGACAAAATGTAAACATTAGTATACGAAGCAAATATTCAATTTATTGTCAAAGGGCCCCTTCTTGCCTATTCGAAATCTCGGAATCATTCAATAATTGTTCTTGATTAGCAAGTTCCAGAATGCAACACAAAATTAGTCATCACCATCTCCACTGCTGAAGGTCCTGATGTAATTTCGTAAGTTTTTAACATACAGTTACCCATTAGAATATCACTGCTAATCTCTGATGGAAATTTCCGTCAACTTGGTCGAAACCTTTTAGGGAAGGAATTTTGAAAATATTTTTGCTTACTTTCACATTTCTTAAGCAATCTTTGAATATTTAATCTATTTATACAATATAAACGTTCTTGTAGAACTATTTCCAGAGAAATATGCTTCTTATTTAGTCTTTTCATTGTATTTATGATATAGTTTTGCTAAAAATAACTTGAGTTCGTACTTTTTAATCTCCTTGCCGCATAGACGCAAATTTGAAACACGAAAACAAGAATGACAGATTGAAATTCTGCATAGTGTATTCCCATTCTTGCTGGAGAGTTTACTTAATTAGACACTTATGTCCTATGAACTAATCATTTTGTTCGGCATTATTGTCGAACCTGTATTAAATTAACACAGTTTGACAATACAAATATGACACAAGTTGAGAGATGCGCCATGTCTTATGAAACATAAATTTAAACTTGGCATCTTTCCACAAATATTCGAGTTCGACACTTACATTGGTATACAGGCTTTTGTTCAATTCAGATAACATTTCTTGACTTAGGTGGGCGTTTACTTCACTTCTGTGTAATTACCTATGCACCAAGCATTGTCTCTCCACTGAGTGGGGAGACATTTAATGTAACTCCGCGACTGGGATTTCCTTGTCTCGGTCCAAATGCATACGTAAATTCTTTTCCTCACTCAATATTATCATTTAAATTTAGAAAGAATACCGTTACTTGTGCAGCATAGTTCACGTGCAAATGTTTACATGAGCTGCATGAATGCAGATATATTAATGAGGACTGTTGTGTGACTTGTCATCCGAACTACACAGTTTTAATGCGTGAGTAAAATATAAACAAAATTAAACGTTGCATATTTTTCAGCTATTATCACATTTTATATATGGATGTTGTATGAAACTATAAATGATGAAAAATTATTACAAGAAACTGTTTCATTTTCATCATTTCAAATTTTGAAAAGCTATATTATAACTAACGAAACTTTGTTGGGTAATCAGCTCTACTGTAGTTATACTTAGTACAAACTGTAACGAAGAGTAACAGGATGCTTTGCTGATGATATGTCACCGATAAGTCCGTCTGTACCAGGTTTAAGAAAGTTATTGAAGATATGTGAACAATATGTGAACAATATACATTATAGAATATCATCTATAATACACAAAAATCAGTATGCATGGCCTTTCATCCAACTTCTTTTAAATTACCATCACCTCTTTCTGTACATTTTAACGGCAATGCTCTTACGTATGTCGACAGTCATATGTTTTGGGCCATATTTTGAAATCCAATCAGTTAGATAATGAAGATATGATGAGACATTATCGATATTTGTGTACTCGAACAAACATGCTTCTACGCAAATTTAAGCCTTGTTCATTGAGTATTAAAATTAGATTATTCAAATCTTATTGCTGCACTATGTATTGTGCTCCACTATGGACAAACTTTAGTGAAAATGTGAAAAGAAAACTAGTAATTGGTTATAATAATAATCTTCGCTTTCTATTAGGTCTTCTTAGATGGAACAGTGCTTCCAACATGTTTGTAAATTATAATGTATTCAATTTTGAGGAAGTAATTAGAAAGTATGTGTTCTCAATGATAATAAGACTAATAGTGAGAACTGTATATTGAAATCACTTTGGAACTATGACATTCATTTAAATTCTCATATTGTTAGTAGATGGAACAAATTACTATTTAAATGTGTCACTTAACTTCATTTTTGTAACAATGTAGGGCACAAATAATTGTTGTAAATGTATCTGTATACTTGTACATATGATATATGTTCTTTTATGTTTACAATATTTTACTCTTAATCCGTATTTTAATTAGGTGTATGGATTATGCAGTCTGATATAAATAATTCTTATCTTATCTTATATTATTGAATTATTCATGGGTAATTAGAGATCTGTGTCACTATCTTATATAACTCTCCCTTCTTGGAGGAGGTGAAACTGTTTGTGATATACTTGTGACATACTTGTATTGTCCTTAATACTGATTGTAAACTTGCTCCCGTGTATAAAAACACTCTCGAAATACAAAAGCTAACGGATAACCATGTGCTAAACGTTCAAGTTCACGGATTATTTGCAAATTTGTTTTTCTGTCTTGGAAATATGGTAAGTGCTACAGTACAATTTATTATGTATGAATATGTCGACGGATGAATGATTCCATCTGGCAGGAAAGTACAATACTTTCATTAAATATTGTAGGTATATTTTTGATTCAACTGGGGCACAATGGTGATGCTTAACAAAATTAGAATAAAGAATGCTTTACATTTCTGGCTGTTACTAAATTGTCTGCAGTTGTTAAGAAAGGTGTAGGTCTGTGAAGTGCATAGATCTATAGTCTGTGTGGATAGATCACTGTTTTCTATCATAGTTCATTTCACACAGTATTGAGAATTTTATCCTGTTCCTAGCACAGTCAATTTTCATGTCAGCGTCATCAGATATAGCTAACAGGATATACTTTGTTTCACACAAGTATTGAAAACTAGTTAGGTAGCTTTAGCTTCATTTAATGATGCTGACCTGAAAATCTACTGAGCTACGCCTACATATAGGATACAATTGACCACGCTGTGTGGAACGAACTAGCAAAATACCAAAAAGCCCGACATAGTGTGCATGTGAGTCTCTGTCTCTCTCGAAATGGTTTTGGATGGTGTGTTCTCAAAGGAGGATTTACCTTAGGTTACTATGTCTTTGTTATATATTTGTTGTTGTTGTTTGATATTAGAACAACTTCGTCAGACACAGAAGTAGACAGCAAGGTTAACACTTTTATAAGTAGTTTTGAGCGCGTGGACACCAAGACTGAGATGACTGGTCTGAGATGACTAGACTGAGACAAAAAAAGTACGGTTAGCAAAATAGATAGATTTCTCTGTCGTATGGGTTGGATGCTATCTATCTATCTATCTATCTATCTATCTATCTATCTATCTATCTATCTATCTATCTATCTATCTATCTATCTATCTATCTATCTATCTATCTATCTATCTATCTATCTATCTAACTAACTGTCCATCTATCTGTTTGTCTGTCGGTCTGTCTATCTATCTATTTATCTATCTGTCTATTTATCTATCTGTCTATCTATCTATCTATCTATCTATCTATCTATCTATCTATCTATCTATCTATCTATCTATCTATCTATCTATCTATCTATCTATCTATCTATCTATCTATCTATCTATATATATATATATATATATATATATATATATATATATATATATATACATGACTTTGGGTTATTTGATATTCTTATATTCTTATGGTAAATTATTTCTACTTTCTCGAATGAATCTTTTTTGGTACAAATTTATAGAGGTAGATAAACAAAGGCTTAATTATTTCACAGATTGATTTGGAGCAAGGCATTTATATTCTTGAGCATAGCCGATCACTGATTAAACCAATCTTATTAAAAATTCTATCTTTGGTTCCCATCTCTTGCATGGACTGTTTAAATCATCAGCTCTTTGTGAATATGAGACAAAATGGGTGTTTCCATTTTTGACAGGTTTCAATCGTAAATTATGCAGCAAAATATTTAGTTAAAGATTGAGTCAGATGTTTCTGAGTATTATCTTCTGCAAGTATTTATTGCTTTTGTTTTTCTTGCATAACATAAATCATATAGAGGAACATTTCAATGTATTGGTTTAAAAAAAGGCATGTCAAAAGTATTTTATGGCGTATCAAAATTATTACATGATTTCATTTCAAAAGACAAAATATTGCCGGTTGTTTAGCTTGGGTGTCTGGTAAGTTAGAATAAATTAAACAAAGAACGTTGACCCATTTTACGTTTAGGATTATCTGGTATTATTCTTGCATGTGTTGTTATGTATATCTATATTTTTGTACCTCTTGATGATTGTATTTATATTATGTGTGCGATGGCCTTTCATGACTAGATCTTATTGATTATCTATTATTGGGATATTAGCTTAATTTTGTTCATGGGTTTGAAATTTTATTCAAAATAATAAGAGTGTAGATTGCCTGGGATCTATAAATAGGTATTTATGTAGGTCTTTATAATCATTAATATTAATAGCAGTAATAAAATCTACAGAAAGATTGGGGTAATTTCTCACTGGCTTGTGGGGTCTTAGAATAATTATACTATTTCTGATTGGGAGGCTTAGGTCAAATGGGTTCTTTCACGATGTGGGATATTTTTGCATAATATCACGTAGTTAGTAATAGCAAATTGCGTTTTCACCATTTATGCTTGTAGATAAGTGCGTGGAGCTGGAATATTATTTCATTATTTCCTTTGTTCTTACTATAACATCAGGTTAAAAGATTATTTAATTTTGTGTTTAGATATTATTTGAGAGGATTAGATTAGTAATTCAAAGTACAAAGTGCTCATTGGACTCAAACATATTCTTATTATTCTGAGACTATTTTGAATTATTCAATGGCGATCTGTACAATTCCATTTTGTAACATCAGGTTTGTTGGCAGACAAGTAGATTCATCACACAGATTATTGTAGGGATAATATTGATCTAAAACTCAATTGATAAAATCTAGATCCAACAATTTTGGGATATCTCTTTAAGATATGTGTCGTCTTTTTAGAAATTGATAATGTAAATAGCAAATGGTAATTCCGACGTCAATTATTTCTGTGTCATTTTAAACTTCTTGTCATTTTAAAATTCTTTACATTTAAGTCACTTTTCGATGTTACTTTAAGTACAAAATAATTAATTTGAGATTAAACTGAGTAAATTAAAGAGATTAAAGCAACTAATGCAAGGCAGCGTGAGAGATATTTGATCTTTATAAAAAAGAAGAAGCATAGTAAACATTTTCAAAATGGTTTCAGAAAGTAAAAAGTTAATTAATGCATAGAAAAATCATAGGTCACTGTAATGAAGGCAACAAATAATACAAGAAACAAGAATGTCACAACGATGAAAACTGCATATAAATTTCAAGAGCAAAGTTAGAATTTTATAAGCTTTAAGACAAATCCTCAAATCAGATACAATGTTGACAATGATACACAAAACATCATCTGAGTCTTACCGTAGATGATTACAGTTCATGAAGACTGAAATATCAAAATATTCAACATATATGCTCTTTATTTGATCGATATGATCTATTTCAAACAAACGAAATGATTCCACAGGTCAAACGTGGGCATATGGGATTACCAATAAAATATGACAAATCACTTTAGATGAAAGAGGAGAATATGAAAATTTTAATTGATACACTATGACTAACTATATTATTATTTTTACAGTATTACATCAATATTTTACCAATGCATTTGCATGGTAAGCAACTATTTCTTTAACAAAAACTTTTGTTGATAATCGTACTTAAAAACAAATGGACCAATATTTATCAAGAATGTTTTCAATACTTTCTATTCTCCCTATTATATATGTTCTTTTTAAAATTGACGTGTCTGAATGTTATCGAATAGCACTGAGTAAAATAGAGGCAAACCTAAGTTAAATTAAGGAAACAAAAGGAATAAAGTATGTAATACCATTTTAAGTCATGCAACTATCTTTCAGTTTGTTCTTACACGTCCTAGGTTGTTGATCGGAGGAAATCAACGATATCACGTAAAAGATTACAAAATCTGACTACAATATTTAACTTTAAGCAGAGCTAGCGTTAGCTTCATATGGTTTTATTCATCTTTACAAACTCTCTTCATTTAAACAATCTCTTTTGTCCTTCATTTGCAGTAACTTTATACAATTACTCTTGGTTTTCTTTCTTTCTTTAGTCATGGAGTTATAGCTTTTTTGACCCTAATAACTTTCTAATACACTTTCTTTGTCACTTATACACTAATACGTCTCAATTCTTTGTCCCGTAGCTTTTGGTTATTTAAAAAAAATACGAAACATGACTGAGGGTGGTGGTGATGAGTTTGATAATTCAAATGAACGTCCTTGGCATTATGATGTGATAGATGCAAACTGTTGAATACAAAATGATGAAACTGTGAACCTTGTTCTACTGTTCATGGTATATTCAAGGGCGTTTTGAAGAGGTTGCTCCAAGTAAAGTTTGTCTCCAAGTATTGTTTCCCGCCAAATTCTAGTTTTGTACAAAAAGGACATACAAGTATTAAAATGAGTGAACTAAAATTTTATAGGAAGGAAAAACTTTAAAATTAAAAAGCACATGAGTTGGGAAATATTTATGGTAAAGCGATTCATTGACCACAACAACATAGATGAGTGGAACTAACTGATTAGACAGAACCTAAATGTCAGGATGAACATGCTGCTTTGCAAAGGCAACCAATACAAGTTTTAGACATATCGAGATACAAAGATTTTGTACAAAGCGTTTGATGATTAGAGAAGAAAGGTTCGGGATAATTAACGAAAGGTTACAAGCAGAAGGCTTTTACCAGAAATTACAAGTGTCAGATAAATGCTGTACAATTTGTAAATTCTAACATAGGACATGTCTTATAAGAAATTTATATAAATTCTAAGATATAACATGTCTTATAAAAAATTTATATAAAAAAGATTAATGAGCTAGAAACAACCCATCAGCACATACACAGATAAAGAAAATAAAAATAGAATTAAAATAAAGTTTTGAAATGTTTGAGACTAAAGACCGCAAATAGACATTTGAAAGACAAACTCTTGCCATAAATTATTAGAATAATCTATTAAATACAAGATATAAAAACTGAAAAAATGCTGTAATAGGCGTAAGCATATCAGATGCTTACTCTGTCCATACAAAATATTGCATTTAGTTTATTAGATTGATAATGGAAACGAGGCGGTGACCCCATCAGGAGCCAAAAATCATTCGTTTGTTGACAAAAGTAAGCAAGTACTTAATAGTAAGTGCTAATTATTTAAGTTACCTACAAAATGCATCTGCGTCTCTCGTTATTGTAGGTAATATGTAAAGCTGATTGCGGATACGTTTGGAGTGCATGTATCTTTTCTAGATGAATAAATTTATATATGTGTGTGTTTGCTTAAGGATAGGTCGCTTTGTTAGTTGCATTTTTTAATAACAGGTATAAACAAAACATCTGGAAGAATTCATGAATCCCAATAAGATTTATTTTCCTTTAAAAGATACCATGACTGTATCAATTATTGAGGAATATATAACACTGAAATTTCGCAACAGTGTCTTCAGTTGAGTTGTAAACATTCTGCAACATAAAATAATAATTCGAATGTTTTAAATAAAGGTTTCTTTTTCTCAGTCGAAGAATATTTTAAGACGATATATCGCTGTCAGGATATAGGATTTTGTATTTGTGTTGATGTCTCCCTGACACTGGTCATCCAGGTTTCTTACAAACTGTTTTGTAAGGAAACGTATTACATAATTTCTTTTAATAGTACTTATTTAATTCCTATTTTATTCCGTTTAATTTGTTTCCACATTTCATTGATTTTTATGCGAGTAACTGTATTTTCATCACCATCACTGTTTTGACGATGGCTTCAATATTGCTCTTTATCTTGATCTGCAAAGTACACCTTTAGTGACAATACAGTCTCCTACATTGGTTATTTAAGCGAAACAAAGTTGACCATATAATATGTTTATATATTATATTTCGGTGTTATCAACAAACGAATATACAACTATCAAACAACATACACTTTTTGCGATAATTTTTAATATTTCTTAAATCTTTTCCAGAATTTGAATGATTTCAGATTTATTTCAAATTTGTCAACTACTATTATTGATTATTCAAAGCAATTTTGTGTACACTTTATTTCCATACTAACTGGTAAAGAAATGAGCTATATCTCTATTGTAGCTTTCATATTAATCTCATGAAATATTCATATCATCTCTTTAAACGATTGAATTCAGTAGAAAGTAACTTATGCTTTTAATTAAAGAATATTCAAAATTTATTATATTGTGCTAGTGCATTATATGTTAATTGTTTTATGCTCTTTATTTTTCTGTTTTAGCTGAATTAGCGTTATAAATTTACAGGAGTTGAATTTTATAATAAAGTTACACCGTGTCAGTGATTGCAAGATTTGTCAAATTTTATTTTGTTTCTGTCGTATTTCTAAATTAGTGGGATAAAGTCTTGATTGTAAATAAAAGTGTTAATCAAGTAATTCGATAACTGCAAAATTAACGACATGTTTATACAACTATTTAACTAATATTTAAGATTAGCTACGACTTAGTCATGTTTACCTAATTAGGAAATATAACCATAAATATAAAATATTTTATCAAAAAGGAAAGACCTATTGACCTAACGTTATTGCATGATAGAAATAAGAAGTGGCCTGTAGAGATAGACAGGGGGTATGAAAGAAAAGTGATAAGGTCATTTGTTATAAACATGAGAAAACGGGATAAATTGTATCTTTCATAAACAACAATCAATTATCAGTCCGTGACAATGATTCACTTCTATGTAAACTCAATATAAAAAGTGTCAGCTTTTAATTTCTATTTGCGGACTTTACATACATCGGGTGATCTCAGCAAAAGGACATGTCAATCCTGTATCAAAACACTATGTAATTGTTAGGTATTAATTAAGGAACTTTTTATGATTATCTCAAATTACAAATTGCTTGTTTTTTGTTTTTAATTCAGTCTGAATCCAAGAGGAGCATCAGTTAAAATTAAGAGATATGACACTAATTCAATAATCTCCACCCCTGATAAAAGTCTCAAAATTATCTAAAGCATCATAAACAAGATGGTGGACTTTTTCCATAATAGAATATTATTGTGTGTTACATATTGTGGGGTACGTATCCTTTCAACGTTGAAGTCTTATAGAATTAGTTTTCAAAACAGCACGTCAGTGAAGATAGAATTTAGAGTCCTATATTTCAGTGGAAAGAGATGGGAATAAAGATTATAAGGTTCAGATTGCCCTAGTTCCATTTACCAATGGCGAATATTAGCCACAGAAACTGCAATTAAGTAATGACGATATATTTTAGTAAACAAATTTATTTAATCAGTAACCTGTGTACGAATATATAAATGTTATGAGAAGGTGAACGAGAGAGACAGGTTCCACTTCAAGTCACTCAGACATGGGATGCATCTGTACGTTGTGAACCATTTTAAAAACCTACGACTGTTGATGAAAGGCCCTAAACTGATCAAAAACGTTGTCAAGAATGACCTTATTATACATGTCATAACGAGTTATGTCAATATATCACTACAGTAGTGATGCAGCTCTTAGAACTATATTTTTTAAGATGCGTTTCTTCTTCACTAGTAGTGGGGTTCTCTTGGTGATTTGATATTGCATTCTTTTGTTCAGTCAATGTTGGTTCAACATAATAGCTGGGAAATGTAAGTGTGGTGTATTCGGATGTTAACTGTACATCAAGGTGTCTGAATATGGGGCCAAGTTGGTAACGGCTTTATTGAATGAAGGGAAATGGGTGTCGTTTACCGCACCGGTTTCAGTAATCGACAGCTACACTTGCTGGTGCATGCCCGTACAGGTAAAAAAATACAAGCTGTCGATGCTCTACTAGGTATACGACCCAGTGAGATCTAGGTCCTGTTTTTGAATCCAGATTAAATATGCCAGTTTCCTTTGTGCGTGGAATCATGGCTAAAACCACTTCCGTTCGAGAGTCTATTACTCCCACGCCTGTATAGTCGAACATTTTTTCTTTACCTCGCCCAACCGCCTTTTTCAGTACCATTCTAAAAGCTGATCCGGCGGCCCTGTAGTGGACACGAGGAATAGAAATATTACACCTGCTTTTTTTTTGTTTGCATGTGTGCCACTTGTGACTATGTAAATTTTATTCCACTGAGATTTTCTTTTGTTTAGTCGTATTAAGCTGATTAGGTTGTGTTTTAGTTTGCTACACGAGAATATTTCTTTCTCATTTTGTTGGAGCAAGCCCCAATGGGACTCCATAATAGTTTCGTATTGCCTTCTTCATTTTCACAGGCTGATAAGGTATTATTATTAGGATACATGCTTAATTACTATGTTATGATTCCACAAGTTTTCTACAGGCGCATTAATAACCTCATTCTACCACTTAAGCAACAACAGATTCGTGTCGGAGATGATTAGAGCAATACTCCCACAATTTGGAATTCGCGGCGGCTTCTCTTACACGTTCTTTGAGAGGACTGCTTAAACAGCTCTAGATGTCCAAGGCCAAAACAAAAAATCGATTACAAAGTACGAACATTGTAATGGGAAATTTGTATGTCTGTGACAATATTATGGTCTCGGTTCAGCATTTTTATAATGATGTTTATAATGATATTTCAACATTTTAAAAATTATGATTTTGCAGATTGTCTTTAACAACACTTCACAGAAAAAGGTCTAAATTTCAAGCCTCTATGCGACAGTCATTAATCAAAACCTTTTAAATTATGTCCCCTGTTTACAATTAGTTAAGAATAATTGTATATTATTCTAATTTACAGAATAATCTAACCAGTGAAAGTATAAACCAATATCATTTAAATAAATGTACTAATTCTTCAAAAATAAAGTAGCATTTTCAAATTATTTCTTAATGAATTATGATTAATTATTTATAAAACACATTTATTTTATGATATTAAGTATTATGCACGCCATAATATTTTATTATATGATTTGAGTACTGAATAAATATTGAATATTTGTAAATAATATGTCAAGGTATAATACATTATTATTATTATTATTATTTAAAAATTAGCATTATACATAATAAAATATCAATAAACTGTTTTTATGTGTTTATTCATAAATTATATACATACATACATACATATATATATATATATATATATATATATATATATATATATATATATATATATATATATATATATATATATATATATACACATACATACATACATGCACTCACTCTATATCTCATAGATAAACAAACATATACTGTCAAATACAAAGAAAACCATATGTGTGTGCTAACGCTCATTAACAAAATATGTGTTACTCAGACATAAAAATGTTACGTGAAAATATAGAAATCAATATCGGATACACAATTAAGGTAAAAATTCTACAAGCTACTGAAGTTCAAAAAGAGGGTTCACTTTTTCTCAAAGGTGTACGTTTTGTTATACAGGTTTGCTAAATATTTTTCAGCCTCTTAAATTATAAAACTGTTCGTTGAGCTGGTTCATAGACGATCGTACTAAAAGGAACTGCATTGTTGCTGTCAATAGAAGCCTAACTGTTTTGGTGCTCGAGTCACTAATTGTTATAGTCGATATGGAACTGAATGAACCACATGCAACTTTAGATTAATAACCTATCTGCAACAACGTTTTTGATGCTCTCAATGACTCGCACTGCCCATTACTTTGCGGGTTAGGTCAGAGCAGCGAGCACTTTTTGTGGGCCTGTCAACAATCCGCGTGCAACATCACAAGGTCATTTCTGTAATATGTCATGTAAACATTTTCCATTCGCCTTGACAAAGTAACCAGGTTTTAATGTGTGCGTACTATTGTAATTTTATTAAATAAGAGGTAGATTTTTAATGAATAGTTGCATTGTCAATGTTATTCCCCACCCCCGAAGGTTTGTCAGCCGAATATTGCTGCATGAAAGATACACAACGCCGTAGCAGTACTTGATATCAGATCTCTCGAAGCCTCCGGAGCGTCAAACCTAAATAATACATAACCTTGCAAAGCTTGCGATGTCGCAATTGGGTCTTCGTAAGATTCGCTAATGACGTCACCAAGGCAATCCTCTATCATATCTCTTCGTTGATTGAATCCAGCTTGTACATGCGTATGGATAGACCGCCAACATTAAGCATACATTCTGGACCGCTCATTTCGGAAACACCAGCGAGTTATTTACGGAGAATGAACCAAACGGTCGCTGTCGAATATAGGCCAACTGCGATAAACATTCAATGACGCTAGTGCGATCTCTTCGAATTGATACTCGGTTTTGAGTTTGTAAGAACACGCTGCATTGCAACGTTGATTTCGCGAAGAATCGGCTTAGAATTTATTATTGATATTATACACATCATCGATTTAAATAATAAATTACTACAGCAACGTGAAACATTTTCGGATCCATGATGTCTTTCGTGAATAACATCTGGCAAGACTTCTGACTCAACAGCGCGAAATGACCCCAAGAGTGTTACCAATCGACCCACAAAGTCCACCAAGGCTACTTCAAGTCAATCAATGGTGTCTTTGATTGTTGCTGCACAACGTAATTTTATATTCTTGTCCTCTTTGAAATTCGATTTCTATCTTCCTGTGTGCATGCAATTAGTTTGGTAGATGTATCGATTCAAGACTCTATCTTCAACAGCTTTAAGATTTCTATTGTAAAAATCAAACAGCGGTTAAAGAGCTTTTTTAAACCCAGTAATTTCCAGGAATACTCATTTGGCTGACGTTTCGTTTATATTTGATGGTGATTTATTGATTTTTTTTTTAAAGCTATACCGACGGGATGGTTCACATTAGTTTTCGATCGGTACTTAACATTGACTTGAACACGTATCTTCCAGGTCGTTAAAGAATCTCAATTTCCTCTCTGATGCCTTTATTAAGTTCCCTTGTATTTTTCTGGAATCTCTCAAACTCGTCAATAGCTTGGTCTATACTGGCAACTAAACCCAATATACCGGTGTTTTCTTTAAAACTACTTCCTCATTGTAACGCGTGGGTTTGAGCATTGGTGTAAGTGTTTTTTTAAAGCCATTTGTGAGATCTCCCCATGCATATGGCTGTGACTATATCATATCTTCAATGCGTTTATAGGCATCTATGAAAGCATGAAGATATTGAAAGTGTTTGCAAGCAGCAAATGTCTCACCTCATTATACCGACTCAGAAACTAATTTGATTATGGTATCAGTGTGCACCGTGAGAGTGGGTAGGCGGACAACGATGTGTTGATCGGATATAGCCCATTAATGCATGTACAACCTGGGACCAGACTGACAAAAACAAGCTACTACTTGCAATGAAAAGTACAGACAGGAATTGCAAGTTGTCCCCGCAGACAAAGAAAACAGAATATCCAGAAAAGGTTGATGGTGGGATATTATCATGCCCATATGGGTAAGTTAGTGATTCCATTAGGAACGAACTCACTTTCTTCAACGATACACGTCCTTCATTTGTTTCTTTGAAGTGTTAAGATTTGCTGTGTCTGCACGTTTCACATACCTATGTTGCCGAATATATCTTTTACACAATTACCAGTAGAACTCATTTCTCCTTCTTGATGTTTTTGATGTTTCTCTCTCTCTCTATCTCTCTCTCGTAGATGAAAAATGATGTTATAATTCAATGATATATTCAAAATGTCATGGAATCCATCAAGTCTCCAGTTATATTTTTGTGTTATAGTCATTAAAATTTTTAAATCAGGCAAATAAAAAGGCTTGTTAGTTTTAGAATCATCATAATATTCCCAAAACAATTCTGGAGAGAATTTCCTTCAAGTCGGTTTCAAACCAAATGAGCTCAAATGACCCATCACTGAGTATTACGCCAACTTGAACACGACCGGACCTTGCACGTTTATGTATTCACTAATTCCGTCGATAGGGTCTCTTACTGACGTCAGCGACTTGATATTTTCTTGTATAATATCAAACAATAACCTTTCTGGATATTTGTTACACTCTTGACAGATTTATTGTCATTTAGCTTCTAAGAAAAGCGCTAGCATTATAAATTTATTAAAATATTTCTGATACATCTTGTGTGCTTCGTTGCTAAAAATGTACGGTGCATTTAAACGAATTACATATTCCCATGTTAAGGTAAGGGAACATGGTCCTGAAATAATAAATCTAGACCTTAAATATTGATAGCACTTCCACAAGCAACATCT
Source organism: Potamilus streckersoni (assembly GCA_016746295.1). NCBI lineage: Eukaryota > Metazoa > Mollusca > Bivalvia > Unionida > Unionidae > Potamilus > Potamilus streckersoni. Next base: position 1,451,091 of record JAEAOA010000884.1, read on the forward strand.
CGTGTAGTTTCTCAAACTGACGATATCAATTGTCCTGCTCTTGTATAAAGAAAAGACGTGTGCAATTCCGGTTTATAAATAATAATTTATACAGAATAGTCTAGTTCTTGGTTGTCAAAAAATTATTGATGTAATTTAATTTTATAGATGATCCGGTACTGTACCACTAGTAATTAATACATAGATATGCTGAATCTGGACAGGCATCGATCGGTCTGCCGACACAGTGCCTAGCAACGGCTGCACAGACTATGCGTGTAATATAAGTCCAGTAATATTAGGGCGTTGATGCAAGCAATGTATATTCACGCATGTCTTCGTGTATATCTCTGTATAATTCTTTGCGCGCGCATGCATTCACAAAAGTCTTCATATATATATATACATACATACATATGTATTCACGTGAGTACTTGTCACGTCGATGGAGTTTATGATACAAGTAGTATGATTATATCGATTTCGATTGGTTACTGAGCTAGGCTGAAGTCTTCTATCCCACATGACTTTCCCCTGGCCTTTGGGCCTTATAGTAATATTTCTGGTGTGATCTCGTATGTGTACGAATGTGATGCGATGATGAATACATGGGGATAAAAGGATTTAACCTAGAACAGTAACAAATCCAAACCTGATAATATTATATTACTAGCTATTAACCTACTTTTTACTGCACCAGAAGAGCGGGTATAAATCCCTTGTTGTCTTTTTTGTTTTAACGCCATTATTGATGGCGGCCAGTATAACTAGTGGATGAATGACCCACGAAAGCCTTTTCACATGCCAACATTGGCCGAGCATGTGAATCGAACCTTGGCGGATAGAGGTGAGATGGCAGTGATCGCCAAAGGAGACTGATTTTGACCACTCTACTACCAGGGTTCCGGATACATTTGGAATTGGATGATGAAAAAAGAATATTAAATAGCAAATGGACTTCGGCAGAAGAACAAAGGAGAATATGTACATGATAAGGAATAGTGTGTGTGTGTTTGTGTGTGTGTTATTTGGATTTTTAACGTAGCTTTAACAATTTTTAGTCATATCGATATGATGTCTGCATTGTGGCAGTTTATAGTGATGTCTAGCACTGGGGCATCATGCTGCAGTCGCATTATCCTGACCCCAGGCCGACCAGTCCTAACACTAAACCCTGAATGCTGAGCGCCAAACGATGCAGCTGTGTACCATTTTTAGTCTTTGGTATGACTCGGCCAGGGATCGAACTCACGACCTCCCGCATCCGAGGCGGACACTCTAACCACTAGGCCACCGAAGCGGTTTGTTAAGGAATACATATATCATGACACAAATGACATGCATAAATCATCATAACCCTATCATACTGGACAGGTTTTTCCACAATATTAATAAAGGACATGAAAGAACATGAAAGTTTCTGCATCAGAAGAACCAGTTTAAGTATGGATTGCGCTGTCATCAGTGAATATAAATTACGAATCTCTGAAGAAAAAGTTAGCGTCCTGCTATTCTTTTATTTTATTTGCAGTAGATTATCTTTGGTTCAGCTACATATTGTTCCGTTCCAGACTTACCTAAGTTTCGCTGTCACCGTCCCAGGTAGAACTGAATCAACGTCAGTTTTGCTGGGTCTCAGAAAGGGGAACTTAGTCAGGTTGATCTAAGAATGTATATTAAAAGTCGCCCTTAAATCCTACATCAAAGGATGAATTGCTTTTCGTATAGTATTTGTTCGCTAAAAGGGATACCAACTCATGCTCTTATTGTCAAAGTGGCTACTTGTACCATGCTGAAAAGATTCCACCGAGCCTTTTGACCATTTGCTCTCAATTTAAAAATAAAGGAATCAACCTCCTTCAGTCGCTTCTCTTACAATCGCTACACAAATTTTGAATTGTTTGTTTCAAATCCAACATGGATCCGACATCTGATGTCAAGGTAATCACGACCCACGATATCATTCTGTTTTGGAAAAGGACCATTAAAATTGTCCATTGCAGGAGAATTTTTAATAATGTTCTGAAACCAACCGATAACTCTTTTTCCAAACATCAAGTGGAGCTACAATTTGAAAGGATGTTATACGAGGAATGGATTATATAATTACCTGATCAACTTCATAATGCAACTTTGTTTTGCGGTAGGGGCTGGTTACATTAATTCAAATGTTTTCAATTCTAAATTTATTTTCAATATTGTAACTCACTTGATGTCTTGCTTAATTAAATAGGTATGTTGGTTTACGGTACTTTGTGACATCTCATTCGATGTATATTTAAATAGTTTTGATTCTTGTGGATTTTTGCATAATAGTTGATAGTTTTCCTTGAAAAAAATCTTACAGGAACGATATAAGACGAGTATGATGATTGCATTCGCACCAATCTTTTGTCCATCTTTTTTCCATCTCATACATTTATTGGATGTTTTAGGCACCGTTGCGAGCGTTTCGAACTCAAGACGGAAGCGGTATTGATTCTTCATCTACCATCTGATCAACCCGGATGCTACCATGTTGTCTCCTTGCACAAGGCATTTTACTCTGCCCAAAATAACATCTCTATGTGACTGTTTCGTAAAGCGCCAAAGTACACAAACCTATTAAGCTGACATCAAAAAATAATAGAAACTGTAAACTTTGAGAAATACACGTAAATCGAAATTTTTATTATATATTATTATTTCTTCTGATTATTTTACTCTGTAAGCTTAAGAAGCTTCCTGACTAAGTACAGTATGTTTTTCTTGTCACAGTCAACTATTCCGAAAAAAGCATAAATCGCCAACGATTTCTTCATTCAATAAAGTGAAAGACCAAGTACCATTTCGACTCTCCCTGCTTGATTTCGCTAGGGCTATCGACTTTTTACCAATATATCTCAAAGTAACGGCAGATTCTGTTGGTATTTTATTCTAAGCGAACTCGTCACTGTCTTAAATTGAGGCAAAAATTTTATAATTAAATAACTATCCAATTTGTATTGTGTGTTGTTATCAATAATGCACGCATATACACGCACACCAGAGCGCGCGTGTGTAAATAAGAGGTATCGAACTCAAAATATCAACATTCCATGGCGTTCTTATTATGAGGATATTTTCATAAAAATTTAACAATTGCAACAACATGACAGCAATCTAAGCATAAATACCAAAGATTTAAGCATGTTGCCATATGAATATCACTATTCGTGCTAAGTTGGAACTAGATTCATCTGGAGTAGGCTATTTCAGGATATAATAAAAGTTATATATTTCCGTAGGCAGAATTATTCAAACAATAACCACAGTTTTTTGTTGCCGAATAACATTGTAAAGTTAAAATATATTGAATTAAAAATCTATGTTTATTTCCAATAAATATAAGACAATATCATTCATTTCGTAGTTTAATTGTCATGGCCTTAAAGGCGTTACCATTGTTGACATTTAAATGTTATAACACAATAAAATGATGCCGATTAGTTTTCTTTACGTAAAGATGCACTAAACAATTTCATAGCCAGTACTAACGTTTTCTAATCATCAGTAAATTTAAGAAAGAAATTAGTTCACGAGAAGTGAAAGATTTGTAAGTTCACTGCCTATTAAGACTTGTATTTGTTATTAAAAATTTAGTTCAGCATTTCTTTAAATTAAATTATCGGTTAATTATTGAATGACCGACTCTTGACTGCGAACTAATTTCAGTGATTGGACTGTAATAGATTTAATAGGAAGTCCGAATCAATATCTATTTTTTCCATTTGAAATTGAATTAACATCGTAAGTCATGCTTTTCAATGTATTTTTATAATTTGCGCCCGTAGATCTGGGTCTATACATTTTGTTAGGAATAATTAGTACTATAAACAGCATAGACCTGATTTGCAGGTGCATTATGGGTAATCACATTAGTGTTTATTTTGTTTGCATTTGGATTCAACTTATAAGTAGGTACATATGGTCAGTACCAGATTTAGGCATAAGCTAAACAAGCTACAGCTTAGGGCCCTAAAGTCTGAACTCAGTCTGAAGGGGTCCCTCAAATTTATTTTATACCAAATATGGCCTCTATAGCTTCCCATAGCTTAGGGCCTCGCTTTGTCTAAATCCGACACTGCATATGTTGCATATGGACTGTTTCGAATGTTCCTTTTCTAAAACTGGCAAGCCAGAATCACTGGTTGCTCTCTTGAAAATTCTGTTACCCGACTGGTCAGTTTGTGATATGATTTTTTCCCCCTTAACCCGCCTTATGGGATTTGTTGCTTTTACTATTGTCAAGGGCAACAACCTAAGCCACGGGAAGTGATGTAATGTGGAATATTTGAGCCTTCATATTTGACTGAACTGTCGATTCGAGGTACACTTATTTCATGTATGCGTATAATGAAGAGTTTTCACAGAAAATATATAGGGCAACAAGGTCAGCAAGTTCAGATATAATCGCTGTTAAATATTCGTCCCAATCGCTGCTGATAATTTCAAATACCTCAAATGATGATTGGCTGAGGCATGTGAAGAAATTACACATCCATACGATACTCAAAGATGATAATCTGTTTAGCCGATAATCTTTTGTCTGAGATTATTTTTACGAGCAACAAATGAAAGGTGCAACATCTGATCCAGAATTAACGAAATTATTTATTCTTCTTTCTCTTTACACTATTTCCATTAACAAATCTATGTGATAAACATAATCCAAAATTTGTATTGATTTATTGCTAAATTTATGAAGCTCATTGAATAACATCCAGCATTTGCTCGACAAGGACCTCACAGGCTGGACGTTTTTCAAATTCAGTATGAAACCATGACCTGAGATCTTTTCCCTGCAATATCTTTAGCCCGAAATGTGAATATTTTACTTAATTCGCACTAGGAAAGATAAAGAATTTTTTTTTTACTTGCAGTGATTGGGTACAATTTTGATGAACTATTTGGAACATCTCAGTCTCTTTCATATACGATCTGAATAACTCCGACTTTCACTGGTGGACGTAAAATTAATTAAAATTACTGTATTCAAAGTTCTGTAAAATCCTAAAAAATTACTATTACAGAATAAAGCAAACAATATGACAAAAATCTGTTTTTAAACAAGAAAGGATTCGTTATTACTTAGAGAGCACCCTGTGCGATTTAGGTTTGATGGAATAAACTGAGGAGGAATTCCCTATAAAGAGCCAGTATGTCGGATGGGCGGTAAAAATCTCGTTCCGTCAACGAGAGTGAGTTATTTGTATTCTAGGTAGCTCAATTAAAGTACATCGTAGCGTTAGCTGAGTGAAAGCACGTCGTGGCGTTTTCACCAACATACATGTCTGAAAAATAGCGAAAAACGAAATTGCCCGAACTTAGCGGAAATCTCGGTCAGGCGCTGAATTATGCAAGGCAAAGTTAAACCATATTAGAAACAAAAATGATGGCTTTAGGGATAGATTTGCAAAATTTCAGTGAAAGAATTTTTTTAGCGCTGTTATGCTTGATAAGCGAATCATAGGAATGTTTATGATAACAATAAGTCCCAACTGGTGAGGAGTTGCCGTAGTGATCGTTTGTGACGTGCACACGACTTCACTTAAAAAGAGAATGACCATTAAATTTTAGGTGGGGGTTAATTTTGTCTTAAGAACCGGGATAATTAAAGTAATTTAGTTTTTTAGCTAATGTAATGGATATAATGCGTGTTTTTATAAATCAGAGCAATGCAATTTATTTTAAGGATTTGACGGTCTTAAAATTTCTTTAAAAATGCTTTTCACTTTACAGCAAAAAAAGTAAAATATTTTAATAATTAAAAAAAAATAAATGGTCAGTTCCATAACATGGCTACATATATATTTATTCGATTGTGGCTACTTTAGTATGTATATTGTGGTTTTACGCTCATTAATGATATACCCGAGCTTTTTCAAAATGAGGTTAGTTTTTAAAACTTTTCGAAACTACAGTGTTTTTGTTGCTAGCGTCACATCTGAGCGTCACACAAAGGTTAAGCAGTATGACGTAGTTTGTAATTTGTTAAAAATGGATACAAATACCTAAATCGACAACTAGATTACGAATTCAAGGGTCTGGGTTAGTACTGAACACGCAACTGTTTGATTGCGATTCCGATGCTCTACCAACTAACATTTAGATGCCCCGTCATTACGCCCACTTACATTAAATAACATGACGCCAAAGATCAAGATCAAACGTAATGAAATATAGTTTATAAATTGTCATTTTTGTGAATTCGTGATGAAATTATTTTTTAGCAATTATAAATTTCTTACATATCCAATTTAATCTTTTGACAGGTTTCTTATGATAAGCTGATTTCATAACGGTCTCTGTTGAATAATTTTGAGACTTCCTTATATTTGTTGCAATGAAGGATCAAAATGCTGGACACTTTTCCACGCACATGAGTTTATTTGCAAAGCTATACTAGGGGGGCCCGATTGGCCCAATGGTCTAAAGCGCTGTCCGTTACGGATCACTGCCATCTCACCTCTGCGTGTGTTCGAGTCTAGGATTCGGCGAATGTGGATATGTGAGAAGGCTTGCCAGTAGCTTCTCGTGAGTCGGTAGTTCTTTCCGGTGATTTCCCGGTTTCTTCCTCCACCATTAATACTGGCCGCCATGAATAGCCTATCGTGTGCTGAAAAATGGCGTTAAGCTCAACAACAACAACAGCAACAACAGTAAAGCTATACTCAAGGACATTTAACATGTTTGTCGTTGAGAATAACAACGAAGTTGACTTCATAAATGCAGGATTTTGTAAACGGAGAGGAAACATGTAAATCCCAATCAGTGAAACTTAAAACTCTTGAAAGATCAAATGGTATTATAAAATATTTAAGACTGGAACTAACTGATTAATTTGAAAACTGTTGAGCATATCTGAATGGTTAGCACATACATTTCCCTATCTCAAAAATATCTGAACAATTTCTGACTTTGGAACATTTTCGATTCTTGAAAGTGAGCTATGAATTTTGTGGTTCTGTACTAAACGCTGTCGATAGGCCATGTTTAAAGGGAATTGTTATAATGTTTTATTTTCTTTTTTTCTATGACAAATAAAATGAAGCACAGGGGTAAGCATTACGTTCTTTCAAAATTATTTTGAAGCCTACAGTGATTGATGAATCATCCATACACTGTACTCCAACAAAACAGAAACATTGCTTTCATCAATAGTCACCAGTAATCAAATTAAATTTTATCGATCCTAATTAAGAGAATTAATTTCATTTCCGAAATGATTTCATCAAATTAAGTATTCCCACAGTTTTTGCAAGATTCATATACAATATGCAAACGACTCTTTTTTTAGGCTGTGTTCCGATTCAATTTTAAAACATATGGAACTCAAAAAATTCAATTGAATGACTTCGTGATAGCATACTGACAAGAGATTTACTTTACGAGTCATGCAATCAGCAATTGAGAAATTTGTAATCAACTGAAAAGGAATATCCATCAAAATAACAGAGCAGAAGTTGTAACGAATATTAAATCAGCACAGACTATAAAAACACACAGCACAATAAAATATGCAAAACTACATACAGACCCATAAAATAATACAGTATTTACTCGAGAATATATTGAAATCAGTTGGAAAATGCACTGAACCGGATCTGCTGTTGCGTAATACGTTGGCAGATCTAGGCACCGTGCACTTTGATAATTTAAACGAAGCGAAAACACAAATAGACTCTGATCTGACGGTGCACTAGGCGATGAAAGCTCGTGGTCTATGTTGTTCCCGATTGACAATCAAGTATAAAAGGTACAAGTTGCACATTTACATGCAAAATTTGAAATCAACGAAGATAAAAAGCATACAAATTAGTGCATATTTATACATATATACATATATATGTCATCGCGAAATTCGTGGGCTGCTAAAGATCAAAGGAAGTTATTTCAAATTCATAAACTAAAGCAGCAGAATGAATAATTTCCTTGAAACAGTAGTAATAGAATAATTTTGAAGCTGATGTGTAATATGATTTTCTTGCCAATTTCCAAAGACATTTATGTTCGATGGTACAACAGTCAAATAGTTCATCTAATCTATGCACGTATCCAGGTCAGTTATTATGATATGGGGTAAGAAGAATGATGAAAAATTTAAATGTAGGGCATACTCGAGTACAACGTTTCGTTTTATATATGTACTTGCACGGAGGGTTTCGGATTTTGGTTAATTATCATGGTTACCCAGACGCTTGGCTCGGCAAACAAAAATCCTAATAGTTGTTATAAGCATCTTCCAGATCCTCCTATATAGTTGTCTTAAGCATCTTCCAGATCCTGTTATATTTTATTTATCAAATCTTTCGCCACCCATATGCTTCATTTTTCAGATCATTGTTCTCTAAAATACTACAAGACTTATGTGGCAAAGCGTTCAGCTACTGCTTAAACTACTGCAAGTGTTAAGGATGTAATGGTGTTACAATTGTCTTTGGTTTCAACAATTTTTCTACGCAGCAAAGTTTTTCTTCCTCATCATCAAATACAGAAATGGATACTTAAATACGATCAATTATTGACTATAGATCATTCTTGTCGATATCAGATTTGTTTGCATATGAGAAATATTAGAAAGGGTTCAATACCTGATATAATTTGTTTCACTGATTCCATGTCTTTTTTGGAGAACCATGCAAGTTTTGCATTTCCACAAAATTTTTGTGGCGGAAGATGTATCTGTCCTTTTGGGTAAATACATTTCAAATGAAAACCCTCTGTTGGACGATTGCAGCTTTCCAGTTCGATTCTAAAAAATAAAAAAACTTGTCCGGTTCGATATCGACGATAACCTGGTTGGTCAAATGGACTTTGATTGCAGACCTGGTTATATTTACAGCGGTAACTCTCCGTTAAGTCGTTGCGCTCCCGCATCCATAACTGCCAAATGGCATTTAGTATTTATTTTTAAGTGTAGTTCTAAGTGACAAAAGCGCGTATAATCCCCAAGTGCACTTAATAATTCAATGATGAGATGTGCACATACTGGGCTTTCTGTCCGGGTTTGTATCATGCAGCTTTAAGAACAAAGTAACGTCCCAATGGCAGTGTTCAACAGCCACATGATTTCATAGACAGAAGTGAAATTGAAGCAAGTTTGGACAAAGTTACCATCGCTATGATGATACAAAGACTAGCTCATTACAGCGATAATTGAGCGAGATCCGTTGATCCGTCTGTACTATTCATCCAGAACACAGTTGAACATACTATTCATGTCAAATTCAAATTTGCATCCAGTAACGTAACCGAAGATAGACTTTATATTAACATTGGTTTGCAGCAAGACTAACCCAGATTAAAGTCTGATGGAAGTTTTCCTGCATGAATCAACTCAAAAACATGTTCGGATTTAGTAGAGTAATTTTCAGGACCAAACATATAGTAGTCATTAACAGTCCATGATCTAATTCTTCAAGTGCAAAACACCTTTGGAGGAGAATTATTGTAACAAATAAGAACCTTACAAGTAAAAGTGCTTCCTGTGTTTACGGCATTTGAAACCAGCAACAATCTGGTCACTTAAATAGAATGTGCAATATTTTCAAAATGGACAGTCACATAGGTTTTGGCTGGGGATAAATGACCACCAATAATAACTTTCCAAAGACAATTTAGTCAACTTTGAAAACAATTATGTCGCACGTGCGTATCATCTACTGTTGAAATATAGACTAGAACATTGACACTGGCTTGCAGATTGCTCAGACAGACTTGACTACGTTGTACCCGATGTGTTACTATTCTCTCGAGCATTTAAACCTTGCAAAGCAGTTAATGGTGGACATGTACTTCAAAAACAGAGCTGCCGGTGAACCAGATTATGCATGTATTGTTGTGATTGTTTCTTTTAAATATCTATGCGAATACTTCACGTTGAAAAACAACACTATTATACCATGGCTGTTTTATTCAACGATATCTTGTCATAAATGTATTCAACCTCGTACACGCCCAATCAAAGTCCAATATCAATACAGGTTACGCCATCGACTGCCTAGAAAAGGACATGGATCGGATATTAGGCCAACTGTGATAAACGTGTCTCTGTGTATTATTGGGATTTTGAACATATCTGTAACAAATTTTCAGTCATATCACTACGATATCTGCAATGAGGCAGTTTATAGTAATGTCTAATACTGGGGCATTATGCCGCAGATATGTGGAATCATGTCCCACCCAATCATATTATCCTAACACCAGGCTGGTCAGTCCTAATACTAACATCTTGATGCTGAGCGCCAAGCGAGGCAACTGTCTGCAACATTTTTATGAGTCTTTAGGATGACTCAACCGCGAATGTTCTAACCACTTCAACCAACGAGTGTGCGACCTTTTCCCATGATAATATTGGTCAGAAAAACCATGTGAAATTCTGGTTTCATTGATAAGATTTTAATCATTTCGGTGATGTTCGGTTTTGCATTTTCAACAACACGATGTATCGCGGCTTTGATTTCGCGAAGCACACGAAGCATCTCCTTAAAAATCATTATCAATGTTATATACTATATACATGAGTTCGTTCACTAACACTTGAAACATTTCGGGGTCCGTGATATTGTCGGTGAGAGGCTGCTGACAAATCGACGTTGTTTATTTGATGACTTTCGACCGGATCGGTTCTTGTAAGTACAAACTAATCCCACAAGTGTTTCCAACAGATCAACACGTTAATGGACTGGTTGCGGATCTGAGGTCAAGTACTCAACAATGGATCTTTCATTGACCAAATGTTGCTAACACTCACCAAGGAATTCTTCCGAATTCGGTCCATCAGGCTGACATTTATAGATTTTTTTATATCCTGCACGTTTTCTCACTCTGCTCCAGATACCTTACTCGGGTTGAACGTCTCGAAATATTTACCTAGACCAAGTTTTGACTACTTCATTTTTGGAATTATGATTATAATTCTCCCTTACGTCATCTCTACAGTTTCGTGTTAAAGAAGCAGAAAAACATGTTATCCTTGCCGATCTTTTAGCCAATTTCGTTAAATGTTCCAGGTGGTGTTGGCAACAATAACTTATATTCAAGTATTTGATGTTATGAAAGATAACAATTTCCTGTTATACGCCGTCTTGCACCTGGTTGCATCTGTCTTTATTAGAGATTCTCCAAACGTCCAGAAGTCTTCGTGGTTTCCCTCGTGTATCTCTTGATATCATTTATGCTTGTGGGTATCTTGTCAACCCAAGCTGTGTCTGTTTTAATCATCTTTACATATTTTATGCTTTTTCGCTCGCAAGTTTCAATTAGCAGTACAAACCTTTATTCGTAATCCACTTTCGCAAATATATATGTAACCACGGAAAAGTTTTGGTTGGTGGCTTTGCGGCTTCGGTAAGAACCCACTGATATAACATTGAAACTAGAGCCTTATCAACCATTGGTTTTTCTGTTTTTGACGTATATATTTATCGAGATCGTCCATGCCCACGCGATACTTGCGCGGTCCACTGATCAAGTCAATAGTTAGGAAACTGTATGGGGTCCAGGTAACTTCCATGACTATATTCCGAAACTCATCATCAGACATGGACGCCCGCACATAGGGTCAAGAATAAGAGGTACCCCCATCCCCCCGATTTCATCTCTAAATATATGTTGGCCGAAATCTGTAATACTTTATAATTGACTAATACATGTTTGCCTCCCCAAAAATTAATCCTGAGGGCACCTATGTCTCACGACACATAATGTTTTATAAATATTTTCGGTGTCATACGCGTAACTCGCGAAATATTATCAACATGTTGCAGCTGTATTGGATTATTTTGGGCACGTTGAGTATAGTTGGGTCACATCTCGCAGGATTGTATTGTTGGTAAAGAATCATCACATCGTCGTAATCGAGAAGAATATTGTTTTCAGGATCAATATCGGCAGCGTTTAGGTCGTTGTCGAAAATGAAGAACGAACTGGTATCATATTCATTTAGCAGATCTTAGGTGCTAAATACATGAACTCATGAGTTCAAACTCATTATAATATTCTACTGCAATTTTCTATTATTGACTCACTTAAGCGTTATCGGCTTGTATCGAATTACCTAACCCCTAACCCTAACCCTGACTAGTCCAATTTCAAAATAAAGTGCTTCTCTGCTAGGAAATGTTTCAAGTTCAAATATTATTCTGGTTGCTTTAAGCTGTAATTATTTAAATTTCTCAGAAACTGTGTTAGTACAGAAATACCAAATTTAAGATGTTATTTCAGAATTGGAAAAAAGTAGCTATAATTTGATGATACTTATTTAAACTTCCTCATTAGACCAATTCACATATATGCAGAAGGAAATATAGATTCACTATCGTTTCTACCAGAGCCACTGGATGATAAAATAATGCCCAGATGTAGATGTTATATAGCAAATGAATCTTTTCACCTAAAATTTGAAGGGCTGATACAGTTAATGAAAAAGTGCACTCTGTTCTGAATGGATTAAATTGACAACCCAGAAATTTTCCCAATCAGATAATTTTTGAAGATTCTCACCTAATACACTATGAACGAAAAGTAGATCATGCGATATATATATATATATATATATATATATATATATATATATATATATATATATATATATATATATATATATATATATATATATATTAAAAAAGGAAGGGTATCACCTGTAAGTATTCTAATAAGTAACTTTAAACTTTCGGATATATATATATATATTGATCGGCATATTGGATTATAGTCGCGTTGTGCACTGAGTACTTCTGCGATTGCTTCTGACCCAAGGCTGGGTCAAAGTCACTTTAAGAGGGCGCTTCATTAATGCATTTATAATAAAGAAATTAATTTAATGCTGATCTTTGTGGTAGTCCTGCGGTGAGTTGTCCATCTTTTGAGAATTCATTTTCAACGACTACTATCTGAGCCCTGTTAGTTAAGTAATCATCTTACCTACGGCAGAAGATTTTCTGTTGATTGCATAGATTTTAAATGCAGTTTTATTCGCGTCTGCTACACGTTATTAAATTATTTAGATATGTAATAGAACCTAATGCACAAATGTTTACTCGGTGAATTGCATTGCGGATGTTGAGAAAACCATGAGTAGATATTTGGTTGAATAGCTAGGTATAAAGCCAAATTAATATTTGTAAACTAAATTATTTTCATACAGATAATTATTCATATGTTTTAAAACCAATCTTTTTGGAAGCTTTGCTAATGTTACTCCAAAGGAATATGGGTTTGTTTTTAGATGAAATAAATGAGTCATCTTTCTTGAATATTAACACAACTTGGATCATTTTCTATTGATCTGTAAGTTTCGTAATTGTGATGGTTTATTAAAACGCAATAATATTCGAATTGAACATTTCGTTTCGTTCAGTAAGAAACCGCTTCTATCATCTGGACCAGAAGCTGTGCTAATTTGTAATGTTGTAATTATGTGTTTTTTTTTTGTAGTGTTGTAATTATGTGTTATTTTGTGGAGTTGTTATTATGTGCTATTTTTTAATGTTGTAGTTATATGTTATTTTGTAGTGTTGTAATTATGTTTATCATCTGGACCAGAAGTTGTGTTATTTTTTAGTGTTTCAGTTGGCTGGATTTGACTCAATGTTAGTAGAGCTTTTATTTACAAGAAGAGCAAGAATCTTTTGTGATTCACCATAGAGGATATCGAAAAAAATCTTATATTTGGATTTTTCAAAAATTTTTAATCAACTAGTTCGGTACCATTTGTATAGAGGGGTTGAATTGTTGAAGATCAAATGCATTCATGGTAATAAATTTCGTTATAATCCAGTAACAATTTTGAATTGCTTTATTGTTTACTGACAGACGAACGTCCAAGATTTCGAAAAAACAAATTCATTACTTTTTTCCTTTAAGTTCTTTATTCAATTTTTGTTTGCTTTTTAAATATTGTTATATGATGAGTGTTGCTAGAGTTTAATACTTTTACATTAGTCTGTCTCATAGTCTGATCGCTTGCCGCAAATCTGAGTCACACCATATTTTGTCCCCTGGTCTAATTGTAGCAAATTAAGAGGAAAGATCTGTTTTGGAAAAATAGAATAATATCATTATAAACCAGTTCCAGCATACCACCTATCTTTTTGCCTTAATTAAAGGACTCCTATGTGTAATTACCAACTAATCTATTGAATCGTTATTGAAGAGACAGACTTTTCACTTGGATGCAAGCATTTTTAAAACAATATAGTGTTATGCTGACAATTGTGGATTCGTGATCACTTTTATCTTCCTCAATAGGTTGTGTGCCATATTCAGCTATACCATACCATGCTCCTACGATAATCCGATTAAGCAGGGTCGCTGTGTGCGCGGAGAAGTGAGTTTGGTCACTTATAATGTACCGTGCATTAAAAGATTGTGCAGTTTATTGTTCGTTCCTTTAAAAAAGTCGGCTCTTAGATCGCTCGTAATGATTACGCACGGAGATAAATACCTCTCGTCGTCAGCAGTGGACGAAAAGGTGTTCCAAAAATCAATTGTTGAATTTGTCAGCCTGCTTAGCATGAAGATTAAAACTGATTTAGTTCAAAGATTCAACTGTAATCAAATTATATCACAACCAATATATTCAAGAGCTCGTCTTCTCTCGTACTATATGGTTTCATTAACTAAATTGCCACACAACCCTTAAACTGGTTTCTATCCTTTCAAAATGTTTGAAAGTCATCCCATTCAAGTGTTGTGTCCGAAATGTTCGAAAGTGATCAGGGAAAAATAAGGTTAGGATTGGGGAGGGGCCTTAAATGGTTTGAAAAGTCATTCCATTTCAAGTGTTTTGTCCGAAATTTTTGAAAGTCATCCTATTCAAGTGTTTTGTCTGGAGCAGCATCGTGATGACGTGTTCAACAAAAAATATTATATCAAATTCGTTTAGCTGAGATGCAAGTTAATCAAATTTATTTTAATATTCTGACATTTACATTACATTCTGAAATTTTTTGTTAAAGAATAAATATGATGTCCAATTAGCTAATGAAATTTATCATATTTTTTGAATCTGTCATTGAAAATAGTTGTATATTCATTATTTCCTCAAGAATAAATGCATTGTTTGTGTAGGTTTCAATAAAAAAATATAATTAGCGAAATAATACACAAACAAAACCGGATATCAAATAGTTAACACTGAACAAGGTCAGTCATGATTACATGATTTGTTCAGGTGAAACAGTCCAATACAGAGTCTATAATAATTCAGCTTATGACCTGTTAGAGAGCATGAAAATGGCTAACAGTCCAAAACAAAGTCTATATTAATTTAGTTTATGACCTGTTAGAATGAAATTGGCTAACAGTCCAATACTCAGTCTATATTAATTCAGCTTATGACCTGTTAGATAGCATGAAAATGGCTAACAGTCCAATACACAGTCTATATTAATTAAGCTTATGACCTGTTAGATAGCATGAAAATGGCTAACAGTCCAATACACAGTCTATATTAATTCAGCTTATGGCCTGTTAGATAGCATGAAAATGGCTATGTCACACAAAGGCTAGTGTGAATTGCATAGTTTCAACTGCCAAAAGGTTATAAAGATTAAAATTTTCCACACCAAATACTAGAGACAAAAAAGTAGAATAATTAAAGGGTGAGGAAAAGTGAAAATGAATTATAAATAACATGCATTCAAAGTACAAATAAGAATTAAATTGACTAATATGTTCTTTGCTTCATGTTGAATAGTAATTTTTAAAAAGGAGGAATCATAATTCTTACATCACCTAGTAGGCGATGATGTTTAATAATGTCAAATGTGGACATTATTTGGACTTTTCGCTGTTAACAACGGTGTTTAGCAAAACCACGACTGTCTAATCTCCAAAACTTAAGAAAGGTCTTTATTGTTTGATTTGACGTTGATATACATTTCTTTATTAATTGATTTGACGTTGATATACATTTTTAGGTCATAAGATTAGTCTTGTCAGGTCTTTCGTGACAAACAGTTTGATTTAGTTTAGGTTTTGATTTTTTTGTCACCACTTTGGTTCTAGTTCGGTAAATAGGAATTTGATAACAGTCTCGTACATATTTCTCTGATAATCTGAATCTTACAGTATGTTGCCAAGTGTACTGGATCTGCGGATATCATATTTAGCCGAGACCAAACCAAAAATTGTAATGCAATTTTTTAAAAAAATAATAGGGTCCTTGGGTCATGGAGAGGTACTTTGTGAAATCAATGAGAACTCTTGTACCATAGTGTTAGAGACCATCTATTTTCTCCTCTAGCCTGTTTATTTATGAGTTTTGTCTTGGAATTAAAGCCCATGTTCGATGAATTTTGCTTTGTAGTTTTGAGAGTATGCCCCTTTTAAGTGTTCGATTTCATTGATTTCATTGTCCTGTTGAGCGATTACGTTGGTCAGAAGTAAGAGAGTTTCGTTAGTTAAAAAACGAATGATAGATTATATTGTATTTCTGAAAGTGTCATTTACAGAATCATTAATGGAAGAATGGAACTGGGTATCGTATTATAAACATTGGTTATATATAGCAAAACCGATACATCAGGCACGTTGTATGATTTTACTTTTTCGTAGTGAATGATAGCTTCTCAGGTCACATTTTCTCATGGTCACGCTATGATATCCTTAGAACCACATATTGTAAACATCTGCATATTGCATATGAAATGAATTAGATCCTTGATCAATGGAAAACTCAATCTAGTTTACATGTATGATGTATGATGCATGTCCATGGTCCATCATCTAAGGAAGGGCTTCTTTTCTTTGTTAGCAACCACTGGCGGTTATATTTCCCTCAAAATTGGCAGACAAGGAAAAGAGATACTATCTTTCCAAATCAAATAAAAAAATAAAGAGCTCCACCTGATTTTCACTGCCACGCTAACAACGTAACAAGAAAACTCTTAATTGAATACATATCAACCTGGCACTATTATTATACAGGCAAATTTGGTGTCTAAGTGGAGCGAGACAAAAGATGTTCTTTATTATCCCTCAAGCTTTTATCATGTAGGCATTTTTCTTTACTTATTGGAGGGTTTTTAAAAGTTCGCTCATAAATTTAAAATATTTAAAATACTTCTGCATCTGGGGAAACAAATTATAACCTACAATACTTTATAAAATGTTCATAGTCATATATACGATAATATGTGGCTCTATTGAAAGAATGGTTTCACATTAATCTGAACACTCTTGAGACGTTCTGTTGGAAAACTAACTGCAAATATTACAGAGGCTACCAGTCTACATGATGATATGATTCCTCAAATCGCAGATCATGACCAGTCATTGAATGAAGTGCTTATTCGAAATTTAACTGAGTGCACAGCAATTACACAGCAATTTGCATCTTCTATGCGAAAGTTTGGTAGAAAATGCTCACAATAGAGATGTTGCGATTGGATTGCAGAAAGTTTCAAATAGTTTATCAAATATATTCCATAAAATAAAATAGCTAAAGGGAATGGATGATCATTATCTCTAAGTTGATTTGTTTCCCAAGTTTAATTTCCATTTATATGCGGTACACAGTTAACATGACTGTTATTTAAACACCGAATAAATGAAATATTATTCCTCCCATCAATCATTTAGTGTAGTGGCTCAACTCAGTAATCTAAATTCTTTTTATTTATATTATACTTTATAACTAAATTACTTTCCAAAACTAGTATATGCCTACTATAGCGATTGTATTCGTTCAAGCTTTTAGTTATATAAACGGTTGTCTCGACATCAAAATCCACAAAGATAGTCTGGTTCTGTTCGGTTAGTTCTTGGAAAATCCTTGTGTTGTCGACTAAACCTGGCATCGATTTTATTCATGGACGTGGCGCTTTCAGAAACGAGACTGCTTCTCCCCAGGTTGTAAAAACATAATGTGTTTCAGATGATTGTTTGGCGTTTAATTGGGTCTAACTCACTTTTTGAGATAGGAAAAGTTTTTGTTCGGGTTCAAATTGTCGGGCGGTAATAGTATGACAAATAAAGCACGTGATATTCACTTGGTTTCGACAACCATAGAGTTAATTATGAATGGATTATGTATAGTTGCATGTGCACGCTACCATTTTGACCGGTTTGTTTGAGTACTGGAAATCACCTTGACTTATTTACATGTTATCCAGTCTGCATGATGACCTGGGAGAACCACGGATTCTCTCATTATTGTTAACTATGGGGTATATTTTTTAAAAATACTTCTCATTGGTATTCATTAGTAAGGACACATAATCAGATCATACCTATTTAAACATTTGCGATTCTTTTGCCACGGAATGAAATTTTAACAGGGTCTTGGATCATAATCGATCTAAAAAGATTGTACGAAAATGTGCTGATGTGTATAGCGAGTACTCAATCCTATCTTTATACACAGGCTCTGTTCGTTTTATATAATAATTAAAGACCTATAATCATGGCATCTAGCAAGGAATAATAACTTCGCTATTATTTGAAAAACCTAATTCATTTTGTCGTTTACATGACGTAGCCAGGCAAAATCTTGACATTTTGCTGGAAAAGTAAATGAAGATTAATTTTTGTAATCAATCAAAGTTTTGACGGGTTATTTACTTATGCTGGTCACATTTTCGAATTTAGAACGAAATTCATGAGACTGACACAATATCAATACTCATCAGAATAGTGATATAACGTAATTAATTGAAAAATAAGAATAGGTCTGTACCAGTCGTGTGTACACAATGGTAAGACATGATAAAAATGGTAGGATACACACAGGATACCAGTGATATTTATAGGGGTATCACCAAGTACCTACAGACCCACCCACCCCCACCTCCCCACCTCACACACAAACGCAAACACACTCATATATTACACACACATACACATACATATATATATATATATATATATATATATATATATATATATATATATATATATATATATATATATATATATATATGTATAGTGTGTGTGTATTTTATGCAAACAAAGGGAGGCTTTGATTGAAAAAATATATTTTTTGGAATAAAAGTGAATTTAAGGCAGCAGATAAATGCATTTTCATTGTTTTAAAATAAAATATTGCAGATCAATTAGATGTGGCTGCGACTGGATATATATATATATATATATATATATATATATATATATATATATATATATATATATATATATATATATATATATATATATATATATATATATATAGTTCTTTGACCAGGTTTATGTCAAACATGACCATCATGATGAACATATTTTGGAAAAGAGACCACGAAACATAGACATGTGTTTCGACTACTGTAGTAACATATTTAATCTTTCAACAATACATAAATTACCAGTGCAGTCTTAGGTTGGGTATATAATCAGTATTTATATTAATATAAAATAAACGCGACGAAGGAGGTTAGAAGTCCTCACGTTTTTCAATAATCTGTCTTTGCTACTGAGTTATATAATATATTTTAAACAGGTAAATAGCGGGAGATGTGATATCCATTTCTTACATTATTTGCTGGAAAGAGAGGTCTTTATTGTATGATGTGTATACTAACTGAAATTGGCCATAATTAATTCATCCTAATTAGTTTAAATAGTAGTTATTAAACGATAATTAACCACTTGAACGCACTGTAATTATTATCGAAATGATAAATATGATTTTAAACGGCAAAAAGAGTTCGTTACATTTTATTTAAAACGAAATTGACTCCTGTAACTTTCATATTATTAATACAGACGTTTCCAAGCTGCGTCATTAAAATCTAAATTTGTTTTGTGTGCTGATGTCAGTAGCAGTTGTTGTCTGTCCTTCGAGTTCGTAGATGACCACGACATCACTGACTGACTTGTGTTCTTGATTACTTGAATGGCTGATAACGCCAATATCTGCTCTGAATTGTCTGCGCCACAGTTGATATGAGGTGCCTCTTCAAAACAATAGAGGACGTGGTGTAGTTCGGAAATTTCCACTGCTCGCTTCTCTGCACTAAAACTGCAAGTCTTTTACGCTTAAGTTCTGTAGCTCCAGTATTGACGAGGCTCTGCCAAGTGCAGATATCAGGTGCAAGTTCTACTCATGACCCTGCATGTATTGAAGTGTTTCAGGGATGACTTCGGGGAATCTTTGCATCGTTTTTCTCTTGACCACCCTCATATTACTTTCCCTCCTTCAGTTCGTCATAGAAGATTTACTTTGTTAGTCTGTTTGATGAAGAGGACTTTGCAATCATTGAAAGATACTATCCCCAGGATTTTAGTGCCCCAAATATAACTGTGCTGACTAGAAATAGTTTATATCCTTAGGAGTATATAAGAGGCTGGGACAAGTTTATCGAATCTTAGTTGCCACCGAAGTTTATAATTTGATCTTGAATGTATCTCAGAAAAAGATTCATTGCATGACCTGTATCTATGCATTGATGTGCCATTAACTCGCTGATGTCTTCGAGAAATTTTGTGAGACTGTCATGCTGGTGTACAAGCTAGATCCCGCACATTACTTTTCATCACTGAGAATAAGCAGCGATGCTTTGTTGTAAAAACAATCGTGTTGGAATTGTTCCTCGACATGTACCGGCGTTTGTTTATTGAGCAATCAATTCATGGCGGGATTTCTAAGGCGAATCACAGATATGCGCGTTCCAATAACCCAAACATGGACTGGTATGACGTCTGCTGCCCTTAACAGTTACATAAACTCCATGACTGTGCAATGCTGAAATCGTTGCCTGTTAGTGGGATTCAGTGGAAAGATCCCACATATCTTGGCTTACAAAAACACATAAACATTGACAACATCAACAACAACTAAGAATATGTGTTTGAAGTTGATCTAAAATACACTGAACATTTACATGATATACATAACTATTATCAGCTGACACTAGAAGCGTTGTCGGTGCCTCGTACGTGGCTATCTCATTATTAGTGCTCGATCGTTGATGACCCCAGAAGTAGTCATTCTGAATTTCCTAAACAAGTACCATGTCTTATGACCAAACACAATTATGTGTTGCAGGTATCCGTGACTGGGTATATTTGTAGCCAAAATCCATCGAGTGCCTGAGTTTCGCCTGTATACTTGGATGGCATCGTATATCCAGATGAGTAGGGTCTTAGAACTAAGGCAAGGAATTAGTTTTACAATAACTATGTCAAGCTTACGAACAATGTTTTGTTCGAAACAAAACTATGACATGATGATATTGTGCTTCAGTGCACGTTATTCTATCAATGAAAATGAAGTCGAATCAATTCATCACAAAGTATATGAGTCATGACGATTATTTGATTTGTCAGATACAGTGATGATAACACAAGAACATTTGATACAAATATTATGTTTATCACGGTTACATTTGATAATGATAATTCTCAATCGTATTCAGTCTGGAGACCTAAAATGTACACCAACCTTGGAATAAATATATAAGTTATAGTCCTTGGCCAAAACGGCAATTTTACATGTAGATTTGTTCAGTGCTGGAGTAAGCTTATTACGATTTTCGTGCGTAGTTCCCGTCAATCACATTATTGGCTTTTGTAGAAACGTGTGCATTGTTATTTATGGGGCTGAATATAAAGTCAAATCAATCAGTACAATCAACTTCAACAATACGGTCAGGCGTGGTGCAAGTGCCGCTGATAATAGAGTTGTATTAAAACATTAGCTTTGTGGATTCACGTGTGTGAACCCATTCGCTGACTACAGAAACGCTTTTGTTATCCCTTATGCAATCGGGAACCACGTCAACCGGTTGTTTCTCGCATATACCACAGAAGCAAACCCAACAGGTACTGTTTTGTGACAGTTTACATGGCAAATAAGTACAAGCTATGGCATTACCGTATCAAATACGTGTTCTTGGCGTTTCAACTTACAAATCAAGACAATTATAAAACATTATAAGACACAGTTAGATGATTACTTAGCAGTAACTGAGGTTTCACTGTGGTCAAACTGTCATCAAGAACCTTTTGAAGAAATTCGACTTAACTTTGAAACTTGTCATACTGCAGGTGCATATTACAATCTGTGGTCGCATCTACCGGTATCAAAACATTGACACCGGTTTGCAGATTTTCTAACATCACATCATGATACTGTATTTAACTTATTACTGTCACTGGAACACCAAGTTTTGTTTAGGCAATTCCTTGTTGACATGTACGTGTTGGTAGTTATCGATGTTATGTTGTGTTAGGTTTTGAGGAGACTGTTGCGGAAGGGTGATGGCGACCGAATGAGGGTCCTCGATGTACCTATGAATAATAAAGAATTAAACGTGTTACGTATTTATTTATTTATGATGTCCTATCACGATGCGAAGGTCGACCTGAATGAAAATCAGCTGAAAAAAAAAAACAACAAAATTATAAATGGTTTTGGGGTTACATTGAAACTTTACGCAGCAATATTAACTTGAAATGTACAGTGTGTTTGAATCAAAAACAGCTTAGGCATCCTAATGCGGCCAAACTCAATATCAACTCGGTGGCATTAAAATTACCTACATTACAGATGATGCAAATAGAAATATGGGTGAAATATTTCCATTCTTGGTAGCACAGGGTCTAGCTGTTTTAAATGATGCTGCGTTAGGGGCTGTCTGAACAGCATCAGGAATGGCAACGGAAGAGGCGGTGGGTGGTCGTATATCGAAACGAAAATCTTTCGATTCACTGAATCTCACCGGGAAGGGGTCTTCGATTACCAGGTACACACGTAGAAGATCACACTATTGCCAATCTTGATTTGCTCGCGAAGGCAAAGCCATTTAAATACTTTCGTGGTATCTTTATGCGAAAAGAACCTAATCCGTGACAGTATGTATACGTGAACACGTATTGGTATCCTGGATTTGACAACAGGCATGGAACGCATTGGGTTGCATACGTTGTGATCACCACACCATCGTTTGCATTTTGACTCGTATAGTCTTGCACCACTAATTGAAAATGCTACTTATTTAACGAAAAGGCATTAGTACCCTATCGGACGACAATCATTGTATTATTCGACTATATCAGATATCAGCACAAACTTGGCTGGATGGTCCCATAAGGGGTCATCTTGCTGAAGTCTTGTGTGCATTTAAGTGTTCACCGTCCCCGCAAACACCTTTTGATTTCACATTAAAGTAAATTAAATATTATACAGATGTTGTTTAACATTTACGGATATATCATATCACGACGACACGGTTCTGATATAGATCTGAATAGGCTTACCACCAAAGTGGATTTCACATAATTTACTACTCGGAATAGTGGCGCTGATCCTGGTTATCTAGCGATTTATGAAGATTAAACTGGTAAGGTTAAAACGTCTAATGTTGTCAGCATATAAGGCGATGTCGCGAAGCACCTGGCTGAAATTACCCAACTCAGTGGATTCAGAGATTCGGACGTGTTGATTGCATTGATCAGAGTATGATGATGTTATTAATGCAACAACAAAACAATACATTGATGAAGAAATAACTTAAATGCCCCACCACCACTTGTATTAACTTAATTTACACCATACCTAACGCTGTTGGTCAATAAAGGAGATGAAAAAAAACCATCATAAAACATTAACTGGTCAAATTTGTTTCTAATGTAATTGGTTTTGATAAACCTAAACCTAACATCTTAGCAGTGCGGGAGTCTGGATCGTATTTATACATCTTATTCGGTTATTGTAGTGCATGGAGTCATGTCACAAAATTGATAAATAATGAGCGTGCTCCCAGGTAGTAATACATGGTGAACTGGATACCAGTACTCCAAAACCTTCTCCATATATAGTATCAATATCACTTACACCTAAAGAATACACTTAGTTTTAAGTATTTTAATCTATCCATACGGCTATCTAACAGTCTTTGTCTTTGTGTTTAAGATTAGCTTTATTATATATGAGGTTGAGAAATGTGCCGACAGGGTGTTAGACCGGTTAGCAGCGGATAATAACATTCAAGATAATGTTGTCCCACTTGTCGACAATCACGTGCCCGAGAGTTTCGTTACCAGGCATTCATATACAATAACATACGATCTTTGAAGCGCCTAATAGGTATAAAACTTGTGGATGTTCCTAATGTACCAGTACCAACTCGAGACAAGCATGGTATCGTCGCATTATAACATGAAAACGCCAAGCGTTAACTGAAGATTTCACAAATGTATCCAAACTGTTTTGGTTCACCGATTATTATTTTGAAACAACACGACTCAGTTAATACAAAAAAATCTTGACAGTTATTCAATAAGGATGTACTTGTTCGGGTTACAATTAATGGAGAAAGACGATTGTGTTATGACTATATAGCATCAAGAGGCAAATCCAACAAGTTTGTTGTTTTTTTAAATTAATAAATGATTCTTTTATAAGTAATAAATGAAAATGTGAGAGAAACTTACAGTAATATGAAGTGAATACAGAATAATCCCGACAAAGTTCTATGAAATTCCTAAATTACTTAAAAGTTATGTATATTTTTCAAAATCGGAAATGTACTTTTCGGTAAGGATCTTGGCGTAGTTAAGAAGGTGTCATCCAAAAATCCTTCGAATAATTCACAAAAGTTCCAGAATAATGTTATAGTCCAAACAATGGGAACTTTTTTATTTCTATTGAACAGTCCAAACAAATATGTTTTCTCTCGAATACTATCTAGGAACCACACATCCGTACACTGACAGAAGGAATACAAGATGTGAGGTTGATTCCAAGTATTGAAATGAATCTAATTGCTCAATTATCTCCTTATATACGTCTAATATTGCAAGTGTTTTATCACAGTATACACACACATGACAAACCACGCTACTAATGTTTCATCTAACTCGCCTATTCATGTTATCTATAAACAAGTGGGCTGTTACTTAATTCTTCTATAAACGTCGAAACCCTATCAACTAAGGAGAAATTGATCCAAAAGGCTCCATTAAGTCTTTCTATTAAAATCATTATTAATTATAATTATTAACACAAGAAGATAATGGGGTCACTTTAGTGACAATAGGATTTAGCATTACTAAACCTCCCTGGGCATCTATAGCGACAATATTGAACCTGTGGCACTATAGCGTCAAGACAAAAGTTAGTCTTTTTATTAGGAAAATATAAATAGAGAAGGTGAGGTGACGTCACGGTACTGGATATTGGCAATAATATTTTAAGGGACTGACCTGAAGACGAGAAAATATAGTAGAGGCACATACATATATAACACATTCATAGATTGATGAACACCAATCTAAAATATGAAATCAGCTAAAAGTTTTTTAGGCAAGAGAGAATGGATATCTTTTAGAGTCATATGAGTGGCCCTGAAGGGGGCCTTTGGTTTTTAAGTTAACACCATTCCGTTAACATAGAGGGCGTACTATATTTATTCTTCTCTTCTGTTAACCTTCGTCTAAATTCTGGTCCGTAGATTAAGACTCGCTTCAGAGAGCCTTGTCTCGCCACATAGAGCCTTCCTTTCTAAACTCTTGAATCGGTGATTTGGATGATTGTGACAAGAACAGGTGAAGGGAATGGAGTGAACTGTTATTATTTATAATGGAAGAGCCCATCGAAAGGTGTAGAGTTCTTTCACCAATCCAAGCACGCGTTAAAATATTCAGTTACAGAGAGGAGTCTGTCTTCCAATCTGAAGAGGGCTAACTGGGAAGTCACATTACCTATATAGGTGCGCTAGTGTATGTGCACAGTGACTTATGTTTTCAAACATGATAGAAACTAAGAAGATAATGAATTAGGGTGCATCGACCATGGGGACGAGAAGCCTTAATATAGCAGCAACATTAGTCAACTTCCAGAAGAGATCGATATTAATTGGTATTTAGTGGATTTTCTCTCTTCTTCGCAAGAATTTAATTAGGTAGCAGCAACATCGTCACCTTCTCCTTCTTTGCTAAGCGTAGAGGATTTTAAACAAAGACAGAAAGAAGAATGGGAGAAATATTTACTGCAGAGGTATAACAAGCTTTAGTCCTTCAAAAGGAAAAGCGATAAAAGAGGCAAGAAGGAAATGACATGAAGAAAAGCAGCAGAGAAGAAGCAAGGTCTCGGAAATATGGAGGAGAGTAAAGGTCAAATAATAACGGTAATCTTAGACATTTTGGCAGAGTTAAGGAACCTAAAACAAATATATCATACTTCTTTAATACGAACCAAGAGATAAAGACCTTCCCAAGCCAAACTGCTCACACCTTCTACGCCTGAATTACCATCCCTCGTTCTTTCTATCAAATCATCGACTCTAGCGGGTCCAGAAGTAGAATTGGCCATGGTAAAGGAATAAGGCAGTTAAAGCTCATTACTTCTCATCCTGAGTTTCTTTTTATATAAAAAATACAAAATACCCAACAGTCCTTTACAGGACCACCTATCTCTATAGAAAAAAATATAGCATTCATTTTGCCAACATCAATTAAAATTCAAAATCCTTTTTCCACAATGATGTGAATGTTTGACTGTATGAGGGCCTTATTAAAAAAATCAAAACCAGGAGACGCCTACGTTTTATTTGTGCTATATTCTCTGGTACAAATTTTACAATCCAATTCACAACACAACACCTTATAAGTCCACATACCTCTTCTATATTTTTTTGATTCTCTATTTGGTTTGAATTTCTTCACTTTCATAGGTTTTCGTTCTCCTCTTCTTCAATCGGCTTTTGTCGTCTTACTTTCTTCGTCTCTTTCTGAACGTGTCCGGGTGTTACCTTTTTCTAGAGTACCTCTTCCTCTTGTTACGGAATCCCTCTCTTCGTCTTGCTTCCTTTTTTTCTTAAGGCAGTCTGAAGACCAATGTCCCTTTTTTATACAATGATAACCTGTCTTGTTTTTTGACGGTCTGAACACTGAAGAACAATGCTGTTTTTCTGACAGATATTGTAGGCATCTGAAATTTTATCTTCAAGGGAGTGAATAGTCCGTCGGCTTAGCGGCAGAAAACTTTTGCATGACACCTCGAAAATATCTGATCAGAAGTAAAATATGTGCTGACTCTTACATCGTTCTGGTAGGCTTGAGAGTGAAATGAATACCGGCAGGGAAGACACTGACCCTTTATATATATACAATTGTCTGACATGAATATATAAGTAACAATGGAGTTTCAAATGTATTTATTTGACTTTTTGAAGTTAAGGTGAATTGATTGCATCATATCGTGGAAAAAGGAAATAAGGTAAGAGAAAGAAACGTGATTTATTGCCTCGCAAAGTCTTGGCTCAAATCCATGCCACCGATTTTGAAGATAACATGAGTGAGACAGACTCCAGACCCAGAGTCTACACCAAAGAAAAGTCCATAACCACTAGTAAACTCTGAAAGTACTACAACATTCGA
This sequence comes from Potamilus streckersoni, assembly GCA_016746295.1. Taxonomy (NCBI): domain Eukaryota; kingdom Metazoa; phylum Mollusca; class Bivalvia; order Unionida; family Unionidae; genus Potamilus; species Potamilus streckersoni. Next base: position 1,478,415 of record JAEAOA010000884.1, read on the forward strand.
GAAACGTTCAAAATCTTCCCTAGAAAATTTGGAACCGATCAGACTTGACACCTTCCAAGGTCATCGACAAGATTGAACACGTGCAACAAGCCAACGACAAGTTTCAGATCACCGATGGAAAAGCGGCACTGTTCATGACCTACATGTTTCTTCTCTAAGGGACCAGGCGAACATTAACAAGCCTCAAGACATGGTCTGTTCAGCCCTTGCCTCTGTTTTTTCAAGGCAAAATTTCGCAGAAGAAAAATATATTCACGTCTGTCATCACGATGAACATTTTGATGCCATTACCAGTATCACTGGATTCCTGGGATACAAATATTATTGTGAGAAATGTGAATATGGATATAACAATCGAGAGCAATACAAGCATTGTGGATAAAAATGTGAGAGATAATTGGTGTCTAAGGCTTATATTGAAGAACTAGAACGAGTGCATTGCCTGTTTGACATCGCACTTATGTCAGCCCTAACTGTTACCAATATCATATAAAAACGCAAAGTTCACAACGTAAATGTGCTTATCAACTGCTGAGATTGGGCTCTACTTGTAGAGTAGGCATACGTAATAACATTACCAAGTCACACGATTGTTCAGGAAAAAAAAACATGTTATATTTGTCACCAAATTGTGGACTTGAACACGAATGCTTCATTCCAAATTATCATTTCAAACATCAAGAGGTGGATGGCCAGAAGAAGAAAAGCAATTTCATCTTTTTAGATTTCGAATGCATGCAAGAGACGGGTATTTACATTCCTAATTTCTGAACGGCTCATCGAGCATGCAAGGCTCATTAAGCATGCGAGAAGTACATCCAAGAACCTGTTTTAGTTATCACTCTCACTGCAGCAAGATTCTTGGAAGACGTGAAAAAAATCTTTCTGGAACTTAACACGCTGGCTGATTTCACCCAATGGATCTTTAACCCATCGACGAGACGTTTAGTCAAGAGGATTTCGAACATTACGGAGATTATCATCGCCATGCCACGCTGATGTATCACAATTTCTCAGCATACGATGGGCAATTTCTTCTCAAATACTATCGGAACAAAGTACCGAAAGTCCGAAAGTGCGTTTGACCGGAGATAAAATAATTTTAATGCAAGTGAAACAAGTGCAACTTGATCCGATTAGTTTTTTGGCCATACCATTCGAGCCGAATGCCCAATGCGTTTGGAATGACAGAAATGGCCAAAGGTTATTTTCCACATATTTTAAATATCGAAGCCAATGAGCACGCCGTTCTAGTCAATTTGTCTGAGGATCACTGCTACGACCCCGATAACATGTGCACCAAACAACAAGAAGCTTTCTACGCTTGGTACCAGACTTAGGCCTCGAACCATTTTGACTATCATTAAGAAATGTTAATGTATTGTCGTTCTGACTTGGACCTTTTTCAGCGTTGCTGTGAAACATTTCAAGAACTGCTCATTGAACACGAAGACATTGATCAGTTGAAGGACGTATTCTCCATTGCCAAAGCGTGTTCCTTAGTGTACTGCCAACTGCCTCCAAACACCCTATCTGTCATGAGCTCTCAAACGATCAATTATTTCAAACGTCGATACTCGGTCAAAGCCTTACGCTAGCTACATTACTGGTACGATAATGAAGACTAATGAATCCAAGATGCCAGAAACGAATGGAGGCAAAAGGACTATTGGATATTATTCGGTGGATAGCTGGGACTTAGAAAATCCCAAGATCCTGAACGAGTTTGATGGTTGCTTAATTTACGCATGACCCATCTAACACTAAAACTAAGTTTTTACATTGTACAATGGCAGAATTGCACCGGCCACTTGTCAGCTGCGCTTGAAGTTGGAACAGCTTGATTACCTTAGTGGTGGAGATGTGGGAACGCGTGAACGATCACCGTTTGAAAACCTATCCCGAATTTAAGGGCATCGTGGAATGTTACAAATTCGTGGATTCACAGTTTGTACGGATGACGAGCGAATGCTACCTCCTTGCTGTACCATGCCGACGAAGAGAAATGATAGCAAATCAAATACTCGCTTTATCCTTTCGTGTGCATATATTGACACTTTCTCGCATGGCATCCGCAATTGCTGACGGAACATATCGACCTGGACAACATTCAGCAATACGAAGCATTGACTAAGTACAAAGTCGTTTTACCCAAGGACTTGAACCATCCCGTTTTACCTCACCAATGTCATGTAAAACTGATGTTCCCTTGTGCCGTACTTTTGTCGAAACGTGTAACCAAAACCAGTCATGTCAGCACGCCTGGGAACAACCCTCCTTGATAAGAAAGTGGACCGGTGTGGAATTGTTTAAAGCTATGGACATGGTATACAAATTGTTAGAATTGTACGAAATTTACCACTTTCACAAAGCAGAACATTACCACAATGGTAACGAAACTCAAAAAGGCACTTAACGCAGTCTATGTGGATGAAATGTTTTATTATTGAAACATGAAAATTAACGGGTATCATTCCTGCTCGTAAACCCCCGAAGACCACACGAACTTCAAAATGTACTTTAGCCAGAAATGCATCACTTTAGTTCTCATCGAGAAAATGAAGAAAGGCAATCATTTGTTAAAGTAATGTCGAAATGCTTTTGGGGCAGATGGAACAACGACCGTATATACCCAACACGGATAATTTGACAGATTTATGAGAAATCCAAATATATGAAACACATATATATATCATTCGTAAAGACGTGGTCTTGGTTAATAACAAAGACCTGGACTGTAGTTGGTAGAAGGCAACAAAGTTGGAAATGTCATCATTGTACCCTACATGACAGCCCATGATCTACTAGCATTGTATGATGCTTAATACCATTTAGGAGATCATGTTGTGTATTTTTTGACACTGACAGCTGCATATACAACAGTTGCCTTGGCCACCGTCACCGTGACATCGAAGAGTCTGTTTAGGAGCCTGGTCAGTCGACCCTTTAAAAAAACTGTATCAAATCGTGTACCAGAATCGAGTGCAACTTCCAAATAACTTCACTTTGAGGTACGGACACTCTCTGATATTGATCTGCATATAACGTCCAAGTTTAGACAGGCACAGTACAAGATCGCAGATTCTCAAGTCGAGTGTGATGCTCTACATTGTTGTTGCAGGCATGCCGTACCACAGCTATTCCAAATAAAATCATGGAAACTTCGATATGACTCCAACTACTACAACAACTATCAAGGAGAGTGATGCTGTGCGTGTCGAATCTGTCGGTTGCAAAGCGATGTTATTACTTTACTGGTTTTCATCCTCACCGTTCTACTACTGTACAGATACCATCATACATATGTCATCTATGCTTGAGCCATCTACATTGTGTATTATCACCACTTCATCCAAATTAGACTTGCGCAAGAAGAATATTCGTTGCCTGATAACATGTCTGCATGCTGTTACTTTGAAACTCAATTCCAAATGTTCAATGGAAAGCGGCCAATATACCTGGGAGGATCTACCCCGAAAGAACTAGCCATAGCTAGATTTTATACTTGGGAGACGGTGATAAAGTCAAGTTCTTTAGTTGGTGTGTGTCACTTCAAGAGAGGGAACAGAAAGACTCGGCTTGAACATGCTCGATGCTCTCCACACTGTCACTACCTGCCTTTAGTGGGACCTCAGTAATTGAAATGGCATACCATGTAGTTTAGGAAACCAGCTTGGCTAGGAGTCAAACGTTGGACAACACTGAGATAAGTATTTAAATCTTAATTCAAAAGAAGTATTCAAGGATTTCCAAACTACTTGCAAGAGAAGGATACAATGAAGTTTGGCAGGGACCCGTCAAAGCAAAGTCTCAATCGAAAACTATTAAATTATTGTGTCAAGAAATTCACAAGAGGAAAGTGACAAAATTTAATAAACTTGTTAGATTTCGCTGGATCAAGTGTACTTTATTTGGAGCATTCCGCTTTAGACCATTTACATTGAAGATTTTATTGACATTCTGAAACATTTTCTGGAATGGTAGTGGTTAGAAGTTACTACGTCCATCACGTTCGCTCTAGGAGACCTTTGTAATAAATTAAGGAGAATTAGAAGTGACCCTCAACGTGGGTATTAATACTGACTGATATGGTCATAGATTATTCGTGGTTTGACCGTGGAGTTGAGAGAACGCATTTACCAAGAATTCGCCAAAATAAAGTGAAACGCAAACAACAATTACATCGTTTACGTCTCCTGTGCTTGAACCACTGGTACCTGAATGCTATATGAGGACTGATTCTGATGAAAAAATTGCAACGGTCAGATATTGACAACTGCCCGAAAGTTAGACGGCTTCAGATGCTACTGATTCTATTTACAAAGTGTACATACTACACCTAACTCCAGAGGAAGAGTAAGAGGATTACCAAAATCATTTTCATGGTTGGAGAGCTAACTTCCGTGCGCCGTGTGGTGTGCAAGTTAGTGACTAAACTATTTTGGATACACCACTGGAGTACGACCAGTTCTGTGCTAAAAGTACATTTATTACCTCCAACAAAAGAGGGCATAAAAAATGTGTTTCCACGCAATGACTTTTATCATTGATAATACAACAACTTCCGTGGAAGGAAATCAATGACACATTTCAGACAGTGGAAGAATACCAACACTTTTTACGATAACTGTGTCTATTGACTTTGGGTCGTCTTGTGGTTTGTGTCTTAGTGTTTTCCTTTCTGGGATTTCGTTTCCTATCCAATTTCATGTGGGTTCTTTACGATCGGTACCTATGAAAAATATTTAAATGTACACGAGAGAATAATTCTGTTAAAACATTGCGCTTCCATCACGATACTCTCTACCTCTACTGGTAAACAAAATTTCGTCAACGTTTAGTAACTGTGAATGCTAACGGAGATGTGTGCGTAGCTTGTGACTTACACCCTCACTGGCAAGATGTATGTGACTGAAGAAAATTTGGCTTCGAAGCTTGGACAAAAGAAGTGGCTCAGTATGCCAAAGATTTGTGTTAATGACTTCAAACGTTCTGTGCAAAATGTTACCATTAAACCTACGTCACAGTGCTAGACGAACCCAATACCTAGGAAAGGATCACGTTCAAGACAGGACTGAGATCGACATGGGCACCTCCGAAAAGCCGTTCCGAGAGGATACCCGTGAGACCGAGAATACATAAACTAAATCCGTTATCGTGGAACGTTTACAGCGAAGCCTGAAAGAAAACATGAGTCCCCGAAGACGTGACTCACGAAAAAAAGTGATCGTCTTTGAGCGCCTATTTGGTACATCCCCGACTGCGTCTCTCCCCACGAAAGGTCAAATGTTGACGACGGGAGATGGGGTGCACAATGGCAAAACCAAGTTCACTTTCAACAAAAGTTGCTTATGCAACTGGATCACCAAATTTTTTTATATAACTGGACGAGTGCGTGGCCGTCATCCTGCCGTCTTTAAATTGGAAGACGTGAACGGGGAAGTATCAGAAAGAACGTTTTACTTGCCTGAGTTACAATTAGTGGCATATCGAAATCATTTTTGATCAAAGAACCCGTAAAGTGGGAAAACGTCGTGTCTAAGAAGTCAAAGTCCATTGGATAAGATAGACTTCCAGTTTGGATTCTTGGATCGAAATCAACTATAAAAAGATGTGACCATCATAACTTCAACACAGCCGCAACGACAACAGTGTCCGCTCCTTCAGATAAATCTTCTCTGCAAGATCTACAAATGTAGCCCCTGTGGTTGTTTCTTGGCCAAATTACCTCAGTCTATCCAATTGGATCACGATGCCCATTGGAAGTGGCCTTGGTCGATATGATTCCTTCTACACAAATCATAAACATCACTGAAAATCAAGACACTTTCGAGGTCGAAGTTCTGAACTACCACGTGCAACAATACTTGAATGAAAACGAACCTAAATCCTATGTGTCACTTGATACTCCACGGTACATATATGTGATGAAAGTTCCTGCAGGCTATTATTTTCATGGCCAACATCTAGTGGGCACGATTGATTTCAATTTCAATGCGTTGTTTGGCAAAGCCTTGGGTTTGACAAAACGAAGTGTCACGATCGTGTACCATAAAGTTGTTTGTTGCATGCTGATGAAAGGTTTTGATGGCAACACGTTGTTCTTTACATTTTATTCAGAATTGTTTGTCTTTTATGTGGATACCTCAAGATGGTCAAGGGTACACCCATATCTCCTATCACAAACAACTTAAATTTTTTGAAGTTTTTTGGTCACACTTTAGAACTGAACCAAGAATCAAATTTGATCTTTGTATACTCTGATGTAATGGAGTACAACGTAGTGTGACACACATCCGTGCCATTATTGCGAGTCAAAGTGGAGTCTGCCACGACAAATGAGGGAGATGGTATAAACACCTATCACGTTCATCGCCAATTTGTACTGCCTTACTATTTTCCCGTCAGTAATTCGTATTTCGTATATCAACATTGGCATGAAAGGAGACCTTGGGCAAAATATTCAATTTTCCAAAGGGAAACTTACAGTGAAACGATACTCTAACAACTTGAAGTCATGTATCCTGTGTACAGATGGGTCGTTTTACAGCGAGGATATGGTTTAAGAGATATGCTGAAAACTGCGTTTCGTTTAGTGACCACTGTTTTCAAACTGATGTTGATACGATGATTTCATGATAAGACAGATGTCGCTTTGGCACAAGGCAAATACTTTCCTCAAAATTTCATTATCCACAAAGTCCCAAAGAAGCTTTCTTGAGAGCAGGCAATAATTTCTTGCTTGAAGCTGGAAGACAGTTTGGAACGATGAGAAACTCATATAAAAGGCACTGGACTCTGACAAGTCAGACATTCCTGCTTCTCTGACGCCACAGCAAAAACAAGACAGAAATTGACGAGGAAAACAGTCCTTCAAATGACTGTACACACACACACACACGCACACACACACAGAAAGACAAAGAAAAGAACGGTCAGAACATTAGACTATTTTGATAATTAAAACACATAGAGTGAGAGAGAGAATAAATGTTGCACCAAAAGGCTTGCGAATGTTCTAAGTCGGACCAGAATGTAATTGACTTGTCACCCACCATGATGACGATGCAAAAATCCCAAGAAAACTCATCTGTATGCTTGCGTACTATGTAACCGGACACAGCGGGAGAGGACAAGTTTATCGACAATCCTGACAGCAGCTAACGATTCTCACCTTGTGCAAGTACGTAGTGTAGAACTGATGGATCGTAAGCATTCGGATATGTGGTTGCAAAAAAAGTATTTGATTAATGAGGTGGATGTCCGCCTGAGACTGAATCGAAGCAGTAGTGTTTTGGATTAGATGGCTACTGCCAATAAGCATAAAACCATCATCCAAAAAGCCAGACTCAGCATGCGACGAGTGGAAGTGTTACCTAATGTAGGAAACGACATCAGTCACACTTTAAGCAGAACGACCGACAAGTATCTGATACGACGCGTGGAAGCAAAAACCTTCACCATTGCAGCTTTTCTCAGATCTAAGATCAAAGATCATCTTTTCCAAGGACAGTTACCAAAACTTTTAATGGTTGGTATCGTCAGTAATGAATCTCTCAGTGTTTCCATCACTGCGAAACCTTTCGAGTTTAAGAACTACAGACTGTCAAAGATCAAAGTCAGTCGCGATGGCAAGACCTTGTTTACCAGACCCTTCGAACCTATGCTTGTCGTTAAGAATTACTAGAAATTGTAGTTGTTCTTGTACGAAGCGACGGGACAGCTATAGACTAACACTAGCCACGGTATTTCATAGCATGATTATTAATGAGGGCTTTTGATTTCACTTCAGACAAGGAAGGAAATGTACACCCTGTAAAATTACGTCGACTGCGTGTGGCACATTTGAAAAAGTTCTAACCAAGACGGTGAACGTCCTATAATATACCGAATTCGAAAACACTCTAGAAGTCAACAGTTTTAGAGAAGTTATTGTAGACTAGTAAATGCTATGGCAAACTTTTATTCCTCTTTGAAGGGTGACCATCTTTGAAAATATAATGTGAGGATATCTTGGAAGCAAAACCACCCACCAAAAAGCCAAAGACGAGGAGGTGAAGGCGATGTCCAGATGGCCAGACCAAGAACAACATTTAGTCTCCTGTTTTTCAAAACACCTGGCAGAAATATTTACAGCGTTGACCAAGAAATATTGCAATGGATGTCAAATTATTATTCCAGTCAAATTCAAAATGATAACTGCTTGATAACTCAAGAAGACAAATGGACGAGTATTTGGATGATGCTTGGATTCTCATCAGGGAAGAATCAGTGTTGCAGTGGTGGTATGAAGTCTTGCGTGATCATTCCTCGCCTCCATTGATTTCTCTAGAGATCCGTTGAGTCGAATCTCTTTTTGCAGAGTATGGAGTCGAAACCAAGAGACGTTTACTTAACATAGATTTTCAAGGAAAAAGTCAGGATTATATTGACGGCTTATCATCCCTTGTGCAACAAGAAAAAATCGATACCTGGGAACTTTATTACCTTGTGAAAAACAGTTCATACACCTCTTCATGGAATCCTGTCGTGTTAGCTAAAGATGAACTTCCATATCGCAAACCGAAAAGCCATTAAGCTTATGTCATTACCGTCTACTTTCCCCACTATGACCGTATGGTGTATTTTGATTCGTATGGATTACTGCCCTTGAAAGACGACATTATCGACTGTATGAGAAGAAAGGCTAATACTTCAGGTTTCAATAATAAAAAATTACATGGTGCGTGGACAATATTGTATGTATTTTCTTCATCAACTCAGTCTTGGATATCCCTTTGAACATTTAGTGGAAACGATCTTAATTAGATATAAGGTTTTGTGACCATTATGGATATCTCTTGTTTTTAGTTAGGAAACTTAGTGTCCATCATTGGCCCCATGACGTCCATCAGTGGAAGTCTAACTTGACTTCACAACGTTGTCAACGTTGTCAGCATTGTCAATAAGCGATTGTTTGAAAATAGTTGTTGATGATATTTATTTCTTGGTTGCTTGACAGATGAATCAAATATGTATTTTGTAAAAGGTTCTCTATGGTTTGTTTTAAAAAACTAAATAGTGTATAATAATATAAGCCTTTTCACATATCGCTATACCTCTGAGTTAGGTGAGAATTCGTGTTCCAACTAAAATACCACAGGGATGATTTCCATGCGCTTGAGGCTTATAAACCTCAGCAGTATCCAGTCTGCCTATCCATTGTCGATGCATTAACCCGTAAACATGTCTCCGAATTTAGCTAAGCTGAACAAAGCATTCACATCGTGGATGGCAAAACTTGATGCGAGAACTAGAATATAGAATGAGAAAAGTCTTCAAATGGCACAATGCCTAATACAATACATGTTTAGAGAAGAAATAAACAAGTAGCGAGAAGAGTCGACAAAGAAGTACAGACTTCAGAAGCAGAAACAGCAACACCAACAGCAGGTACAGGAAGAGGCTTTGGACTGTAGGGTGGACACCATAGAGTTCTCTTTCTTTTTTCGAAAAGCACGCCATATTATGTAGGAAAGCTTGCAGTGGGACGAGAAGATAATCCCACGCGATAAGAGAAATTGCCAAAACCCTTTACAAAGCAGCTCTTTTCACGGCTACCTCCAAATATCTAGAAAAGAAATACTACATTATTGCCAAATTAGTGTTTTAGTTTTTTGGCCTGTGATTGTGTTTGTAAGTTAAGGGATAGAAGGTGTCTATAAACACTTGGTTTCCATGCCTTTTAGAAAAGCGTCTGCTTGTTTTAGGTCTAGTACGCATGAGTGGTAATAAAGTATGTTTGTAGGTAAATTGTGCACGAAAATATTTATTTTTGTATGCGCGGTCCATGATTTGGTTGTGGTTTGTGTGTTGTTAGTTATTGTGTAATAGGTGTATTTCCCTTAGGTCCTTGCTTCAACGTGACAAAGATGAAAAAAATGACTAGATTACAAACAATTTGTGAGTACATATTCATTTGGAATATACCTGTCGCGTTCTGGACGAGCTAGTCATGGAAGCGATCCAGGAAAGAGCAAAAGGAGAAGAGGAGGAAAAGACAAAAACGAAGAAGGAAGAGGAAAATAAAATACCGATTTTTCCTCATCTAATGATGACGCAACCATTTGAAGTTAAGCCTGCAGTGAAGAAACATCCATAACACCAAGCACTACAAAAACTACCACCGCAGTCCCTCACATCGAAAATTGGGGCGAGGACTTGGAGAGCAGACACAAGAGTGGGAGCCGTACCAAAAACCAGAGTAACAACGAATACCACATCAAGGAGAGATCAAGTCTTCACTATCCTTGATGGTGAGAACTGGGATGATGCGGGCAATCGAACTGCCTCTTCTCTCAATACAACAAAAGTAAATTGAGAACACGATTGGAGTCCGCGTTGAGTGTGTGGTACCCGTCCAGGGAGGTGAAGGCATTAACCATGCTCAATTGAAGTTAAAAATACAGCACTTCTCATAGCTAAACAGATCTCTAGAAAATATAGAGAAAGTTGACAAAATATCAGTGTTTGTTGATAGTGTTGTTTGTTTGTGGGTCTGTATTTGTTTCGCATAACAAAATAACATGTTCCTGACCCTAATGAGTGTGTGTGAATGTTGAGTAGTAAGACTATAAACACTAACTCTTTAGCTGGAGTGATATTGTGTGTGCATGTGTGTGTGTGCGTAATTTAATGATTGTGTCTTTATTCCCATAACAAAATCATTGTACCCTTCCTAGCCAATGTTTGTATGCAAGCGGAGTAGTGTAACCTCAAACACTAACTCACTTGCTTGGTGTGATTGTAGGTGATGTTTTTTTATATAAATAAAACCTTTCCTTGTCCATTATGTCCTGATAAAATGTATCGTATGTTTAGTTGATATTAGGGTTTTGAGTTGTATAAACATGTAAAGAATAGTTTCTTTTCAATATTCAATGTTATCGCTTGTAATTTATAGGTATGAGATATGCATGTTTTAAATATCCATGTTTATATAAATTATAGCGTATGTCAATCGCGCCATTCAACATTGGAAAACAAAGCTGGCAACTAACCACATTGCAAATATGCAGAAGTTAGAAGATGTAGTGGACGCTTTAGGGATCGTGGAAATGTTAATCAAGATGGATCATGGGTGTTCTAGTCCATAAAGAGTGAAGATGAAAATTAATAATTTGGAGAGGGCTACGGAAAGATTAAGAGAAATGATCAAAGAACAAAAAGAGAAAAGGAGGACAAAGAGGAAAAGGAACAGATGGGAAGATATAATGAAAAATCAATAAAAGAGTAGAACAAAAGAGGAAACAATAAGAGGATAAGGAGATTCAGGAGGAAGAGGAGAAGGAAATTTAGGAAGAGAAAGAGAAGAATACAAAACAAGTCCTACAAAAGATGAGGTGTTGGTTGAAAAGAAGGGATGAAAGATAATAAAAGAAAGTTAAATGGCCCTTTTCAGGACTACTCATATTCTTGACAGAATATATATTGTATCTTGCATAGAATAGTTTTAGGCGATTGTAAAGTTGCTTGTTTGATAAATTTATGAAGATAAATATATGTTTGTGTGAGAGATCTATGCCTCTATACATGTCTATATCCATGTCTCTATGTCTATGCGTCTATTGTGTTTGTACCTACCTTCAGTATTACGTATTCAGGTCAGTCATTTACAACACTATTCCGTCCGATAGAGGTCAGTTACTTGTAACATTGTTACTATTGTTTCCCCAGTGTACAATGCTGTGACGTCATCACTCTCCAATTCCCCTTTTCCTAGACTGGCCCAATACATTGTTGCTATGCATTTCCTATGTTAAATTTCTATTGTCCCAAGACAGGCCATCCAATGTTAAATTCCCAATTGTCCACATAGTGCCTTGATCATGTTTTAATGGCATGTCCCACTGTTTCTAGGGTGTCCGACATTACTACTTACATCAAAATACACAATAAAAACAAAACATGCAATTCTATTGATTAAAATGTTATGAAATCCAAAATCCATAAAATCCATATCTTAAACCATTTGTTCGTTTTCACATATATATCTTAAATTTAATGACTCATCGATGTTAAAACATTACAGTCAATGAATGATATCTAGAACAAGAATTATTATATTTGAAGAGAGTGAAAGAGACCCAGACAGAGACAGAGAAAGTCAGGAAGACATAGAGAGAGAGAGAGAGAGAGAGAGAGAGAGAGAGAGAGAGAGAGAGAGAGAGAGAGAGAGAGAGAGAGAGAGAGAGAGAGAGAGAGAGAGAGAGAATGTTGTGCAAGTTGCAATATCAGAGAACGATTGATATATATATATATATATATATATATATATATATATATATATATGTATATATATATATGTATATATATCTATATATATATATATATATATATATATATAGGTATGTAGCTGAGGTGGTTAAAGGATGTATTGAAGTTTAAAAAGTTAATATAAAGGGTCACGAGGTTTCTTACTACTGTGATAACAATGAATTAGCAGCAGAGAAGTAGATTTATTACATATGGCGATAAAATGATATGGACGCTTACCATATAACGAAAAATGGTGCAAGCCCGCGTCTAGCTTTTAGGATGACGATAAATTTTGTAGACACAGTTGTGGGTTTTTTTTGGACATGATATGTGCTTTGCAATATTCTTGTACTGAATATTATAAGCTATTAGGAACCAGAAAGAATGAGACAATTTACAACTTTGTGGAGGCTACATATTTTATATTGAAGATTTATATATTTACATAATTTACATTTCAGCTGTGTAGCTACAGGGATCTTTTATAGTATACATTGCAAAAGGTGAACACGAAATTATGCAGGTATTTTGATTTTATATGCCATCATGTATCATCAAATATATCGACATGCTGCAATTAAATATTTTTAATCAAAATTTGAAAAGTGTGATTCGATCATATTGCTTGATATCGGAAACTATTGGAACGAATGGTGTCATTTACTGTTGGGTCCTGTTATGGAATAAGTTAAAGAATCTTTGGAATTCATTAGCTTTAAAATTGGTTTTGGACATTATATGTGTGGACCATTGAATATGTTAAAAGTGAATCTTCTTTCAAACGAAGATAAATTAATCTTCTCGATGTTACGTACACGTTGTCAACGGCATGTGATGTTACAAGAACTAATTTGCACTCTATTCAAACAAAAATGAACTAGGGGTTTTACTAAAATAAAAAGGGAAGACGTTTGGTCCTCCTGCTCATACCACAACAATATCCTCATGCTAGGTACTATGGTCTTTACACAGTTATCATCAATATTCCTGGAAGGCGTAAGCAAACATAGCTTTGTCATATAAATATGTAAAAGGAGAATATTGATTGAGATTGTCAGATTAATCATATAATCAATTTAGTTGTACCTGTCCCACTCATTGAATATTTAACAGAATGCCATCGTACTTTGTTTGGTGTAACTTATCTTAAGATTTCAGAAACAACGAAAAATTTGTAGTATAATCTTTCACATCTGAAGCAAAAAGAAAAGAATGGACTAAAACAACTATTATTTGATTATGAGCACATGTATCTGTTACTCAGCTCTGCATCATCTGGAATACAGAATACTCATAAAAATATTCTTGGACAGAGAGTTTCAGTCTGATTTGTAGTGAAATCAGTCATGGATTTATATTACTTTATGATCTTTCAATAAAAGACTGTTGGTATAAAAACACGATACAGATCACGAGAAGCACATCAACAGCTTCAGTGTTGGAATTGATTCGATTCGGATTTCAACTAATATTTGTTCAGAACTTTTATTATTAAAACTTATGTCTGTAATTATAATAATAATTAATTCGCAATATGTGCTTTTAATGTTTCATTTTCAGTTTATATTCTAGGGAGATAAAGTATTTATTGAAGTTTTAAAGCTTGTTGCTTTTATTAGCCACAATCTCAAGATTGACATTTACGTTGATTTATTTGACAACGCCTAATGCGTAAACACTGTCCACCATTGAGAGAAGGTAAATCTTAATATTAAAGTTTCGCAAACCTTTAAAGATTGAGCACACAGTTTTATACTACTATTTGCGCATAAACTATTTAAAAGTACAT